>JPKZ01000761.1:294895-330188 GCA_000803305.1 Toxocara canis
GGAGGGAGGGGGGAGGGGAAGGAGTTCGCCTGCAACGTGAAAGATCATTCGAGCAAAATGCATAGTTTTTCCTAATTTTACACGGCCGGTACACGAACAACTGGTCAGACTATTCAAACAGAAGCGAGGGTTGCCATCTGCGTTGGAGTGGATTATATTAGAACGCTGGAAAAGTTATCATGGGTAAATATGCGGAACGAATCGTTCACCTCGTGCCCGAGTTGCCTCGCTAAAACGCAATCGATCAGTCGACTTTGAAACCAACAATTCGCATAATTCCAGTTACTATGTAACCAGTAACAATATACATCTCAGAAAATTTTCGGAAATGTGCCTGCGTAACTCAATACAGTGCAGGTGAAATGTTGATCCACCCGAAAAGCTCTTTAAAAGATTACCCCTTGTGAGGGTAGAGGATGTACACTTCTCCCCATTGTTATTGGCTTGACGGTCATTTCAACATGCAGAACTAAATTTATGCTTCATTTAAGACTGCATTTAATAGGATCAGATTTACAAGAATATATAGAAGAGAAAATAGAGTAACATGACAACAATAAAAACAACAGGTAACATGATTCTCGCACCCAGATCGAGTCGTGCCGCCATAACAGAGTAGTAGTCTGACCAACGTCGAAAATAATTATGCACGATCACTTCACTATTTGACGTTGAAGATGCACTCGGGAGAATCTCAAAATGTTATTTTTTAGTATTGTTGAGCATATTGTAATATGCCTCATCATGACGCCGATCATGCTTTTCACTGTTTACAGAAATAGCACGCAATTAGTCGCTGTAATTGACGGTGAAAGAAGATTTCTTAGGCAAGAGCCCGCGTAAATTATTCGCTTTCATCGGCTTTCAGTTCATTACGATTTGCAGAGAGAAGTTCACCTATTTAATCATATTCCTCACTTAAAATTTACCTGAAAAAGCTGCCATGTTAGAAATGGATGGCACAAGTGCGAAAATATTATGGATTTTCTTCAAAAGTAATGAATAAATCACTCGGCCGAAAATATGCAAGCATTTACAAAATAGAAGGTCTTTTTTTCTATCTTATCAAAAAAAGTGATCACAAAATGATAGAAGACGATATGATGCTACCAACCACTTCGACGTGTTTCTTCTCAAGAATTCGCCCATTGGCAGAAGGCGGTTGCGAATTGTTTGAGCACGCTTCCCGCAATGCATGCTTCTCGCGTCTATAGCGACTCTCTGCCCGTATTGCGATATCTTTGTTTGCCAACATTAAGTGCTTCCGAGATAAGTTCATCAACACGTGCGCCAGAATTACCTAAAAAATTTGCATTAATCAAAATGCATTTAAGTCAGACATTTTCTACTTTGTTTACGTTATGATCAAAGTGGACGGCATCTTGCGGGAAAGAAACAGATTATCAAAAGTATCGAATGGGGTTAACAGTAAATCGCTCTTACACTGATAGCAGTGATCACTGTTCGATTACATGTGATTAAATGCTTTTGCCTGAGAAGTTACCATAGCTGTTGAAATGAACCTCAGGCTATAACAAGTGTCCATCTTTATAAAGAAAAATGTTAATTTACAGTCGGCTGTACTCTATGGTATAAAATGGGAGATGGAGACAGCTATCGTAACAGCGTGCTTGGTAGATTACCAACAATTACTTTGGGCTTTTTTCCACAACAAAAACTAAGCGCTAGCAGCACGCTTAAAACGCTGCCACCAGCGTCGGTCTCCCATCTTATACTTCATAGTACGGCCTCCTAAAACAGACAGCTTTTTTTTAATCTGGTGAAGAGCGCGACAAGTAACAGTGCAAACTGTTGCATGAGCTCCTTTCGTTGTTAAAGCTTGCTGCCGCTCCAGATTCATTAAGTGGACAAACAACAGATAATCACTACTGTAACAGACTTCCTTGCGACGACCAACGCCTGACATACAACCTGAGGAGTTATTAACGGAGCAGTGAGTTAATGTCGAAAGGAACTGGGTCAGATCTCATTCGCCCTAAACACGCATAACAAATATCAATTTACCTCAAATTTTCTCCTATAGTATTATCACTTTCAGGTTCAAATCATTTTTTTCCAAGCTTGCGCTGTGCTACTGTACAGTCATTCCAACTAGGTTGTGTCAGTCGTCTTGTTTTGTTAGTTTGAATTTACTGGAAAAATTTCAGCTGAAAATGCTTTTAAAATTCAAATGAAACGTCATTTGCAGGCATCTCATTAGCGCCATTAAACGTCATTAACCTCAATAAAAGAAAGGAATAGAAACAGTGAACAAATAATAATCCATATATCTCCAGCAGTCAGAAAGATCAATGGCGGGACATCGTTATACGTCTTGAAAATCTGAAAGAAAATCTAACGAAGGGCAATTAATGACTTGCTGCTGAAAAATTAACAACTGGCTACACAAGAATTTTAAAAAAAATTTGCTCTTACGATTAATTACCATCCCACCCAACTTGTTTTTACCTGCGTGGGCCAATTTTGTGTATGCAAATTTTTGATCGTTTTCAAACATCTGCATTTTATTATGAAGTATACACATCGGTATGAATGCTCCGGGAAAGTTTATTATAGGTACCCAGTTTCACAAATCTGACTATTGCAGTTCCCAAGTTGAACGAATGAGCACGCAAACAAAATAATCCAAATTTGCCAAAGCGAATAAAACGAACGTCACGTATTGTCGGCGATATGAACCAAACATATAGGTCACCAATTTCGACACTGTGTAGCTTCCTGCGAAAACAAACCCACAAACACATTAAGCTCCAAAGAAATTCAAAAAGAATTCTCTACTTAAGCAGAATCTATCGTTTCAGCTGCACGATTTGGATTTTTTTTTGAAGACGAACCCGTCAGCGCAGTTGTAAATTGGTTTGTTCAAAGCTTTTGCATGTTGCCATCATCAGGAATAATAGATATTATACTATTGTTGTTCGTTTCGTTTTACCGTTGAGTATTTGGATTATTTGCCGTATCGTTCGTTGATGTGAATTTTGAAACTGCGTAAAAGAAGGATGGAGAATTTTGAAACAACTGGCTCGCTATTGCAATTTCTCTCGTACCAAAACATAGCCAATAACCTTTTTGTTAACTTTTATTATATTTTCCACATTATTTGTCTTCTAATCATAAGCTCATTCTACAGTGCTACTTAGACACCTGAACCTTTCAGGTATCTTTTGAATTGCTGCGTTATGTGTATTCGTATATATATACATATATATATATATATATACAATTTTTTGCTTTGATGACATTGTGCATTATTTTCGTTTGCTGGAACGTGAATCAATAAACTATTGCCACTGACCTGACGCGCTCACCGTAAGAATATCAACATGGTATTATTGAAAGAATCGTCATGCGCATCATGGAAGGGGGACCTTTCCGTCAATATACCATTTAGGAGATCAAATCGTCCCATTCAATTCCTTTATTGTAATAATTTCTATATTAAACTGAATGTTTCCACAAATCATTTGAAATTTAAAAAAAAAACGACACTTCACGTTTACCTCACATTACCACTGTTGAGAAGCGAAATTATGATTTGAATAATCGCAGTTTTCGTTTCAGAGCCTCCCAGTGTTGGTTTTTATGGTGGACTCTATCACTGCCATAGTTGCTGAGTACAGCTCTTATTGTGAATTAGAATAGTTTATTAGGTATAGAGCATTGAGACTAAATAAAAATATAAAAGCCGAGAATTTTCTTCCCATACAACTCTACAACCCCTCTTCCTCCTCTACTCCTCTTCACCCCACCTCCTCCCATCCTCTTAGCTCCCATTAACAGGGTAAAAGACAATAAAGAGGACTTACAACGAATAGGACGAGAAAACAGGAGAAAATGAGGAGTGTTAAACGTGTCTGTATGCGAGTACGATCCACGTAAACAACGATCCACGCGATAAGCATAGCAACACCCGAAGGCACAAAGAAACGAACCAGAGGAATGTACAACGGGCGTGACATCAGCAGTTTGGCGCGAACACAACCAAATCGGGCTACAATTTTCAGAGCGTCAATTCTGCATTGCGTGATTTTTCAGCTGATGAAACGCGGTGAAGAAAAAAAAACAGCTGAATAAGTTGCACCCCTATATGGGCTGCTATATGTGTTAGTGAAAAATCAGATTCACTATATTGTTTTATTATGTTATATTGGCTTATGCGCGAAGTTGTTATCTTCTCAATGATGGTTTTTAATAATACTTAGTGTTATAACTTTGTGCTCAAATTAGTTATAGCTTTGCGCTCAAATTATCTGAGTACAACTGATGCGAAAATCATCTCTGTAAAAATTGCACAAACCCGTTGCAGCGTTGAATTCAGTGAGTGCATATGTGGAGTCAATTTCGCATTGCTCGCTAGAAAGCATCGAAACATGAATATTAGGAGGCGATACATCTTGGTTGATACGCGCTCCCTCCGAGTCGATCCACGTTAGCGTTAGCTGTTTCACCGGATGACGCACTTAAATAACTGACCTAAATCTTTTTTCAAGCAACATGCCATGGCACACAAATATCCTTCGACTACAAGAAATCTATCGTGTACAAACTACAGTTACTCGTTGTACTGGAACAGCGATGGCGCTAGGGAAATTCTGTCACTCACAGATGGTGCGAGATTGGTGGAACATTTGGTTAAAGGTAAGCGCACAATAGCCCGGTTTTTTTTCATTCCCTTCATAAGTATGGTTGGCTATAGCTGAGATTCGTAACGTTGGCGGCGTCCTCACCACCTCAACATTTTATGTCCTTCCTCATCGTAATAGTATGAAAAATGGTGGGAAAAATACGTTACTGACCCTATGGACACCACATCTCGCTTATAGTTCGCTCAGACAATTTCAAAATTAAAAACATAGCTCCTATTTCGTTCTTTTGGGCAATAAAAAGACTATATGAAAAGGATAGAATACAAACCTGAAAGTACGACAATTTCGCAAGTGTGTATATCAAAAGGATAATTGTTTAATTGGAATGCACAGAAGATTTCCGTATTGTATCTGAAAAGAAATATCGCTATCTTAAGAGCGCTCTCATTGAGCAAAAACTAAGCGAAAACCAACGGTGAGTACCATCGATCATTTTGCTTCGCTCTTAAAACCGCCGTATTCTCTTACGAAAAGAGCCGGTGTCCCAGTCATTGAGTTACAGCACACGTGATTACTGAATTGATCCTCCTCATACAAACTATATACTATATTTTGTCGAAAAACTCCCTCAACGTTATGTCGCTCGTAGGAAGGTATTGGAAGTAAGAGTTACAAGGGAAAGCACGATGTAGGAAGGCTTTTTCCAACCTCTACTGAGCCATGTCTTTCAGTGTGAAACTCCATCACGTTTTTAAAGGTGCAGGTAATTTCGAGAGAAAAACTTTATCAGAGAGAATACTATGCAATACAGAAATTCTGCTGTGGCCCCCAGTGAGAATGAGTGAAGGTTACTTGAGAATATTATCAATTAAACTAGCTTGCAATGTTGGAATGAAACAATAAAAAACAAAAAAATAACACCTTAGCTGAGAAGTACTTGTTCCATCGATAGCAGTTGTAATGAGACGATAATCATCCAAAGGTCTAACAGATTTGCTTAGAATTATAATATCTGAGAAAGGATAAAGATATTGATCGTAGCGAACAATCGACGAACCAACAGGTCTTTTTGACTTCTCGAGAACAATCGTAAGTGAAAGTGTTGCTTTGAATGTCTGTAATATGTTAATCACAAGAAGCAGTAGTGTTATATTGACAAATTTCTTTGTTATGTTAGCGTTTGATGCTCGCCGCATGTCTCCTCTATACGTTTGAGTTTTTCCAGCCGAAACTATTCAAACTGTGACGAGAATAAAAGACAAAAATAATGAGTGCAGAGGGCAACCGAAATTCTCATCTCTCCCCTTTCTTCACATTTATTTTCCCTTATAAAAACATACCGTCCATATGTGATTTCTTTTATGCTTCGACCGCTTGCTTATGTATAATATATTCATGTTTGCATGCTGATCTCGGAAGTGCTTCGAAAGGACAAGATAATGAGCGGTTAATGGAGAGGAGTTGAGAGGAAGCAAGTTGAAACAGTATAATAGAGCATCAAAAAAACCCTTGCCGTTTTTTCCCCTTTTCCATGAAAATTTCCGAAGTGCAAATGTCATGATATGTTCGCATATGTTCTGCTATGAGCAATGGAGAATTAAGACTCCGTTTATACATGTCAAGTTTTCTTCGTACGCGTTTCATGTGTAGCGTCAATGACGATGGCAAATTTGCTTAATGACGGCGGCAATTTCATGCAATAATTAAGGAGGGCATAAAAATTGAAAGGAAAATCAAAAAAAGACTCGATGTATTTGAAAAGGAATTAATAAATGGAAATCTAAAAGTAGCAATATTTATATTTGCTCTTTTATCATTGAGCGTTTCATTATGCGCCAATGTTTAAGTTCATTGATGAGCGGAGAATAGTATGAAGAATTTTAAGCATAGCACTCGTGTATTAGTTTCTCTTAAGAAAAATGCTTCATTTACTCATTGGTTGATGACTTGAATGAATTAGTCTCTATCAATGTTGGATTTTGTATAACAACAATGCTTTGGTGCATAGGACAAAATTTTTTCTTCAACGATTTTAGAAATCATTTTAATACCGAACGTGACTCAGCCACTCGATGAATCAGCGTGATATCATTTCAAAACCGTTAGATAAAAGCAATATGGACATGGACGAACGAAAAAAGTCATTTGATAAAAGACGAAAGTGAAAATAAATTTCAAATAGATGGAACAATATGCGTTCTGGTGACTCGCTTATCAAAATTGTCAGTTCGCAAAATTATGAACATTGAATTTATTTTTGACTCTAATCCTCGTGTGAATCTCCTATTGAGGAATCGATTTTTTATGACCAGCCAGCTTTTTAATATCAGCGCTAGTTTTTTTCTTCATCTTTTAACGTGTACAGCTGTATGGCATCGATGAATTGCTTTTGAATTAGATGAACGAAGTAAAAACCCAGGCTGTAGATTACACCTATCGAATTTAGCAATTGCAACTTCAGTGGTTTCCGAACTGAAAGTACTCAACAGACAGACACCCGCACATGTACATACCTACGAACATATATACGAGGAGATCCGATATCCATATAAAGCGTTTTGTAAATAGCGTATTTGTTGAAGCCAATAAAAACATTTTTAAACACTAATATTTCATCTTGCACCCCTCTCCCTTCCTCTCAGTTTCTTTGTGCGCTGACGCAAGCTTTTTCAAAAATTTTCCTCAACTGCCAGTCATCTATTAAACGAAGTGACAGTTCTGAAAGCAGCTGAACAGAGCTCACAGTATCCGCCCAGTTCAGGTGAGTGTTAGTGCTCGTTTCACACAGAAGCTCAATGAATCGGCAAGCGAAAAGTTTCGAGCGAAGAGCTCCAGCTTTCAGCTTAGATAAAAATAGACGCTATCATTAGATAAAAATAGGCGATAAATTTACTTGCCTGCCTATCATTAGACATTGGATTTAAGAAGGTATAGCTATTATGCACAAGGAAAACTAGAGCCGAATGTTGCCGCATAAAAACTTTTAAAATTGCAACAAAATGATGTGGATAATGAAACGGCCCTAAACGCCACTAATGCACAGAGAATTGAGGATACGAAACTTTGAGATCTCTTAAGAAACACATTTTAACTAATAAAGCAAAGAACCCCTCGACGAAATGAACATTTTCTTATAAAAAGGAATTAAAAAATACGATTCATTACTTGTGCGTTTGATTGACAACCGATCGTTGCTTCACTTGAGTTCGGATTTTTTTTCGTGCCAGCATTTCATTTCTTCGATTTCTCTTTCATGTTTGTTTACCTTTTGATGCTTAGAGCCGAACAACTAGGACACATGCTTCAACGAGATTTGAAGCTTAATCAAGTAAACTTGACTGCTTCACGACATGTATTTAACGTTTGATGACACGAAAGAGAAATGAGCAAACTTCAATGACTACTCACAAGATCATGTACGATCGCGAATTCTGAACAATAGACTAACCGATTGTTTGAAGTTAACGTCGCTAATGGAGGTGATGAGCATTCCAACACGAACTATGGCCGATTCTGAAACTAGATACAGATGAGGGCAAACAGCTAACCTCATCGGTTAGCTTCGATTGATCAACAAGCGATGCGATCATTGCGCCTCTTCAATCGAGAAAAGCGTTTGTGCTTTACAAAATTCATATGTGACTTCGAAATTTCTAATGAGCTCTTTTTTACGCTATCCTCCTATCAGCTAATGTTGAGCGAAAATCATAAGCTGTTTGTGCTGTAAGCCACGAATGAAAGGGCTTGCTTTCAGGTGTCGATGACATTTTTTGATCTCGTCGATAGTGAGCAGGAAAACTAATCATAGTATGGGCACTGAAACTTAACATGAAGGAAACGTGTAATCTGTCATTGTACAGGCTACTCAAAGAAATGAAGCGCTGACGTTGAGATCGGGACTGGTTTACTATTAAAGCGATTGATACGATATGTTTGCTCACACGAAATGAGAGCCAATGAAATAATGTAATGATACTGATTCAGCTTTCGGATGAGGGATTAAAATTAGTGGCACATTGATCAACAGTCCAGATATACTGTTACTTGCTGTTCGACCGTTCTTAAACCTGCTAGTGTCGCGCATATCTTATAGCTAAGCTTGTTTTTTTTTTTTAAAAATGAACTGAATTCTGGGTTCTGAACATTTCAACTAGAAAAAACTATAGGTTTCTCGCAAAAAACGAGCAACGCTTTCGCCGAATCATGTGCTATTATATTTCGCGTTTGTTTGTTTATTTTATGTTTGTCCCACTACCATTTTCCCTCCCAACACTACTAAATGTTCCTAGCGCCCAACTGCCAATATTTTGAACCTTCCCAGAAAATGGTTATTGAACTCCCTCCCGAAAAGCACTAAACTGTTATTTTTTCTGTCATTTTCGTATAGAAATTACAAATGAAAAAAACAGCTCAGATGTAAGTTGATCATGCGCATATCTTCGCAGAGTTAACATTTCGTATGCGGAAGTTGAATTAAAGGACGGGATCAAACAGAAGCCGTAATGATGGTGGGAGAGAACAATATGTAAAACAAGATCAAGCGTACCTTTATTTGAGGTAATGATATTGAATCGTTGCTCATTAAGCTTTGCTGCGCCCGCATCTATGAACACGGCTATACAAACAAACACGTTGGCCAAGTACGACATTGGATCAAGTCGAGAACCAAAGGTGCTCCGCTCGTCGTGGAGATCACCTTACACCAACGAATGCTGAAACGAACACAATACAGCTCAAAGGTTTCGTTTCATTTTCCATCTCATCAAAAGGGACTAGACTGCTTACTTAAAATTTTACTTAGAATGGAAATGGTTCCATTCGTGCAGTGATCATACTGTGTATTAGAATTTTTACCATATACGTTTCAGATTGATTTTCTGAATGATTCTCATCGTTTATCTTACGATGGCGTTCCGTTGATGCAAACGAGCATATAGTTTGCAATGCTTTTCACAAACAATAACAAATTCAATTCATTTTAAGCACTACTCATTGGTATCATTACACAATCAGACATACTTTTAGAATGACAAAACATTTCAGAAATAAATATTTCCACTGTAGAATACATCTAAAAAGAATGCTTAACGATTTGTGATATAATAAAAAGCGTAAATTTTTCTCATTTTCAACGAAAACGTTTAGGATTTTCTCAAATGAACCGGATAGATTCATCTCAAAAATTATCTCTTTCATGAGAGTTAAGAGAACTGAAGTAATAATTTTATTTTTCACTTTAGCAATTACTGTGTCTTTCTCTAATACAGTTAACAAAGTTCAACGAGGGATTATAGAGTGAACAGAGGCAATTGTAATGTACTGCTCAGAATCGTTCAAGCAACAAGCCGTGTGGTATAAAATTAGCATCGAAACGCAAAGCGACAAAAGGCAGAAAGAATGCGATGAAATGCGAGAACTGAATCAAAAAATAAAAGCGAAAAGCGCAATGATGCAAGTGGTACAATTCATCACTGATGCGTTCAGAATCTCAGTACAAAAATATACAAAATGTCTTACGATGCCGCCAAATGCATATCAAACCGTTGGAAGATATATTCAAGTGAACGTTATGAACATCGAAAAAATCGTCTTAAAGCGACCGAAATTAGTTCTACTGAAGTATCACGGAAACGAATATCGCCGCATCAATAACTAACGAACACATTGCAAAGCTTTTCGCATGCGCAACGACACTTGCAAGGTTTAGTGAACAAATGGTCGTAAGCATGTGCATTTAGGCGTTAAAATTTTGCAAACTCAAATGCCGAAAAACTCCCCAAATTACTCTCATGCAAATGAGCTAAAGTAATCGTAATATAAAAATTGCATTTAAAAAAACGTTCGCTTAATCGAAATGATGAGATGCAAAAATGATTTCAAATAATGAGATTAAAACCTTGATAATATGGAAACACACATAAAAATTTCGTCCAAACAAAAACAACATGTCGGCTAGTGGATAAAGCCTTACGGTATAAAATTGTTTGATATGAATTACAAAAACTGTTGTAAAGCAGCATTAGCGAATATTTTGAGTTAGCTTCTACCGGCCGAACAGCATCGATTATATATCATTGATGTCACAGTGTTTTCAAGCCGATTTTCGAGAAAAAAACTTATCGTAAAAGTTATACGATGAATGATGCAAGCGACCTGCACTGGATTCGTACATATGGGAAATATGCGGCAAAGAACATATGCGTGCTAAAAGGTTAGCGGAAAGAAAAATAATTTAAAAGAATGAAAAACTCTCCTTAGTGCGTTATTTTGCCGACCACCCACTGAATTTTATAACGCCACAAACAGTGTTTATTGAAAAGAAAAAAGCAAAAGCAAATTGCACTACGTTTCCATGGCAAAATTAGCAAATATGTTTTATTGAAAACAAAAAGTTCTAGAACGTTTTCGAAACAGCATATGTTTTCTGCAAATTACATGTTGTACAGATGCGTTAATTTCTCGAATAAATCGATACTTCTTCGATTACTGAATCGGTTGAGCGTTGGGTTCCACATTATAGGGTTCACAATATAGCAGCGGGCCACAGATTAGTACTATTGAAAATTGTAATGTTACGTATTGTATGGAATGAAGAGAAAATCTTACAAAAAAGAAAAAGAAACACTCAAAAGAGTTTCGCATACAGAATTAGCAAAAAGTAGCTCTTTTTAGTTATTAGTTGCTCCACGCTTCATACAGATGCAATCTTTTCAACGGTCAAGCAAATATTAATCGATGTTCTCAAAAAAACAAATTATCAATGCAAAATCTCATTACTGTAACAGTTGATTTCGTTTACTTAATATGCACACGCCGTTGTTCATATTTGAATTATAAAAATAAACCAGGAAGAAAATAATCCCCATAACAAGTGAGACTTGGAAAGTTTTTTGAAACTTATGATTAGGCAACTCAAGGGAGGAGAGGGTGCAAAAGGGAGAGAGTATTAGTAAGATCACACATTTTAACGGAATCGCAAAAATTAATAACAACAAACACGAGAACGACGTGTTCGATAGAAAACATTTCATTATCGACAAAAAAATCCCCACTGATTTTGCCTGAGTTTTAGCAGTATATATAGTTAAGATCAATTAATGTTAAGTTTTTCGTTTGATGCCACAACCCCATGAAAATTTTTTAGTAAAATTTTCGACTCTCTTGACTACAGGAAGCACTTAATGCATTTTTTCATAGACAATAATGTGAAGAAAGAGAATTGTATTTGTAACAATCGTGATCGCATTCTGTCAATTTATTTAATTTCCATCTCACTGCGTACCCAACATGAGATATACCACTCTTCCTAAAAAGTTAACCAATCGCTTATAAACATTATAGTAATTTTACTGTCATGCGTAGGAATAGAGTGAGAAATTACGGTGTATTTGACGTTCACTTGGAGAGACGGAACGAGTCGCTAAAATGCCGAGATAATTAGCCAGCTATCGTTTATTACTCAGACACGTTTGCTCGATAACTGAAACCATATTTCGCATAGAGATTTTAAGAAAAAAGTATTTAAAAATAGCACGCTTCTTAATTTTTTATAAGCTTGAATTATTTGAATAGAAGAGAAAAAGAAACGAAGCTACCATATGGCTGTGGTGATCGCTATTTGGCAACTCTCGAACACCTGTCATATTTCAGGATTATATTCGCGCACTCATTAGACTGATTAAAATAAACGCATATTTCTCCGAAAAAAATACACTCATGCAAAGAGGCATGTTTGCAATAGAAATTCGGCTAACATAATCTGTTAGAATCCATTCGATGACAATAGCGATACATGATGACTTTACTTATCTGTCGGATACGGACTTGATGATCCACAACACGCTTTAAGCAAAGAAGCCGATCCACACTGAGCGATGTGATCAACCACTTGCTTTTTTAATCAATTGTCGATCGATAATGCCGCTCTATAGCAGGATTCATTCAAAGGCATTCTTCAAACTTCTCACACTATTCGCTTCATTTCGTACATTGAATGGCCTAGATCTCATTAATTGTTTAAAAAAACTATGAATAAAACATACTGATAACAAATAAGATGAATCGAAAATACTAAACATAAAATGTGTCCGTCCCTTAATAAAGATAAACAGGTCGCCCTAAAAAAGATCGTATTCATGCGGTTCAGCACAGTTTTGCACTTTATAGGTTGCCTGGTTCGAAAAAATCGAATTATCTCGCTGTAGTTTGTTTGCTCGATTTCGGAGTGTTGTGACTTGCGAAAACCAAAGATTGTACGTCTATGCGAAAAAATTCAAAATGAAGTTTGAACAAAACAAAATTAAATGCACTCATGAAACTGAAATACCCACGTTGAGTATATTCATCGAAAGCTTTTGTTCAAAAAGACTCAACGAAATAGTCGACATGTTAGACAAACGTACTTTGACGTTTGCAACGATCATTCACATCAGCTCACTGATGCACAACTGTTCAAAATTAATCAAAAATAAGAAAAACTTAACTTTCAAATAGAAACATTCAACAGATTTTCGGTGATAACTCTCATTAATCGAGTATCAGTTGATTGCTTACGTAAATCGAAAATTGAAATGGAAAAAAAGGTGATGAAGCCGTGTGATAGGATTTCATTAACGACGAAGACATAAGTTTAAAAATTAAAACGTTTTTGGTTCTTGTGTAGGCTTATATATAGGCATGAAAAATAGATAATTATTTTCAGGGCTCTGAAATGTTACATAACTTTGGATCTTTAGAAATTTTCGAACAAATACCACAGTTATATTCATCAAATGATGCTGCAAACAGACTAACAGTACGATATAGCTAAATTAGAGACTGCATCTTCTTTCCCAGAATATGGTATTTTAGAAATTCAAAGAAATTTCACTATTGTATATCGCATCGAAATAAATTAAATTATTTTTGAACTTTCGTCATGGCAGTTACGATGTGAATCGAGGAGGCTATCGCGCGGAGCGAACCAGTTTCCGTAACAAGAAAATTTGGTATTCAGCAGCAGCTTTTTACCGGATTTTTGCTAATTCGTTTATGTAATGCATTTAAGCATGATTTATACAACAAGTTTAATTGTAGGTTAAGAATTGACCAATGCCCAACTCTCCTATTATATGCTGAATTAAACTAATTAAACAGTACGAAATTTACATTCTTAAAGCTTTCTTGACTTTCCTTCGCGAAATTGATATTGGTCCCTCATTTGAAAGTGCTTCAGAAATTACAATGTGAAAGCTTATAGAATGCATCAGCGAAAAAGATATGGAAAGATCACATGACAACTTATCGAAATGTGTTTCGTATTTCATTTGATGCGCGATAATGTGATGCGAATGATCTAGATTGAAATAACACTAAAAGAAAATAGAAAATTTTTCGCTTCATTGACGAACCAATTGGCTTTTCATTTTTCATATAATTTTGTTTTTTTTCGAACTACTCCACATACAAATATTGGAAGGTAAATAGCAACTGCTAATTGTTTTAGGATATCGCATGTGCTGCACCCTGTAATCCATAGAAGAGTAATGGGATAAACAAACAGAAATGAACAGTACAATATCACGCTAGCTCTTACTATGCAAATACGTTAAAGTGAACTTGCAAGTGCATAATTTTCTGAAGAAATCTTGAACGCTGGGCGTCTCTTGTGAATGAGGCGGAGCCCATTTTCCTACTTTTTATCAACAATGTAAAATATATTCATCAAGGAGCGTGTAAAACGATGCATTTTTGAAAATAAAAGTCGGGAATGAGCAAACCTTGAGGACGAGTTTTGATGGGAGATCAGATTCGGTTAAGAATCGTTCCCATCTGAAGTAGTGTTGATTGCAACAGTGCTGCAGAGAAAGAAGAGTTTGAAAAGCAAAGCACGAAGAGGAGCGCAGCGATGGCGCAGCTGCTAAGTTGGTTCGATCCGATCCACCATGCGATCAGCACGCACACAGACACACACACACAAACAGACACACACACACACTCACACCTGATACTGATCACTCGATTCTCGAAACTCTTATAAGCAAAAACTCGACAACTTTGTCCAACTTCTGCCAACAAGGCTCATCTACACCCTAGTTAAAAAACACCATTTCAGCAAACGATGTACCTATATCCATTAACTGTTTGTCCCGTCTCCTTGATCCATTCATATAACAAATAGGGGATAAACGTTTAAATGTCGACGAGTGAAAAATATAACGTCTGAAAGTGATATACGATCATGTTAGGTTCTGGAGACAAAATAAATGAATACGTATCGCTGTCGCAAATTCTAAAATATTACTTCTAAAAGTAGCGTAAACAATAGAATAGGAGTTGAGATGTGCAAGAAAACAAAGTATGCATAATAGCCATATCTGTAGAAACAAAGAGAAGACCAAATTATTGTTGAGTGAAGGAAACGAAGTTGTTTTTTTTTTCTTTTTCGGAATACCGATTTACTACTAAACATTCGTCAGGGACAATGATGCATTAAGCTTTCTTCGAATGCAATATCATTGTCACTGAACTTCCGCATTAAGCTATGGACATAGTAACTAGGTGTTATGCGAATATAATGAACGGTAGCCCAAAAATATTTCTACACGCTTACTGTAAATCTTTGTTGTTCACTATGAAAACATATGATAGTAAACAACAGAGTAGTATGGAACGAGAGAATAATTAGTTCTCTTAGCTTGCATGATCAGGAATCCTTACTATCAACAAATTTTAAAAGCGTTAGCCTGTATTTTTCAAACTTGACTTCGAAGAAAGTTCATTTTTTCTTCAAGTCGCCGTGATACGGAGGAAATACGAAAGAAGAACATAGAAATTCAGATGTTACAGAACAACATAGCATCTATATAGAGCGAGCGAACTGATCAGATTTTTCAATCATGCAGTACAAGCGGTGTTAAAAGAAAACAGCAAATTCATCGATGAAACAAATAAGATACCGCCTTAATGAAAAAATTCTAAGGGACCGTTGGATGCCGTGAACCCTTCGAAGATTTTGAGAGAGAGATCGGGACAAGTCTCGTTGACTTTACGGTGCGTTCATGAAAAGGGATGGTTCCAGTCGGTTCAAGAAATGACTGAAATGGTGCATAAGAGGGAATGTTATTGTGAGCGGCCTGAAATTGATTCCATGATGGGATCCATAGGCATGTTGAATGCGATCGCTTCGACAAGCAAAAATCCGTTTCGAATTGATGAACAGATGCGTAACGTGTACGAATTTGAACGTGTTTATCACACTCCATTTAACTCGATGTATTTCAACACTAGTAACTTTTAATGGGAATGGCGTACATGCTGCAATCTGGTAATTTAGTGCCCTCGATTGTAAAAGGGTTCATAGCAAGTTTAGCACACATATACATTCAACTTTTGAAACGCTATAAATGTTAGCAGTGATATCATTAGTTCTTTAAAGATGTCAGGAAACGTGCGGTGATCGTCGTTTAACACCAATTTGATTCGCTGGAATGTATTCGAGAATCAACGAGCAAAACTCAGCCATCACTCGCGATTAAACAGTCGTTTCTGACGAACATTGCTTAGCGGTGATGATCGAACGAAACACGCACGAGGTCGGATTTATTTCGTTGTTGGCGCTCACTGTCCTGCAATTTTCGCACTGTTCAGCGTTTTTCGCCTATATTTCAGCGTTTCTCATCATGAAGTTCACATTTCGAGCTGCTCCTGGTGTCTTCTGCATTGAGCATTATGATGCTAAATTTCATCCCAGCGAATGAAGTACAGCGTATTTCTTCCTCTGAATTGCCTTACTCTGGCTTACCTCTGACTACGGTATCTTTATCGCCACATTATCATCCATGCGATATTTGATCCAAAAACATACAAATCGTATACAATTTTTTGCTTGGAGACCTCGCAACGCCATATACTGTGCTCGACTGCTTGTCTTGTTCGCGAGTTGAAATTGCGGGGAAGAGATTTATATACAAAACGCGCATGTGTACATTCGCATAGATATCATGATCCCGTAATGCGCTTTTGCTATGATGGAAAGCACATATTTATTGATTTATTTGTTCTTTTAAGGAGCTAACCCAATGGTATCCAAGATCGGCCGTCGCGAGCATGGCAGTCGGTCTGGCTTGCCACCAGTTTTGTTGCTTGTCTCCAACCTCTCCAAGAATTGTCCCTGGCTTGCACGCTTATAAGAGACATCCCGTGGGTGAAATTTGGTATTAGTAGTTGTCCAGCTTGCGTGCCTCGCAAAATTTTTTTTGAAACGTTTTAGCCAACCACGTCACGCGTATGTTACTTAATTACTTGTTTCTTTATGATTCACGGAAAGCATAAAGTATGCTCCGATGTCACAGCCAATGGCGTTATCGCAATAACCTAAAATGACCGAATTCATAAACTACCATTTTAATTACGACTGTATCGATAGGGAAAACAGTGTGAATACTGCTTTTGAACACGAGCTCAATAGCGAGAAGCACAGCGATCCAAGAAGCCATTTCAGATACTAGTTATTGCATACGTACTATTTCAAGTATTACAGAGTAGAAATGCGGATCAGACTTACATGCATTTACAATAGCTCAGTGGTGAAGCCCCCGCTTCGCGTATGGGGAGACCCGGGTTCGATTCCCGGCTGCTTCCCACCATACCACTGACAGCCCAGCCAGCGGGTGGTTAACAACAGGCTAAAACAGTCAAAGGGATGGATGTACTCGGCGTGCGATTGCCTCAGTAACATCGAGACACTGCACTGAAGGCCCGAGCGGTAACGTGCTAACGTGCTAACATTAAACAGAGTAACACACTGAAAAAGAATGGGAAAAACTCGTTTAAAGAGGCGGATGAGGAACAGTATTTAAAAGAAAACTCCAATTTTAAAATGCCATATCAAACTAATGCAAAGGGATGCAAAGGCAGCTGTAATTTCATCGATTCCCGTATCGATGAAATTAATTCGATTCCGCTAGATGAACGGTTGCTGAGCAGTCGTGCCTACTTTCGCTCGGCTCATTGCGTTGATGGGTTGTCGAACGCCCGTCATATGTGACTGTTACCTGCGAATATGTTGAATAAGCAGGCGCCAACCAACCAACGGCGGAATCCATCAGGGTATGATTGGGGTTGGCGGTGGCACGCCAGCACTTAAAAAATGGTGACAATACCCAATGACCGTTTCGTGTTACGGCGAGTTCGGTCCGCGAAAAAGATCGCAGCCTACTGCCCTGTAGATACTTCGTGGAAGAAGAAAGGCTAGGAGAAGGAAACTCCGAACAGCCGAAACCTACGTCGCCAGCTGGCCTGCCACCAGGCGATGTACTACCGGCTACAGCAATATGGAAAGTAAGATGGGAAGATCCGCAGCGACGTCTATATGGTGTTGCTTGGATGCGGCGAGTTCAGGATCGCGACAGATGGGAAAACTGCCAGCTGCATCGATGGAGGGAACGATGAAGTCGATGAAATCACAGCTGTTCAAGGTATCCAAGGTAAGGTAAGGTATCAACCTGATGAACAAAACTAACGATTGTAACAAATGTGAACGGCTGGTACCTTGGATATGTCATGATTTCACACATACATCAGATCAAACAAGAACAACAACGAAGGATATAGATATAAACAACAACGATATAAATAACAACGAAGGATATAAAGAAAAAAACATGTCTCTTTTACATAAAACTGCAGAAATAATGAAAGAAATATCTCCCTTAAAATTCAGAAAGCAAATAACTAAGTCATGCGTTTCGTACAACAGAACGGAGATTAACGCTTTTAAGTGCGCGAAATTTTACAGTTTGCGTGGAGTACAAAACTGAACGACTCAGAACTGGTTCTACGGTTTGCGATTTCTCGATTAGACCGAACCATTCGTATTGTGTAATCTTATGATTGGAAGAAATAAACATTTGCTTATCTATATTTATGTTTAAGCAGTTGGATGACGAGAACCGAAAGCTTGAGAAATATTATCGGTTTTTGTATGGCATTTGGATCGGCCATCCACAAAAACAGAATTGCCCAACCGAGCATACCAGCGACGAGTCAATTTTTCGCAATCATTTCCGGATGGACTATCCTAGTCGCACATTCTTACATTACTGGGAAAACATAATAACAGTAACGCGACACATCGCCTGGTGTAGTAGCAATGGCAGTCATGGAAGTTTTTACTTCGCCAAGTAGAATAAAGAACGAACAGAAACAAAAACAGAATAATAAAGCGTACGATGACCGTGATCAAAAGCATTTGTTAACTGAACAAAAAGTCATCGACATTACCGAGATCGAAATGCTTTACGTGATTTGTGAACGCGAAAACACCAAGCGCTGAAACGACATCAGTGAGGAAGTTTATTCCACGTTTGGGTGACCCGAAAAAGAAGACAGCTATAAACTAAATTTAAGGCTAAGAAACTCATGAAAACAACTGAAGAACTATGGGCTCGTGATAAATTACGTCGAACGGACGGAAAGAATGATGATGCAAATGCAATGGCAGATTAATGGTTAATAATTTTGAAATTAATATGGGGTCCAACTAAACACTGCAATGCTCAAGTCATTTTAGAACGTAAACGCTCAGACGAGTTGCGTAATTCGGACTCTATAGACAAGGAAAAGTTTTTCGAAATGTTATATCCTTCGATCTTATTTGCACATTTCCCAACATCTCTATTTACGGTTTCCAAAACGAATTTATTAGATGCGCGACCGTAGTAAGTAAATAAACAGGTGTTATTTTGCAGATTGAACGAAATTATGCGTAAAAGATCAAAGACGATATGTGAGCTTTCCCTTCTGTGATGAAATATACAAAATTTGTTTGTTTTCTTTCATAAAAATCTAATGATATCTCCGAACGTTTTATCAGAGCTGGTTTGTTGATTTTTATTGTCCCTATGTTTTTTTTTGTTGTGTCGATAATGACCGAATTAATATAAGGCAGCATTTACGTTGCGAAACATATGATAAATGCGACGAAGAAGCATATCACGAATCGAATCGGCAGAAAACACGGTTCAACGGAAAGTAAACGTCCGATATAAAAAGCGTTATTTTGAGGTAATTCATCTGATTGCAAATTTTGATTATCAGAAAGCAATCGAACAAACTGATTAACAAATGGATGGTTTCACTTCTACTTACGTACGCTGAATCCGTAAACCAAGTGGTGGTGATTTTCATGATGACAGCAATCAGGCGTGTTCAAAAATATGATAGCTATACCTACAGCTGCGAAGTCAAGGAAGCGAAAAATTGAAAACTTAGATTTTCATACTAATCCATGCTCCGCATTAAACAACGGGCACGTATGCGAAATATGAAGCACTCGTTACATGCAAAAGCAATAATTATTTGCTAAAATTGTCCGCCGATTACTTTGTGGCAATCAAAATCTTTTAAAACAGCGCACAAACAATAGGAACAATTGAAGAGAAAGAAAAATTGCTTTTAAAGACACATAAACCATAAAATTTGAACAGAGCAACATGACGAACAGTTATCTAATCTCCTAACTAGTTGAAAGTGGTATACATTTGAGGACTGGATTTTTCTTCAAGCTGCTTAACCTTTTATTTAGGTTAACGAAGATACAGCTTAATCTCATTTTCAGACAACAACTTGTCAATGACGAGAACTCTAGGACTTCCGAATAGCATATCAACTAATTCAGACGATTTCTATTCGTGAAAACCAGAAGGAAGTTGAGGTGTGAATGAATATGTAGCTGTAAGAATGTGAGCGCTCCTATTTCTTGGAAAAATCTGATACGACTGGAGTAAATAGACCTCTTTTAAGCAAAAATAATAAAGCATAATATTTCGGAAATTTGATCCGCTCAGGACACTCTGAAGTATATGTAATTTTAATATTATGTGGAACAATTGCCAGTGAAAAAAAAGCGTCCAGGCAGTACTTCTTCGCTGACACTTGCCTTTTTTGCATGCTCCAATGACGTTTCGATTTGTTGAAGGATCCTCAGGACAGTTTCTTCGTGATATGGTGGAGCTGCAACTTGAACACCGACAGGCAGACCAACGGAACCCTAGGAAGCCAATCACTTACTTCATTATGCAGCAATAACAAAACTGATATAACAAGACGCCATAAACTGAACTAACAGCAATCATCTAGTTCATTTGTTTCTTTCCAGTACGAACTTCAAAGAACCATCTGGTTTGTTTTGCCGTTTAAGAAACTGAATATTCATACGAGATGACCTCGGAAAAAACGTCAGTCATTTCATAAAAGCGCCACTGCGAAAAAACATATATATATACATATATATATATATATATGTATATGTATATATATATACATTGTTGCCCTGTTGCCGCCAGAAGCCATAATAAGTACGCAATAAAACAGAATACGTGCGCATTTTCGAGTTAGCATTCTAGCACAGCAAAGGCGTCCACAGCTTGCAACTGAAACAGTTCCGAACCACAAACAGAAATCATAGCAACAACCGAGAAAGGTCTACTTTAGCAATTCAAAAGGCAACACCCACACCGATTAAGTAAGCTACTATTACACGAACAGTTTCTTGAACAAGTAGATGAAACAGTAAAAATAAAAGGAAGACTGCCATACATACTTTGGTTGCCTCCTTCACCATTTTATACCATGGATCCCTCTCAGGATAGTCCGCTAAAGCTCGTTCGTCCTCTTCGGTTACATTCGTTACGCATACAGTTCCCGCAGCGAAATCGAGCAAGTTGAAAATCCCACAATAGGAGGTAGTCGAGATGAGCTGCATTGGATATAAGTGCGCCACTGCTGGCACTACCTGCAGATGAGCATCTAACCTTGACATAACATTGCAAAAAGTTTAATACATCAAGCAAGCGCTCTTCCTTGAATAGATCAAAACGGCAAATGGCCTGAGCAACAGGGCATGAGCAATGATAAAATAACCGGGCACGAACTGTTTATTAATTAATGGGTGCTGCGACAAATTAGACGAGCCACTATTATCCTATAAAGCTTTGTAATAGCCAGTAATAACAAAGGAATAACTATGCTTGATGAGATGATCCCGACGTGAACTAGTGCATTTAGAAAATCATTTAACAAATTCAGCTGCTTCTATTCAATGGGATGGATCCTTTCCTGTGGCACGGGAGTGCGATATAAGTGCTGTGTATGCCTTTCAAGGTAAATAAATAAAAGTATACATACCTCGAGCTTTTCGACATACTGCGTAACTTTATAAGGGCAAAAAGAGGCGTACATGGCTAAAAAAAGAGATCAAACGATTTTTTTTCGAACAGAGATCGATCCTGTCAAGTGTTTGTGTCAAATAAATAGCTGAAGTTCAAGAGCGTAAGAGTAAAGGTTAATGGTGCAGTCAGGCTGACCTGTACAGGACAAAGAATAGCTTCAATATTTCGAGAGCGCATCTCGCGAATAAAACTATCTCGATAGCGCTCTATTTGCTCATAAATACTCCTCAACTCAGCAGTATCGTAAGGCATTGCACGCATGACGTGTGCAATGCGCGGGTACAGTGGAGCTATAATAGCGGCGAGGACACGCTGTACCATGACTGGTAGGCGGTATATGTTAAGAATGCCACCATAACCGTCACACTCTAGATCCTGAAAAAAATACCAACAGGAGGTACAAACGAAAAACTTTCCGCCTTGAAACCAAAACATGAAAGTCACAATAAAAAGGTGAATGAATGTAAAACAAAGACAATAATGAAATACAAAACGCAATACATTAAGTAAAGCGCAGAGAGATAAGAAATTCACAGCTTTCCGAAGAAAGAGTTCCACTGTGGTCTGCGGGTATGTATATTATGTACATATATGTATAACGTATGTACGTGTGAGGCGTGAAGTAAGCTTAAGGCCCACAAGAGCACATGCTGCAACGCAAGTCTTACACGTCATGAAAGGATTTGTCACACATGAATGAGCGCTTACGGCGTCAATTTTGCTGAGCAAATATTGGCCTCCGTCAACAGTAACTGCACCAATAAACAGCTTGAATGCTTCAGGCACATGAGGAGGCTCGAAACGTATCAAATTATGTCCAGCTGCCTGCAATATCGACCTTGCTTCTTTCACTGCTCGTTGCAAAGGTGGTGTGGGCATGAACCAACCATCATCATCATAATAGCCTGCAATAGTTGTCTTGAAGAGCAATCGTTTTTCATATCGTCCGCTATCTATGTATCGTTGGGAACACTGGAGCTAGGTTATTAGTGAAAAGAAGATTAGCAACATTCTGAAGTACACAGGTAAAATGAAGCAAGACTTAATGAAGCATGCAAGGGCTTCACGTAAATGAGTGAATTGTAATCACATCAGTGATTGACAGAAAGTCCAAATAGCTTGCCTCGGAAGTTCGAAATTGTCTTACGTGAAACTAATGAATGACCACTTCCATTTTGAAGGAATAGCATATCTCTTACAGCATATCTTGTCATCGAATAAATCAAAATTAACGGACACAGACGCCAAGCTGAACTGTACCAGCCTTTTTTGCAGGATGAGTTTAATCAGCCTAAGTATTGCTAAACATCTTACCAATACGAAGAGGATGAGTGCCACTAAACCTCTCTCGATTCCATCTCACTGGTGGTACATATGGATCTTTACTGGATATCCAATCGTCTGACCAAACGGCGCTAAGGAACGTAACAGCATCCGAGATCTTTCGTGTCATCGGTCCATCGGAAGCGTTTATAAGTGGTCGCCCAGGTATTGAGCCCATCACTCCTTGGTGAGACAAACGAAGATGCGATGGCTGAATCGGATCAGCTGCCAGATACATTTCTAATTTTTAGCTATGATAATAAGTAGCAGAAGAGGGCATCAAGTCCTCTACCCTTTGACGCGTCGGCAAACTTGCTGCTGGCCTAATCAAGAGTCGGAAGCACTTTCAAGCTTTGCGAACACTACAGCTTAAAAAGGCGATGTCCCATCGTTTCATCTAGCGATTGGGTGCCCGCAACAGTGGATGTCCGCAGTCTCCCTGAGGGCACAGATCGCGTGCAAAGACGACTATGAACAACATGTAGGAGGGCTAAATAAATGTCAAAGGCATTCCAGGGATTGTTTAACGGGACCGACCGGATAAGGCCACAGTAGCAAAGATTTTCAAACACGATCAATGCTTCGCTGAACGTTTCTTGAAACCAATGCTTTTACAAGCTAAAATCTCAAAATACGAAGTTAAAGACGGCAGTTTTGGCACTGCCTGTTTTAGAAACGCCGTCCGCCAGACATTGACGTAGCTTTGTTAACATAATGCAGCAAATAGCGTTGACATTCTCGTCAGCACCGCAAATAGATGGTCTTAGGTATGAACGTCATGAAAAATATCATAGCATTTCAAGACTAAATGAAATTAAATGAAGTATAAGTTGAGAGTTTGTTTTGCTCCTGTCAATACTGGTTCTCATGATGAAACATGTCGTAAAGTTCGCACTATAAGAAAACACACCTTGAGCTTGAACCTTGGAACACGCATTTTGCATTCAGCCTGAGATTAGGCACTCTGTAAATTCATGGGGAATCACTTAAGTCAAAGACTGATGGCAAACCTTCAAGATGAGAAATCCACATGGAGCACAATTCGAAGTATATGCACGGCAAGGAATTAAAAGAAAATCCAGTATAACGCTTTGGAAAATTTCACATTCAGTAATCAACGCATGATATCGATTAACATTAAACGGTATCGGGCGTCAGGGCAAATTAATGTGAAGAAGACGAAACGAACTGAATGAGAGACTGGTCAGCGTTCGATTTTGATAGCTGGAACAATCTATTAAGCAGTACGATGGAGGATTTGTCTCCACAGAAATTAGAAAATAGCAACGCATATGAAGCGGCTAAAATCCTCATTTTCATTTTCACATTCATCCGATGCAAGCTTGGCAGAAGTGAATGGGGGTGGATGAAAAGATGAAACGCATTGTGGCTCCAGTTGAATGGAGAAACCTCAGAATGAGTAACTAGGAGAGGAACACCAAAGAATTAAAGATCTCGTGAACGATCAAAATGGCAACTTCTGGCCATTTTGTATTAGGAAATTTGAGCAAGATCACCGCAAGCAATGCACAGTAATGGGTGAATGATGAGCTGATCGAATGGAAAAAGAAGAAAGAATGTGAAATTGACTGAGAAGCTGCAAATTACTTTTACTGAGAGATAGCATTCATGAGCGAACCTGATGCAAACGGGGATCACAAGTTGATAAAACACTCTCATAAATGTTGAAGATACAAAGTATTGATATGAAACAGAATAAATCTTAGATTTCTGAATGTTCGGTAAACCAGCTCATGCCGCGATGTTTTACTAGGATCCCGATGCTACTCATACCGTCAACTCAAATTATTTAAACTTAAGCCACTTGCCCACTGTTAAGCTACAATGAAAATAACGTAAGAAATGAGCACAAATTTATAACTGCGGAAAGGCTGCAGTATAAGGAGCTACATTCATTAATGCAACATTTTTATATAACTGAACCAATAACGGCTTTCCATAAAATGGTTCGCGAAGGACAATTCAATGTATTAGTTAGAATTCAAAACATAAATTGCCGTAACAAAAAAACAAAACATCTGAAAGGTACTGAAGCACGAATTTCTTAGGAAGAAAAGCAGTCCAAAGAGATTACAATAACTGCTATACTACAGATATCAAAAGTAACCAAGACGGAAGCGCCAGAATGCTTAGCGGCCGAAATGGCGGCGTCAGGATCTCTCAAATCCTCAAAATTTGCTGTGGCAGATTACAGTGATGGTCGGCATGCACGTCTCATTTACATATGTGCCTATGCATAGTTATGCGTCGGTTTTTTTTTAAAATTCGAGAATGTAAATTTAGTTCGGCTCTCGTCAGCGAGCAAATTTGCTGACGAAAATAGAGTGGCAAAAGATGGACACTTATAAGCTTAATGGATTTTGAAAAATACAGTTTATATCGTTGAACGTTTTCCAATGAACAAGTGTACCTTGATGCCGGCAATGCCATTAAAGTGACACGGGTAACGTATGGACCCTCCAACATCGCCACCGATACCAATAATGGAGCCGCCGGTACCGATGAGTGCACCTTCACCACCACTTGACCCACCGCTCGTACGGTCAGCTGTGAACGCATTCGAGGTGGTACCGTAGATTGGATTCATACACGAAAACGACAACAAGCTCTGCGGAACATTCGTCAGCACAAACGGCACACCACCTAATGTATGAAAGAAATTCACCTTCGGAAGAATTAATTTTACAAGACATCGAAAGCTACAATGGATCACTAATATAAAGGATTCCATTGGAACAATGGCTCAAGCAAGTGCAAAACCAAAGGAAATCTATACAGAATGCATGAAGGACTATGATTGTATTTATAAAGATGCTTAGCGCGCGAAGAACCTCGACCACCCTCTTCGATGCAACCTCTTTCGTTCATTTAAACGGCTTTTAAAAACTGCCACAGTTTCAGAGCGTTTAAGTCAAAAACCATTATTAGCTGCATAATCATTTCCTCCAAGAACGACTATTAACATCAATGAAACGTTGGGCATTGAATATTTAGAAGAAATTGATGAATTCTCGTTGCATCATTGCTAGCTTTAAACGGAAAAGCTTTTCACTTGACTGCGCACTCGCACATATTTTTCATTCAGTGATAGGATATAAAATACGGCGAAAAAAGTCAAAACACCAAAAACAGAAATTACTGGCTTTGCGAGATTACATACATAATGCGGCCCTGTCTGAGTTTCTTGGTCCCTACCATATAATTCCAAACGGCATACCGAAAAGAAAAACAAAATGAAATAACCAACATTTACCAAGATGTTTTATTTGTTGAACGATAAGCGCATCCTCTTTGGCAATTTTGCCAAGCTCTTGTGCATAACCCTTCGTCTGATCGTAACCGGCCACCTTTAACGTTCACCGTTGATGAATTATCGCATGCCTCCTAATTGAGGAGACCTTTTCAATAAAAGTTTCTCTCTTTGATAGCGTATAAAAGCAACAAGCCTTTCTGCGCTTTCCAAGACTCAATGATCTCAGTTCAGTGGAATTTCATATGAAATAAATCGAAATATCGAATTTCACAGCCCACGGCGCTCTGGGCGTAAGGGGATAAGGAGGAGACATAGAGAACTGCGACTGTCAGGTTGGAAATTCCGCGTAGATAAACTGTAAGGAGGGAAATTCAAGAATCTATGACATTCGGGGCAGCGACTATGGGGCGGAAGATCGAAAAATTCTCAACAGAATCAGTAGCCAAGTCAGCAGAACTGCTTATGATTACTAT
Source organism: Toxocara canis (assembly GCA_000803305.1). Classification (NCBI taxonomy): domain Eukaryota; kingdom Metazoa; phylum Nematoda; class Chromadorea; order Rhabditida; family Toxocaridae; genus Toxocara; species Toxocara canis. The sequence continues at coordinate 321,783 of JPKZ01000761.1, forward strand.
TATTAACTGTGCTACCTAAAGCAAACAATTTTCCCAACCTGAGACTTAACAGCCAAGATTTCGACACCACCAACGAGTTATGAGCTATTATTCCATAGCTTCCATTCAGCTACCTCTAATGCAGGAAAACTCAAAGCCCAGGGGTATGATGTGGTTAGCTTTATTAGGAAAAAAAACTTACGCATATGCACTCCTTTATGCTAAACGGAATACCAAATAACGCTGGTCGTTGATAGTCGGAATTTGCCGCTTCCGTATCCAATCTCTTCGCCCATTCGTCTGCTTCCTATAAACTGCGTAATCTCTTAACGCCGAAAACCAGCCGAATTACCAAAGAAAAACGAGGGAACATAACAGTCTATATATTCAAATCTTCAACTGCTCTGCATCCAACGCCAAACTTTCCATGACAATCCCGGCCAGAGCTCGATGCACCTGTTCCTCCCTCTCTCTCTCTCTAAGTCTATTTTCTCATTTGTATTCCATTAAACGTTCATATCGATAAACGTTCATATCGGCATATGAGTGCTGATTAATGAATTAAAATTGAACTTTTACACGGAAGTATTCTCAATACCCTAAAAGTTCAACAATTAGAGTAAATTGTGTTTTGATTTACCATAAGTTTAACAATAATGCCTTACGATGAAAATGATGATCCTACACTACCTTCCTTTCATTTAAGGAATCCACTTAAAGCAAATTACGCAAATCACAGTATAACCTATTTGGAAAAAAGTTGTCGTTGCTAATAAGATGAACAGGAGAAGATGGAAACGCAAAAAAACCTGCCTGAATGAACTGAGTGATACAATTGGTTCTACGCTGTGACTCGATCGCCTTCCACTGATAGGTCCGAAGAACTTGTAGTGCTGTAAATCGTCCGGCTTGTAGATCACCTATAAAACGTGATGCTTTATGAAGTAAGCACAAACATAAAAGAGTAGAAAAAAAAGGATCGAACGGATACTAAAAAAAGTTCATCGCTAAAACTGAATGAGAAAAGAACTAACGCACCAATTCCAAGAACAGAAGAAATTCAGTATTACGGATACTCTGATCTCCTTTTATATAGTTTTAATATATGCGTTTTAAACGCGAGTCTATCTGAGATCGCAAAGGCAATTCACGAATCGACTATACAATCACTATCAAACTCAGCATAAATTTTTCGCCCTAATGACTGCTACCATTTCGTCGGGGAAGCATAACACATAGAAATGTTTGTTTTAAATAACGGTTGTTGTTGCGATTAAAACTGTTAGTATAACAATCTCTACAATGTTCGAGTAGTTTTTTCACTCTTTTATACTCAATACGACCTCATAATTTAACTGTTTTATCGTCCAACATTGCTCGCATGAATATGGAATGCGAATGAGCGAAGAATGGCCTAATGAATGCGGACTCACTGCTGTTTGCATGTGCAAGAATGCAACGCACTACCGAAAAGTGAATTTTGTCTGAGGAGAACGGAGAACTGGCTTTCTGCTAATGGTGGCATTATTAGTGTTCATCAGTGCGTCAGATTTGGAAAATGACTAACCGACTAGCTGCTTGAGGTCGCGGGAAGCAATCTCTTCTCTCAGCGCAATGCTCACTTCGTTAACTTTTGCTTCAATTTCCGAGATCGATCGTGCCCGAACATCGAGTCGTTTCTGCACTTCAACTCGAAGGTTACTCTTTCTCTGTAACTCGCTAACGTTTAACTAATTAACCGAAAAGGATTCCGAAAGACAGTACAATGTTGTGATGCAAAAAAAACGCGGTGGTTCAAACGTGAAATTGAATTCAGGTAAATTTTCATTGATAGTGAGCGAAACTCGTGAATCCATAATAAGTTGTAGAATGAAACTTTAACGCATAATATTAGTAGATCACATCAATAAGTAAACTTTCGTCGCTGGCGCAAACAATTCTTATAAGCTCAATTCGATCTCGAGATTTACGAAAAAAAAGGAAAAAAATTCAAAAATCACCTTTTCCTTTCGATTCCATCGATACAAAAACAATGCCAGTGCACCGACAAATATGGCGAATAGCACTGCCCACATCGAGAAGATAAAGCCTTAAGAATCAGCTGAAAAAAACTGAAAACTGTTCGGAACTAATCATTTAAAAAAAAGTGATTATGAATTTTAGATACAGCATACGCCCCTATCAAACTAAAATGCATACTGACTCGAAAGGTAAAAAGTGATAAGAACTAGGAATATTTGCCATAGCACATGTATTGCATGGTAACAGTGAGGGTGCTGCTGCATGGCCTAAGACGCGAAAGAGGGTTTGTTTGCAATCGAAGGATGATGCACTTATTCGAGGGAGGTTTGTGAACGAGAATTTGTTTATTCAGAATGAGAGCCACTATCGTAAGCGTTCGGAAAATATGTATAGAGCATGGAAGTTACAGAACCACAAAGTATTTCTAAAAAAACGCCGATAACTCAACCCTGCAAATAAATGCCCATTCATATGCACCCAAAGCAAGAAATGCACACACACACACTGCAACCGCGACCGTGTCATATTAGACATAATCGTTTGGCATGCACAAACATCAAAGTACACTTGATCGTTGGTGCAGTGCAGCCGATCCTCTGCCACAGCCGAAAACAACAAATTTTGAAATCCCGACTTCTTTCGAAATCCCCGTTTCTCAGTCAACTGTGTGCGATTTTGCACAGCCTGCGATGATTGGCATAAACAAACGGGCAAAAATGCTTTCTCTGTTGGCAATTTGAGGGTTTCGGAAGCCACTCTAGAGTCGATATTTGCGTTGCGGTATCGTGCTTCATGTAGTTGACTGGATCAAGTTGGTTGTTTTCTTGGTTGTTGTCTATTGCTTCAGTGTACTGTCGAGGATCGAAGCTGTAGGAAAACGAAGCACGGATGACGCTTAGTTGTCAGTAACAGTCACTCCACAGTTATAAAGTGCTGTCAGCACGAATCTCACATGAGATCGATGCCGGCAACCGAAAAAAGTCCTCTTCGTCACCTGATTGCTAGACGTAAGAGCTGCCAGGTGCAAGAACAATTTGTTGATAGGTAAATTGTCGGATGTGTCTTTATGCATCAGTTGTTTCGCGTCTTGAATGGTGAATGATTGAAAGTGGTGTAAGAGATTCAGGTAAACAATTTTTTTTCGAGACAGGGAAAGATGGGTATTACGCTTTTGAAGCTTCTATCACGCATGGACGATAAGTAGTAAAAAAGTCGTTTCTGTGCCAAGTGGAAACCCACTGTGCAGCAGAAATGTCGCTGCAAAAATATAGCAGTTAATTTGAAAATCGACCACTATACATCGCGGCCGCTATGTTGCAGCAGGGATGAAAAGTAACCGTCACTTGAATATGGCAAAAATTTGCGACAAAATAAGTTTCTTTAACCATCAAAACGTGATCTTGGTGGCCTGATTGATGAGCCTACCCGTGAAAACAGCTTGCTGGATTTGTTACTCAGCACAGATGCCGCTTTAATAAGCAATCCTCGTGTAACTCCGAGCTTTGGAACGAGTGATCACTGTGGTATTAGCTTTGAAGTTACTGGGTCCTCTCGATCAGTTGCAGCAGACCTCCATCGAAACTGTAGCCATTGCGATTGGGCTCAGATCAGTGACTATTGCCGGGGTACGACTGGAATTTTAAGTTTGGTTCATGTCGCAGCATAGAAGATATGTATGCTGCATTTTTAGATTTGTTGAATCGTGTTATTGATAGCGCTTTCCCCTTACGGAAAAATAAGGCCCTTGCTGCCCGAATGCCTTCTTATCTCCAGCGAATAGCTTCTAAGCGATACTTCCTGTTGAAAGATAGGCGAAAAGCGCTTATAATGACCGCATTTCGACAATGCTCCAAAGATTACCGCAAGGCATGCAAAAAGTGGGCAAGGAATCGTGAAAAACGCATCATTTTTTCTAGCAGCGGTGACGCATTGTTTAAATACATGAATAATAAAATCAGGTCACGTCACTGCATTGGATCCAACACTACTGAGGACGGTCATCACCTCTCTGATGATTATGCAAAGTTTAAACAATTCGCCTCATTCTTCGAACAGGTTTTTTGAATGGATAACGGTATTCTTCCGCCCGTCCAGATGAATACGCGGCATCATCTGGGTGCCATCAGGATAGATTTAGACGTAGTCAGAGAGGCTATTTCTGAGCGTATTGAGGTGTTACCGATGTAACACCAGAGGGTGTACCTTCGCGATTTACCAAGAAAGCTGCGACAGGCCTTTGTTACCCCTTTATGTCTTGTGTTCAGGCATAGTATTGCACTAGGCACCGTTCCGAATGCTTAGAAAACTGCAATATTAATACCATTACCGGAAAAGCGCCTCCTAAACCGTGTTTCCAGTTACCGCCGCATTAGTCTTACGTCGTCATTTTGCAAGGTGCTTGAAATTGTTCTAAGAAAGTCAATATTGGGTCATCTTAGTCTTTCTAACATTATCAGCGATAACCAGCATGGCTTTCTGAAAGGAAGATCTACGCTCACACAACTCATGACATCCTACTACGGCTGGTATGCTGTTCTCAATAACGGTTTCCAAACAGATGTGGTCTATATTGACTTTGCCAATGCTTTTGATTCGGTGACCCATCCAAAACTACTGCTGAATTGAAGGCCTATGGAATAGGTGGCAGTGTCCTAACTTGGTTAAAAAACTTTTTATGTGGACGCAGTTTTAGAGTGAAAGTCGGGAACGCCTTCTCTTCTTCTCATTTTGTGCTCAGTGGGGTGCCTCAAGGTAGCAGTCTGGGGCATCTTTTATTTGTGTTGTACGTCAGTGACCTTCTAGAGAGCTTGCTAAGTTGCTGTAAGCTCTATGCTGATGATGTGAAGTTATACAGACCTATTATTGATCCCCAGTTCGATTACAACATGCTATGTTAGGACATGATTTCACTGGAAAAATGGTCACAGCTATGGCAAGTTAATATATCCCCTGAGAAATGCTTTGTCCTGCATTTTAATTTCTCCACTCAATGCCCTCTGCGTTTATGTGGTCTCGATGCAAAGGAAGTAATGAGGGATCTAGGTTTTGAGTTCAGACCTTAGTTGGCATAATCACTGTGTTGAAGTTTCATGGAGAGCTGCTTAAGTAGCGAACTATATTCTGCGCGCTGTGCAATACAGTTGCGTTGAAAATTAACGGAAAGCCTTCGTTGCTTACTGTCGCCTCATCTTAGAATACTGTACTCAGGTTTGGTCCCCGTCTGTGAAAAAGGATATCGAGATGATTGAAAGAGTCCAACGACGCTTTACTAAGATGGCTTTTAGGAAAGCTTTTCGTGGACCGTTTCGGCCCAGTTATAAACAACGACTTCGCATTTTTGATTTTAAACCTCTGTGGCATCGAAGAACTCAGTTCGATTTACATTTATGTTTTAAGATTGTTAAAGGTTTTTCAGGAATTCCGTTCGAGAGCATTTTTTCTTTTACAAAGTTTTCATTGCGCTCGAGGTCTCACCCTCTGCAAACAACGAATCGAACTGATGTGCTCAATTCTTTTACTTTTCGTGTTGTACCTATCTGGAACTCCTTACCATATGATGTGGTTACGGCTGGTAATTTGTCTTGTTTTAGGCGACGCTTGGAGCAGTGTGATCTATCGACATATCTGCTGCCTGCCGGCTATAATTCATTATCAAATGTTCTTTATGCATTCCTACATGTCTGTTGCTTATGATCTCTTGTTTTTTGTTTTCATCAATCTGTATGGGTTTTTAAACGCATGGTCATTTGCAGTGTTTACACTTAAGCATGTATTGTGGCTTTCATGTATAGTTATTTTTATGGGATGTGTTGTTACGTGCTTTCTTTATTGTAAATAAAGATTTTTCATTCGAAACTCGGTGGTAATGATCGACTGGCTAGCACTGACGAACTGATCCAACAAGGACGAAGAGTCAATGATTAGTCCACCCGGAAACTACGCTTAATCAAAGCTGGTTTGCTGGCAGTTATCGACGATGAAAGACGAACGCAAACGAGGCAAAATAAATATGGTGATGTGAGTTTTGTTGTGGTGTATTTCAGTAACACTCCATCGCAATAGATCAACAGCATGATGTGACTAGCAGGACAATTCGACGTTTCGATATGGTAAGAGGAAGACTCTAAATGAAGCATTCATTGGATGGCAATCTGCTTCACCTATAAATGAGGTCAACTGGCGGAGCAAATATCTGATAAGCATGCATAACTAGAAAAATTGCAAATATTCTTGAACAGTTCCTCGCAGAAGCTTTTACATTTTTACATGCAGTTTTTTTAAAATAATTACAATTAATGTCAGTTGCTTTTATATCAAACAAAACCAGTTGCTTTTATCTCAAGCTAGATTTATCTCAAGCAAAACCTTTTGTGAGTTGTGTCCATTCTAGCTGTTTGTTTCTTCGGCCGCTTTTGCGCATTTTTAAATTGAATGGAATTGAATTAATCATCGCTTATGAGAGACACGGAAACACATTTAAATTCACCCGAATAGTATATTAATTATTGGAAGTTATATTACCACATAAAACTAACTGTTCGCGCAAATGAATCTTATCGACAATTTTCTCAACACCATCATCGTTTCATAGGCTTACAAAACCATAACAGCGATAAAGATCAAAAACACAAACGAAAGCGAAACGAGTGCTATTTGCTTTATTTTTCTCCCTGTTGTGCTTTTTCTAATTGTTCTTTTTTTTTTTTTTGCAATTTGACGCAGCTAAAGAGCAAATTATGGATCGCAATAAACTCTCCATGTGAGGTTTCTAGGCACGCTAAAGGTATTTATTATACTGTTCATCTTGAAGAAAATCTACAAGTCCAGTTAATTATTTCCGTTCTAAAAGCTCTTCAAAAATCTCGAAAAAATACTGAGAATAGTTGTGGAAGGAGTACGGAATGCAAAAAAAGCCTCAAAATTTTTTCCTGCGTCTTCGGATTGAGCTATCATGCTCTCTCGAATTCTCTTAAGAAGCAAAATTTTTAAATGCAAAACAACCATTCTCATCACTTTCCCTGCATTAGAGAGGTATATGTACCACTTTCTTTTCCGTTTCCATATGCGCATTACGCTCGAAAAGCCGTATGGACTTCTCTGACTTTGGTTTTCGTGAGCAGAAACTTTCGGTTTCGTGCCTTCCGTTACGGCCACCCAATGGATTATTCAATAAGTTCAGTCCAAAAAGCGTATCGAGAATTAGTAGAGAAAATGAAAAAAATTTCAAATTTTTCTTTTCGTTGAAATAAGACTAGCATTGTTATCAACAATTTCGCAAACGTATTTAATTTGACAGTGAAATTCTCCCATTCGCTTTGTTGCTGTTGTACGGCAACAAAAGGCCATGTTTTCATGCGCTTTGGCGAAATTAATTTGTAAAACGCATTATGGCGACGTCATGCCTGTTTATATGCTTGTGCGTATGACAGCACCACCTACCTGTCCAATAGTTTCAACTTGGGAAAAAGCTACAGCTGCGAAATTTGATAGGTTTAATTTGCTCCTTAATCTGCACCTAAGCATCACCTGTTTCACTACGTTTCAGATCACTTCGTTGGCCTCAGTTGTGTTGTATATCATCAAATAAGCAAAAAATTTGCATGCGTTTTCAATCTTCGCTATTGTATAATCGCCCTTTCGGAACGCAGAACGGGCATAAACTATTTGCATGGATTTTCAACGATTCGATTTTACGTTGTCCAACAATCGATTTAAATCCTCGATCGATCTGAACGCAGAAAAAGAAATCTTTCAGGTAGTGATTTTTACTAGCGGTCAAGACATTTCCGAACAATTTGGGAGCGCGTTTCTATTTGTTGCGATTCTGATAGCGAAAGGGAAAATCTATTGTTAAATTCTTCTTCATGATCGTTAATTGACTTAAGCGAAGAAGACGGTTTTGTTCGTTGGGGAAAGTTTTTAGTCGATCAGGCGATACGGAAGATTAAAATAGTGCGTTAGCTTTTTTTTCACGCTCAGTGAACTATACAATTAATTCGTTGTCGATTTTCTGAACGAATTCATGAGGACAACTAAAACAAAAAAATCGGGTATCATGAAACATGTGAGCTCGGTAATTTGCGGGGAACTTCATCTCTCCGAGAAGGCGCTTTTTTTGCCGTTCTCTATGTTTGTATATGCCGCAGTCTATTCGCTCTCGATGGGCGACTTTGCAGCCAACAAAACAGGTGCTGATGTAGCGCGAAAACCCCGTTTCTCTAAAGTTTTTTCACTCTAAAATTTTCGTTACGACCTTCATTTGTCCCATCGTTGCTTGCAGCTGACTCGGCTTAATTTCTTTCCTAGTTTTTGTCGAGGTAGTCATTTCGATGGATCAATCCTCCTAGCAGAGGTCATCTCTTGACTTCTTCCATCCCTTTCCCACTCTCGCCCTCCTCCTTCCCC
>JPKZ01000761.1:330193-412572 GCA_000803305.1 Toxocara canis
GTTTCCTTGCGATACGACACTATAAGGTGTCTGTTTGTCTATGCTATAGCTCCGTTTCGCCAACCGCGACGTACTGAATACTGTGTTGTAAACTGTAACTGTTATCAAAGTTTCATGAACACTGCATTAAATAACATCTGGTTCTGAGTTCGAAGCGATAAATATGAGCACTCTAATTGTTCTTTTCGAAAACCTGGATTGTCATAAATGCAAAGAATGGTATTTTCTCGACAAGTTTTTCATCAATCTAAATGCTCAGTGATTAGTTGAGTTTAAAGAAACAATATATTAAAGTTTACTGCATGCATGAGCACTTTATGCAATTAAATGCCTGTCGTGCCACTCAGTGCGACCTTAATCGGATGAGCTTTGGCCTCAAAATTTCAGACACACAATCATTTGTCAATCAGTTTTCGATTTGGCCCTTTGCCTTCATTTCTATTCTTTAAAAAAAAATTCCACGGAATTATCATACGGCCTCCTCTGTCTTGCGAAGTGAGAGTTGTTCCGATTGGTTGTGATGCCCATAAAATGTCATAATCGCTCCAGCTGTACTCATTTGTTGACGAAACGTGAAGAAAAAATGGGAAGTGTTTTTCAAAAGGAGCACCATTCAGCAAAATGTAGTGCCTCGGACTTCAGCTATCGATTGCTTCAAAATTGTAAATAGCGGAAAGTCGTCTGCTCCTTAAGATACAAGAACTTCAGCTCGTATTTTCTAATAGTACGACGTTTTCAGATCCTTTTAGCATGTTGGAGTCGACTGACTGTTTTTGAGGAGTGATGAAAACGGTCAGCCATGATGGTTTTTTTTTCCACACTTCAAAGTGCTAGAGAAAGTTATTTGTTAAAAAGTCGTTCATTCATTGTTATCAGAGCCCCAAGGACGACGTTTTTTTGCATTTTTTATTTTAAGGAAGTTGAATTTGGTTTGTCTGCATTCATGAAGAAACATTGTTTGGATAATAAAACCGTAACAAATGACCCAAAACGTAATGACAGAAGATTGCTAGTCTATCTCATCGAAGGAGGAGATTTATGGTTAAGATGATTTTTGGTCTAGAAAACGCGCGTTTTCTAAACGAAAAACATACGTCTTTTTCTTTTACGTACGTCTTTCTAGACGTACGTAAAAGAACTGAACAGCAATTAAGATGATTTTTGGTCTAGAAAACGCGCGTTTTCTAAACGAAAAACATACGTCTTTTTCTTTTACGTACGTCTTTCTAGACGTACGTAAAAGAACTGAACAGCAATATTTGATGGCTAAGTAATATCGTTAATATTTAGCATCCATACAGTTCTCTTTTGTTCTCATTATTTGCGAATGATAAATGGTGGAACAAATATCTTTAGTAGAACGCTTTACTGTAGTTGAAGACAGAATAGGAATTTGTGGTTTGAGAAATCGTAGGAAGTGTCACACGTAAACTGAGTTCACACCTCAACAGGAAGTGTTGCGGCACGAAATAACCAAAGAATGACATTTGTTAAAACTGATTAACATTTGAGTTCATCAGCATCTCGGGTACGTCTAGAGGAGAAATACTGTGAGTAACAGCCACTGTTGTCATTACAGCACAACGCGTGGTGGGGGATCAAATATTATCGCTATTGTGGCGCAGACCAGTGTCGCAGACATCGTTGTCGAGGGGTGTCCGTGATGTCGCAGAACGAAAGTGAAAGCATAAAAAAACGCTCATGTTTTATGCTAAATCATTGCTTGATTTGGTTATGTGCGCTGAAACGACATTAGCTCACTGAAGTCAGGATACCGTCAGGTAAAGGCCTCTCCTACACTAGCTTGTTGGCTGAGACTTCAGGAAGCAAAACAGCGTCGAACAGCTCACCATGAACCGGAGAAACGACAACTGAAGTATTGCTGTGACCTGAGGACTGTGTTAATGATATTAGCTGGCATAATGCGTCCTATTTGCAGGACAAGTCAGGTGGTCTTTGAAATATCGGCTGAACCTATTCATTCATGATCGTTAAACGCGCATGGCTGTCGCAAAACTCAGCTGTGATGAAACAGAAATGTTGGCGCATGATAGAAGTGCAACCTTCCAGCAAAAAGGCACCAATTTCTCGCAACTAATGCCGGGAATCTGCCTCAAATTGCTGAGCAAACGCAGCGAACAGGCCGAAGTCAGAGCAGTTCTTCGTTCGTGACTTTCTGTCATGTCGATACCGTAGTAGTCGTTTTTAAGAGCGAAGGTGAGACGACAACTGTGTCACAAGGCTCATAAACACTTCTTTGACGCCGATAATGGCGCCACGTGCAGAAAGAGGATTGTGAACGTGCGGACTCGCCTCAGAAACGGATCCTTTTTTTAAGATGTGGCGATGGCACAGACGCTGTGGAGGCCTATCGATCGCTATCGATTTGTATCGATTGATTGTGCAGTTGTTCCGATGCCCAGGCATCCAACCTACAGTAATCCGCTCTGTTGATGGTCATGAAAAACGAACGATCCGATGATTTCGATGAATTCGGATTAATCATGATTGCCAAACTGTTGCACAGTTTTGGTAATCACTATAAATTAGCAATCTGCTCCTACAAACATTGTGAAATTTCTGAAGTGTGAGTGAACTGATTCATAGGTTGAAATCAGTGATTTTAGATGGACGCCCATCAGATCATACTCGGGAAGTGAGCATGTCAAAAAATTTTCAGCTGGGTTGCTCAACGAAGAAAGAAATGCATTCGTTTTTTTTTCGTTTTCAGACTCTATCGAGGAGTGTAGACTCCGTTTTCAGAAAGAATGGTCGGTTTCAGCAGCGACAAAAGGAAATCCGTTGTATGCATACTTGAGTAACGCTATACCACTTATTCACTCGTTGTAAATTTGTCAGACATCAGTTAAAAAGTTGGGATACATGCAGCTTTGTTTACAGCTGTTGATGGCAGTGATTTAAGTTTGCTGCTTATTGATGTAAAATGAGCCATCGCTGCGCAGAACATTTGATTTCGAATTCGGTATCCATTGATGAATTGTAAAATATCCACCTTTTGCCTCGGCGAAAACTGTTTGTTTACTGATGTGAAGGCAAACGCATTTGACTGATACCTGATACTACCAAGCACCATTGGCATCTCGAGTTCGAGGGTTTTTGGAGCGAAAATTAATATGTCAGATGTCAAGAAGTTCGACGCAGAGTTGGTGATTCAGCCAGTGATGTCTTATGTGTATATTATCATTTTTGACATTTAGAAGTGCCTTGTGCGAAGCATATATACTGATTGCTTAAGTTACTCTATAACAGTTCCTTTTTCTGGCTAGCATTTGTGTTCAGGGAGTAGTTCCTTTTTCCGGCTAGCATTTGCGTTCAGGGAGTCTCACATGAGCAAGGCTTTACTGCCGAAACTTGCAACAGTTCTGACGCAGCCTGCGTCAGAGAATGTTGGCTCGTGGTCATTAGGCAGCAGACGTAACAAAAACTGGTCACTAGCAGATAAAAGTAATGGTATGTGAGCAGACCGCGTAAAAATAGCTTGCGGAGTGTGGATTCAATACGGAAATCAAAAATCGACAGCCATATTGGGATGCATCCCATTTAGAGCCAAACTGTTATGCATTTCAGAAAGTTGAATGACCTTTGTCGAGAGCAGGCGTATCACAACTGTGTTTTCGACAACACTTCACTAAAGGTGGTAACGTATAGCATGGCGCATATGAAAGCAGGCGGTATCACGAAAACTTGTTCGTATTTATTAAATCAAAAACATTCGATGGCTTATTTTTCTAATGTGTTATAAAGCAGTTTGAAGACGCTTTGTTATGGCAGTATCTTCAACGTATCTGAAACAACATCTACGCATTCGATACCAGGGGAAATGTTTGTGAATATATACCTCGACGTTCGTTTCACTTCACTTGATCCATCGAATAGAGTGCAACTTAAAGAAAAACACACGGAACCATTTTAAGTTCATAAAACGTCACAAAACAAACGGCAACAGGTATCGCTCAATGTCGGTATCATAATGGGTGCCTGAAACATGAAGAACCAATGCAGCGTGATTTGTATTCATCAAGCGATGGTCTTATGTTCACATGACGTTAATGAATGTTCGTGCATTTCGAGGAATTTCGCTTTGGAGCGGCAACAGAACCGGCCGATGATACGTCTGCAGGTCTGCAGGTATAGGCGTCTCTTTAAAACTATCATTTAGGGGTTTTAGAGCGAAAAGTCATTTCGAAAAATATGATGTTTGCCACCAATTCAACATCAGTATCATTTCATACGAGTGTATCTATTATATAAAAACTGTATGGCATAGAAAAATTTGTTTCACTTCCATCAACAGCGAAGAATGACTATTTGAAAAAGAAAATCGTCAAAAGCATATGAAGGTAGATGCGCGTTCCGCTTTAATTCTTCTTTCGAACTTGTCAATTTTGCACTCTCACTCTCTCGTCAATTTCACACAGTAACAACTATAAAATCTTATCGCTTGCTTCTGATTGCATAAACTTAAGGAAATCCACCGCATTCCAATAGTTGAGACTGTACGAGAAATACGTCACACAAAATGATGACAAAAATTTGCGTATGCTTATTTTAAAAAACGCAAAATAAAACTATTTAAAAGAGATGATCGCACAACGTCGAAACACATACAGCGAGAGAGAGAGAGACAACAAAACTTTATGTATAGCGAACGGGAAAGAGCCCGTCGATCCTACATGCACACTTTTCACCGTTGGTCTACAGTCGAGAACGACACATCATTGGTGTATTGGTGCACGCACGGCTCCGACGTGCGTTCTATGTTCACAGCACGCGTTCTCAAATCGCATATTTGTGCACAAAGCACATTTTCGGATTCTACTTCGGAGCTCCTTAATGATGGAATTCTAAAAAAAAATATACAGATTCGATCAGTGAAAACGATTGTTTTTGTGCGAGTCTGCGAGCATATGATTTGAAAAAAATGAATTTCGAATAGCAAGGCCATAAATTGGAAATTTTTACGGAGAAAACCGAACTCATGCCAAATCAAAGCAAAAGGAGAGGCTTTCAGTTCGGTTGACAATTTGAGTGAAAATTCATCTTTGATGCTTCAGTAAGAGCGAGCCACCGTTTCCTCTTGCTTTTCGAAAAGCAGGCCTAATCGAAATGTTGCTCGATGCCGACGATTAGCAGCTCCCAGCCCTTCGGCTATAATCTGTAAGTAGGGATTGAGGGGGGGAGGGATGGGGAATGGCATACTTTGTTCGTCATGAATAACATAGAAATATATTGTTCTAGATGTTTCCGTTGTAAAGCGATATTGTACAAGTGCGCATAACCAAGCAATTTGCTGAACCTTTCCAGTAGTTTTTGCTACAGTAGTGCATTTTTGGCGATTATCATTGCCTGCGAATCGTGAGTGCACATCATAACTGATACATCAGTTCAATAATTCCGCTCAGATATACTCGTTTTCATCCCTCTAAGGCAGCACCGTATAACCTGATGGTTTGTTTCCCTGACCGTGCAAACGTTATGACATAATTTTGAGGGCCATACGCATTCAAAAGGGAAAATTTTTGAGGTTTACGATCGACGGTCATTTTTTACCATTGCAGTTGTTGTTAATTGGTGCTGGTGATGAAGTATCCAAAGAAACAGGAGCAGGAAGCCGATTCTTTTGCTTCAGAAATAAACGGCGAGCGACTGGGCGAAGTCATGAAGTCTAGGGGATTGTTGCTTATATAGGGATCATAATAATTAGAAAATTGAAGTGGCCTTGATTGCTATACTGGATGCAACTCATTTTTAGGTTTCCTATTGTGAAGATAGCTAATGAAGTTTTGTCACTTTTGCTATTGGGCTGGAACCGCTTGTGAGCGAATGTAAAAGGTCCTTATGGCGGGTTGATTAATAGAAAATATCTGCTTCATTCGCCACTTCCTGTCAATTTTTTTCAATGCCGCACCAGAATTCTGCATAAACCTGAATGAGCAGCTTGGTTTCGGCCACTTTCAATTGATTGTACTGTTTAAATTCCACTGATATAAGCCATATGCGTCGAAATAGTCCAGAAGATGAGAGATGCCTTCAATGATCGTAGAGGAGATAATGAAAATAAGTTAGTTTCAAACTGGCTTCAAATGCAATACCATACACTGATGAATATATTCGAGAGGATGTGCGGAGTTCGGATGACTATTCCTTCCATTCAAAGCTTTCAACATTTTGCCATTTCTGCACGCCTTACTGTACAATGTTTGGGGGCTTCTATGCTAGACCAGAAAATAAGAGTACCGATTTATTCCCTATTATTTCGGTTATGGCGGCACTGGTGTAAATTAGAGTTTGTCGAGAGTGCGTCAAGCAGTGATGAGAGATTGAGTCTATCTGGTTGTTGAGATGAGGTCCCCTTCGAAATTTTAGTGTAACCTCATCACATCAGCTTTCTCGCTTTGTCCTAAACTATCAATCGAAAAGGATTTTCGCTCTATTTCTGCGTAAGCTTGTTCAACGATCCAAAGATCGCTTCAATCGCCATATTTTATTTGCCATTTGCCTTGGCCCTCTTCCCCTGCATACCCCAATCGCAATTAGGGCGCACGCGTTGCAGTTCAATGCCTGCACTTGAAGTATGTCACTGACTGTACGCTTTTATCTTCGTCATATGAAAAAGGTCTTCCATCGCTGCATACGCCCGTTTGCTTCGTCTGTCTCTCTGAAGGGGCTCTTCTGACTTCATTTTCTTGTCTATAGTAGCGAGTAGAAGCTCGTCGAATATGGGAAAAGTGGTCTTCCCGATGATCAACTGTCTGGCAATCTGGAACCAACTGGAGAGCTTAATCTTCCCTCTCCTCCCCCTTCACTCTCCCCTCCCCCGTCCCTACCACAAACAAGGAACTTTTTAGGGAAAAATCTATACGGCCGGTGAGCTAGATGGGAATATGAGCACATTAGCGACCGTTACGTGACTGACACTGTGACACTGTGAATAAGTTAGTTACCTGCTCTTCGTGGTCGAAAGGCATTTGCATGCGATGCGGCGCCCTACTAAGGGATGAACATGAATATATACCGAAAGTGTGATGCAGAAATATTTAATAACAAATAGGAAATAATTGGTTCCTATATAGTCGCTGAAAATTTGTTCTGGAGAGGAGAAATTGTTGGGGTATTCATCAGCATCGCAGTAGTTTTGATTCATCAGTTTTGATCTGAGTTCAAACAAATGGAGATTATTTTTTAGCCAAATCACAGCACTTACGGTGGCTCGCAGCTGCTAAAAAATTAGCACGACCGTATTATTTTTACAAAATATTTTCATCTCAAATATCGTTATGTGCAATTCAAATTAATCAACATTATAATTCGACCATACTCATACAAGATAGCTGTTGTGTTCCGTTCTAGGAAGGTTATGATGCGTTCATACCGATCGCATCATGAAATTCAATTATTTAGCATTTTAGGTTATCGTGATGGATGCAAAAAAAGTCCTTTTAGGGTGAATGTTATGGTAGTTTTTGAGACTCTGTGGGGAGCCCTAAATTTTAATATTTTGCAAGAGAACCGCACATGCCAATGACCGTTCTCAAACTTCCTATTTTTCGCTCTTCCACTCTCGTGCATCGATTCTTCTCTGTTTTATCTCTTCATTGGTATCCATTCACGATTTTTTTCAGCAGTCACTGTAAAACACAAAGTCAAATGGAATGTTGATAAACTCAAAGTGAGCTATCTTCCCGTAGATCGGCTCCCTTCGAACTTTCTCGCAACCAAATTTTCTGAGTCGCAACCCATTAAGCTTAAGTTAATCGTATTCCGCAGTGGCAATTTTCGAGTTGCATGAAAGATGTATATTTTTTTCGTAGATTCTCGTTCTACATTATACTGTTTGTTCAGGAATAACGACACACGCTGTTAAAAATTGGCAGATTTTACCAAAGCGAATGAACGGAATCCTAATGAGGCACTCTGTCCGCTAAATCCGACATCCTGGTGTTTCAGAAACACTTCCATTAGCCTCTAAATTAAATAGAAAAGGATGGATTAAATTGGTTTCTCGTTGTGCACATACACGACAACCATCTATGCTAGGAGAAAGGTACGTCGAATCGCTTCATGATAAAAGTTTAAAACGTCACTTCAGATGTCGCTGTTCGTTGATATGACGGCCATTGCTGAAACGATGCATTGAATTTCAGGAATTGTTTTGACTTGCTTTTATTGCGCATCGCAAAGTTCTTCATATTCGCGTATTCTCATAAAGTTCGTCGTATGCATAAATGAGCGGTGCACTATTCCAGGTAAGATTCAGTCTGCAATCGGTAGCATTTGGAAACGTAAGAAGGGAAATAACGGCGGGTACGGTAGTGGCTTTTTTGGCAAGCCGCCAAAATTTGCTGCATGTTGCGGAAGAAAACCATTTTTCGTTATTTCTGTGTGAAAGATTGGTTAATTTTTGTTTGAAAGCTTTCATAACTTTTTGGAATTTAGTATTTGACCCCGTAGAGTAATTATATGCGTAGACTAGGCAGTGATTCAAGACACAATGAAAAAACTCAAATTTTCTTGCTGCACTGACGTTTTTTTATGTAATCCAGTAGGAATCTGATGACCGAATTACTAATGCTGTTTATGATAAAGCTTAAATGGCCCGAAATATATTTTGAGTTCTTTGAGCAAGCAAAAGATGGAAAATGGAATGAGAGTCATCTAATGAGTAAAAAACCACATAAACGTCCAATGAGCATTGTCCATTCGAAGGCTCACTTATACACTCGTTGTGGAACATAAAACATTGCTAGCAGTATGCTTTCGTCAAACCAGCGTAGAGTCATACGTTTCTTCTGCAATACAGAAAATATAGCCGATTCGAAAGGCTATCGAATAATCGGATGCAAGTGGTACAGAGTGCTACGAAATTCTACCGCGGAACATTAAAACAATTGCTCACTGCTGCTAAGCGAACAGCTGACTATACCTCTTAGGTTTCACGAGTGACTAAACCTTTTTTTTCATATGCCTGAGAAATATATGAAAAAATGTTGGATGTGACAACAGCACACGTAGACATTTCAAAAGGCACCAATTGTTTTGGCTGCCCTGGTCGTTGTTTGGAAGAAAGTTAACAAAGACGATTTTCTTTAAATAGCTGAAAAAGTTAGTGAAAAACACGTGACCAAATACCCAACTATTGTGTTGGCCGTGCACCAGCAGTGCGGGTTTTGCCTCCCCTATCAATATAGATCTTCCAGAGCAGCACATATAAGCTGGTTGTTCTTTGCTTGCATTTTTTTACCTGTCTGGATGCATTGAGGATTTGTCCTTACTAATCAAAGACACTGATCTGCCGAGGTTATTGAAAGTATCTTTTAGCTCATATTTTCTTTCCTTTCGAGACACATCCTATGCTTACCAAATAAGGTCGTTCCTTAAAACAATTTTTAACATCTTATGCATCTTTTATCAGACCGCGAACAACTTTAAGACTTCGTAACTGATGAATCGAATGGAGGTCAGAGGTCAATAAACCTTAACTACGCTCGCTGCCGATTTTTCGTTTATTATGGACTGGAATGAGAGGACTGCGGAGTTTGAAATATATCCTTAAAATTTCAGCCATCTCTGAGATGACTGAAATTTTAAGGATATATTACTGTGCTTCGTCATTTTCTGTTCTCCTCGACTTTTTTGTTGTCCATTGAATTTCATGTCTCACCAAATATTTTGGACATGACGATGCCATTGCAAATTCGTTTCATGTTGTTGCATCCAATCGCAAAAAGAGTAGCGCAAAAAACTCACCATAAAATGCAATTAAGATTGATTGGTCCCTTACTAGCATACGACGTGCATGCGCTTTCGCATCGCGTCTATAAGGTTTGGAAGAAAAAAAAGTACTGAAAGGATAAATTATCCGGAAGGCGATGAGAGGTAGGGATAAGATCAATTGCCCGATCAGTTCAAAAGGGTCCGTTAAACTCGTTAGGCTCACTTCAAAATGAGCCTAACGATATTTAAGATATTTAAGATATTCAGCTACAACTGTTGACAATTTAGACAACTTTCTGGTAATTTTGCTTTCCGTCCCATCGATATCTAACGCTAATAAATGGGAAACTTTGTAGAGAGCTTCATCTTCGATAGAGACTTTTGAAAACAATCGTCAAATTGGTAGTAGACAATAGCCCATTTAGACAACAGTCAACTATTCGATTTATACCAAAATGAACAAAATTTAAGTCACTGATTTCATGAGTCTAATACACCGACTTATTTTCTAGGGTGAGCTTTCTTTGCGAAGATTCCTTTAGAAATGTGTCTGTTCGGGTAATCAGAGAGAAAGCCATTTGAACTGTTCGGGTGATTTGAACTGTTTACGTAAATGGAATTAAATTTTTTTCAGCTGAGAGAAAAAGAAAAACGCGTTCGCCTATTTCAATAGTTTTTTGAGCACCAAATTAGAGCTGTCAGTGTAATATTTGAACGAAAACAATTTTTTATAACAGTTTTGAAGTTGAAATGAAACGATGATGGAGAAAGTGCTCATGAAGTAATGCGGTTTTCTTTGCCAAAAATTCAAAGTTCTATTTGATGATGACAAAAGGTATTGCTAGAGATAGGGGGGAAGATGGTGGACGGGAGCGGTTATTTTACATTGAACGATATACTACTAAATACATGAGTAAATATAGCAGCATGTATACAATTGTTGGCAGTCGTCCAACCCACCACAACAAAACCGATCCTATCGCTCTTTTTTTTTTGTGAAATGTCAAGCAACATATGTGCAGAGTGACGTTCGTAAAGAAACTTTAGTCCTCACTTGTTACATCCTCTGATGGGCGTCGTTGTTTTCGGTGCATAAGCTGAAGTGCACGTGAATCGGTTATCACCAATGGTGCACAAGAGGTGCACGTGAACTCGTCTTCTGGGGACGTGACTTTCAGGAACGAAACGTTCCTCGGCAAATGCGTGACAGGCAGCCATCGTTCGCTTGTTTCGCATTTTTGAGCACCGCCTACCCCAGCGATCGTGCAGCTTCATTGCTCGCAATATAAAAGCAATGTGGCAGTGCCGGTTTCACTCATCTTTGTCAATCCGTCTCTCAGTTACCTTCGTTTCATGCGTGTAAAATCTTTTCACGCAGGAAGCTATAACTGATGGTGAAGGAACATAGAGAATCGGAGTTTTTTAATGCACCGTAGCGAAACTGCAGTTTGTTAAGTGCATTATAGCGACGTTGAATCTCGTTGTATGTATGTATGTGCCTTTCTGTCTCTCTTTTCGCTAGTTTCAACCCACAGTGCTAGGTCTGTGAAATGTGATGATTGTGATATCGACCCTACGTTCATTCCTATTCCCAATTTCAAACCTATTCATGAACGCCCGAGGAAATTGTGCTGCTCATTAACGCCCGAGTAATTCGTGATAAGCTTTTTGTGTGAAGGAAGTAAAAAAAAAATTTGCAAGCATTCTCAATTGGTCGAATTTTGGTTTTGATCGGTCGGGATCACACAAAGACGAACCATTATTAGGAGATTTATATGATCGATCGAAACGAATGAAATTTATACTTTCGTTATTTGTGAAGGGTCTATGAATGGCATGGTTCGACGGGTGGCTCGTCAAAGCGAATGTCAGTCATTCCGCTTGCTTGCATTGGCACGTCTATACAACTAATCTTTGCACATTCAATCGAGGTTTTTTCAGCTTAGTTTAGACGCACTCAAAAAACCGTTTCGCAGAGAAAGATAACGAAGTAATCGAGCGATTGGACATTTTTTCGGATAGCAACTTCGCTACGTGGTTATTAAAGGTCTCGGTTTGGTGGACTTAGACGTTCTTCGAAATAGGATATGCTTGCAAGAAAATGCCGTGTTTTGATTATGTACATGTAATGTTATTGCGGTGCAGCGATTTAAGCCTAATTACGAATTAAAATCTGGTCAGCAGTTCAACATCCTGAAGCTTCCAAATTCGTATTAGGAACATAACAGCGGCAGAGGCGATGGCAATGGAGAGCGAAGCTGTTCTTAGATCGAAAACTGAAATCAACGAATTTTGCCCTTGGGGCAGTGGTATAAAAAAGACCGCTTTTCGATAGATTTCGCGCCCATCATATCTTCTACAGTAGGGTCGGTCCATCTGAACCTGCAGCTAAGTGTGATCAATAAAAGCTGGTAGTGAGATCAGAAGGCTTGCATTGCTGCAATGCAGTTTATGGTTAATAACACATCTTCACATGATGCATTGAAGGGGTTGTTCACGATTAGTAAACAGCGAATCTCCATCTTCGTCTCTTTTGTCTCCCGTGCGAATGTTGCACAAAGGAAATGGTACTTTGTATAAAGGAGGTATATCAGAGTAGATGCGGTAAAGTTAATTCACAACAGTTTAATTCTTTATTATTAATTGGATCATTATGGGCGCTGAAATTCACAAATGCACACACACTGTTTCAACTTCTCAGTTTCCTTACCCAGTTCTCCTTTCAAATCTCGTTAACACCTTTGCGCCTTTTATAAAGCAGTCATCCATCTTTTTTAACGACAAAATTCTAAGCCGAAAGTTATCTCCATCGATACGCTCATATTTCGGTCGTTTAGGAGGTCTCCTAAGTGTACAAATCATTCGAAGTTTAACAAAATATTTGAGCAAACAGTTAACCACTATTTTTAAAACTGAAAAGAGTTTCTCCAGAATCGGTCCTTATCTGCTTTTTCGACTGTACGAGACGAACCGGTATTGCCACGGAACGAATAATGGCGAAAGTCGGAAAAAGCTAAACGCTATTTCGGAGAGCCTTGTTGGTTGTTGTCGAGACGAACGCGTGCCAGTTGCTTAGTGACTCACTTTCGGTGAACGTCGCTAGTTTTTATGGACTTTTCTTTACAGAACTCTGTCGTATTGAATAAGTTATCGCTGTTGGCTGTTCTTTGTCCTGCATGCGGAGCGCAGTTTCGCTTTCCCACATATAGCAAGTGCCTCGAAGAGTACATACACATTTTTATACATCTTTATATCCGTTATCGTCCACCACTGTGCAAATTCAAGATTTTAAATACTTCACTCGATCCCCATAACCGGCTTGTTGAATCTCTAATTTGCGTCGTTGTGCGGCTATATGAATTATAATAAATGCCCCTAAAGAACCCCAACTAGCAAAGTGGACAGTTGTTACTTTCGCATTTTTTGTGATTTGCGCATTTTTAGTAGACTTTTTCAATTTCAATCGTGGTTGACCCCATAGAGACAATCAACGTAATTTTGTAAGTAAATGTAACTTTATTGCGCAAATTCCTGCTTCCGTGTGTAAATGTCTATCTGGAAGTTTTAGATTATGAGCGAAATATGTAGAGAATGATGAAATTTAGTAGACATAGTGCGTAGGCCGTGCTTAACAAGTGCATATCGACTTAACATTTTTTCTCGTTTCTTACAAATGTTCGTTATTTTCATTCTTAATGTTCCATTATATGTTACTCAGCACTGCTTATCTTGGCAATTGCATAGCTCATCGTATGCGTTGTTCACTTGAATTCATATTCGATTTCATGCCAGTTTTGATGACATATCGATTACAGAAGTACTGATCTGGAGTTGCCATTATGCAGTGCGTTGTGAACTGTTCGTTGAAGCATATTCGTCCCACGCAGCTTAACGTTACGTTAGCGCGCAACAATTCGGCGCTTGGCTGTGCCGTTCTCGAAAAGAAGCTCAACTATAACCGAGGAGTTGGGCAACCTGTTAAGAAAGTAACACATTATCTTTTCGTTGTGTTTGTTTTGTTCGACTGAAAAGTGCATTCCAGATGGCCGTTGTTTTTGAGATGAAACACCGACTAATAAATACCTTGCTCTTGTTTTAATTAGGGTGGCTTTGAAAGTTATATTATAAAAGGCATGAATTTTTAGCATCAGTTTATTCATTTTCACGAGTTAAAGAAGTGACATTAAAAATAGATTGACTGTATTCGTTTCCCAGGTAAGTGGTCAATGTCTTTTGTTGTTTAATATGTAAACCCTTAATCTTTCGAGGGCAAGTTTAAAAGAGATTAAGTCAACCATATTTTTAAACGTTTTCTTTAAAAATCTGGATAAATTAAAAGTATGAGCTTATTGATTAATAAAACTATGATATTCATTGTTTTGAGGTGCATCAAGATAACTTTGTGGCTCCGTTCTATGTAACGCAAAAGAGCTTTGTGAAGAATATGCTGATGCTCCGAATGAAGAGCTTCTTCGATGAACGTAAGTATATGAGTGTTTATGCGTTTTGTTCGATTAAAACAATAAATTGCCAGAAAATGATTAATTTGGTGTCAGGCCTTATGTACTGCAAATTTAAACCACCCACACCACTATCGCTGCTGCCTTGTCCATGGTATATCCAAAAAACCACTTTACTCCTGTTTCATGCAAAGAAGTCCTATTCTTTTCGTAGTTTTGAAAGCAAGCGCATGCGAAAACGGCACGCCGACAAATTGATTTTACATCCGTCCTTTCGGTGTGTTTTCATTTTTCAATGCATGATGGTACACGACCACTGATTTTCTAAAAAATCGGCAAAATTATGCTTGGCGAGTCGATTTGAAATGTTAAACAGTTTAGAACGCTGAAAACTGTTGAAAACTTGGCAACAAATCACAGCATTATTATGCGACTTCGATATCGAAGCAGACGAACGCTTAATGGAATGTTTATTAGTACAGCGCATCAAAAAAACTCGAAGGAATTTTCTGTTTTTTTTTAAATGGCAATTTTTTTTCCCCTCTTCATATTTTCGGACACTTAGATGATTCGAATTGGAGATGTTAGAAGGTTATGATCGCAACGCTATCTAAAATATTTTTTCAGACACTGGTATTGCGCCAACCAAAATGCAGCAACGCTTCCTTGTGCTGACGAGGATGTTCCATAACCGCAATCAGATTCCAGATTACGTTGGGTAACTACTACTCGATACCTTTGTTAAGATCATAAACTTTTAAATATGTTACGTGTCAATTGTTCCTTTGCTACACTTCAAAATTTACTGATTTCAATTTCAAGTTTTGGTACCAAAAGCGCGGAAGCACAAATAGTGTTTCATTTTCTCTTTGTTTTCATAACCCCTTGTACACCCATGTAATCTTTATCTCCCCTCCAGTCACTTTGATTTGGTGGAATCAGATTACGCCTGTTGATTAGAAAGTCATTATTTGTAAGCAAGATATGCGCGATTTTCAGGAGCGGAACAATGTCACGAATGCACGACAGAATGAGAGTGGTGTTCATTATCGTTGCAACGTCGATCTTCTATGTTTTCTTCTTCGCATTTTATAGAACAATGGCTTACATGGTAGCATGGAATAAACAGAGGAACAACTTCATTCACCTTAAGGAACAACAATGAACCCATCAAGTGTAAGTTTCAAGCCCATGATAATTACTCGTTCACCTCTTTATATAATCCTGCGACCCGTCAGCAAGTATTTTGGATGGTTAAGTCCATGCTTCTCTCCATCAGTAATGGTGTAATGTCTTGACTTTATTTCTTCGTCAGTCGTGACAAATGGATGTTCATTACACTTTTTTTCTATATCTAGAAAAATATATCTACCATTGGAAAGCTTTTCTAGAGTAAGCCCCTCTGAGGAGTTAAAAGCTTCCCACTCTCATAAGAACGACTTTTGTAGTATAACAATTGTACTGCCAGTGGGTTTGATGAAATTACAAATGTATCTATAGTCAGCCAGTTAGGTAAATATAATTTTAGCTGATGCTGTCGAACGGCATGGCCATGCTCTTCAGAATTGTTTTTTGACTTTCAAATGTCGGAGTTTTTTTTGTTAGATTTGCAGCTTATAAGTTTACGTCGAAAATCTTCTAAAATTGCCTCATTTTAGATTTGTTTGCACCGCCGAACGATTCCATGTTCGCCCTATGTAGTGGAATTGCCTACGACGCGACAGACACTACTTTACCTCTGTTTGTAAATATCACCAGAAATTTTGATCACACTGGCATATTCTCCACGGGATAAGAATTCTCTCTAACGACATTTCCACTGCGAATAAATATATTGGCTGGTTACAGATTTTGCAGCCCACCTTCGCAAAAGCAATTATAAGTATGAGACCCTTAACACATTCAATTCATGCATTATAAATCGATATGGTGCATGTTGGAACTGTTACCATCAGAGTGTATAATGGTCGAACAAGAAGTCTTTGGCGAAGTGTTTGCTAAGAAGATTACCTTTAAAATGACACAGCAGCTGCTTATGATCGCGATCACTTATCCAATTGTCGTCGTTTTCCCGTTTCATTTATCGCATGTAGTGAAATCATGTAACTAAAAACGGTGAAAGAACTTCCATTGAAGTTCTTTCACCGTTTTTGTTCTTCACTAAAAACTTCCATTGAAGTTCTTCACTAAAAACTTCCATTGAAATATTTATAATTGTCAGGTGGTGTTGTGATTGACTTTGGAATTGTATATAGAATAAGTCATCTAACCCAAATAAATCCTCATATTTCTTTGGACATAAGAATATTCTTGCACTTCATTTACTCAACAATTTTCTCGTTTTGAATCCATTTTGAAACCTTTTAAAAAGTGATTTTCTCGTTTTTAAACCTTTTAAAAAGTGATGCGGAAGTGGCACAGTTGCAGAATTTCATTAGATCTCGAGTGATTTCATGAGATTTCGATTGCGATTTGTTGAAAACAAATATTATGTCAGCTGTCTGACGTGCATTCCCAATTTCCTTAACGAGTGCCGCGCATTTCAGAGGTAATTTAACGGCAAAGTTTAACGAACATACTTATCACATAAATTTGATTGTAATTTGCGCGAATTGAATGATCCCGTACCTCTTTGACTCTACAAAACGAGAGCGCTGGATACAATTACCGTGCAGCATGCTTAGAGTTATTGTGTTACTATTGCAATTAGCGCTCTTGGGTTCTGCAGCTTACCTTCACATTTCAGAGCGCTGGCAACGCTTTACGCGAGGGGCGGTAATGTATTGCGAAAAGAGATCTTATACCCGCTCAGTATCTCTGAATTGAAACCTACCGTAGCTATGAGCATTGAGCGCCGTTCATTCTTTGAAAACAATTCAGGTTTTTGAGTTAGTGGAATTATGAAAATTACAGAACGTCACTTGACTTCAGCGAAGCATAACGCCGTTAGCATAGGGTCATGTAAAAGTTGCTGCAAAATAATAAACAGTTTCATGTAGAGCTGTTCTTCTTCGCTCAAAGCAAATAAACGTCCGTGCCAATAAACCTTTGACCGGTGCCTCAGGGCATATGATCGAAGAATGGCACAGCGCTGCAGTAGGAAGGGAAGAGGAAGCAGAACTGTATAGAGAGCGAAGTATTCTTATAAAACAGGTGGGTGGTAGAACGTATCGAAATTGGAACATCAAATCGGCGATATGTTGACTTCAACTTAAATAGACTATTTTCGTAGTCGTTTCATAATGAACAATATTCATTGTCGAAAGCTTCTGAGCAAAATGATTTGACCTTCGCTATAAGTATCAGATAACTTCAACGGCTATTCTTTTGCACTGACAGCAACAACTGGAATTAGAATAACGCATTTGCACCGTTTCATATACGGATTTTCCTTACCTTAGCTCTAACTTACACCGTATTGCTGCTAGATATTTGCCTGTATAGTAAGATTTTTTTTTTGAGGTGGCCAGAAGTCGTAAACAACATAAGCGTCTTGCACGACGCGATTTTTGAAAGCGTATATTTGCCGAAGATTTTCCTAAAAGAATGCACTTCGAGCGTGCCATTTCAAACATTGCTGCGAACACATGAATGCCACATGTATCCATTTGCTTCGACTGAAAAAAAAAAACAACGCACATCTCTGAAGCCAACAATATTGCCGCTCTATGTGAGCCAGCGATGCCATCATTTTGCACATAAATATCATACGCTTCGTATTTCTCCGCCGATCGGCTGCACTCATTTGTGCACTTTTGCGTTCTATGGTGCCATGATTTTCGTTCTGTGGTGCTACTTTGCAACGATGGGTGTGCAGAAAAAATTTTGCAAGCATTACTCAACGAAATGCATTGACTAATGCAAAATGTGTAAAGCTTTTCCTTGCGGCTTATATCCTAAGCTATCGCTTCATTTTATATATTAGAGTGACTTCTGGACCCGCTGGAAGTGCAGCACGTGATAATCGTTGTTGCACAAGTTTGTGGGACAGAGTTATGAGCTGCTCGATGGAACGAGGAGGGACGACCAAGAAAAGTTCGTTGCAGTAAACAAGTTAATTTGAAGTGAGCGTAACAAGCGTGAAATTTTGATAAGGGCCAGCTACTGCGGCAGGAGCTGGATGGAGGGGAACAGATGGTGCTACAACTTTCAGAGCAGTAGTTCCCAAAAGTTTTCAGAATATCGCTCTGTTTTGCTCAACTTATTTGTCGTTTTATACTGGCATTTGTGAAGACCGTCCATGGAGTTTGGGGGCTTGAAAAAAACTAATCGCTGGTGAATCCGAACCCTAAATGAGTACAACCCAGTTAATCTCTGTTCGATAAAGCGAGTGCATGATGCGTCGAATTTCTTACCGGGCGCCGTTTTTCTATTTATGAGGGTACCACACAACAAAACATTCATTTTGGTGACCGATAAAATTCTTCAAAAGACTCATTTAACCATCCAAAATAACTAACCTGCAAGGTAACTAATTGAAGGCTGTTAGAAAATTTGCTTTTTAGACAGCAATTTTCTTAAGTTTTAGTTTGCATCCTTGCTGAGCTAAGGAACGAACGACATTTAGAGCTGCTGAAAGGGTGACACTCCAAAAAATGTCCGAAAAGCTCAGGCAAACTCGTAAAAATTTTGGCTTTGATGGTGCGACGATCAAATCGAGCTAAAGTTTTTTAAGCGGAGCGAAGGAGTTCAAAAAATTGGGGCTTCATCAAAGACTCCCATCTTCTTGTAGAGTTTCCTGGTCTTGCACATCATTGAATTTCTTCTTGTGCTGAACTTTGCACTTTGATTGTACAGATTTTATGCACTTTTGGCCACAGCGAAAATATGTGCGTATATTTGTATATTTGCATTTGCATTGTGTTTCACTCTTCGTGCGACATTTTCAACTCACGAGGCCGAGGAACTACTGCGATCAAAATGATCATTCCATAAAGATGCATAGGCTTTCAAAACAAAATTTGAGTGGTCTTCGTGAGTGTCTACATAAATTTTGGGTATGGAAAAAGCTCAATAACAGGGGTCGATCATATACATAATTGCGGTCAAGCCCGGTTCGTAAGATGAAGATTTGGCTAACCTGATAATTCAAAACATGAGGAATGCAGCTTACCTTAAGCGGAGTTCCGAATGTGAATTTCCGAAAGAAAACTGGTAAATTTTGAAAAAGAATAAGCGCGAAAATTTCTGAAGATTGGACGCTAACAATGAAAGCATTTCTCATCGTCATCCTCTAAACACGTCGATTGAACGGCACCACATTGCAGGATGCATTAAGATCAACTGCTTGATCGCCGATTGATCAGAAGTTCATGTATAACTGAGCTCCCTTCGAGATGGTCTCGAATGTTCATAAATCGCATTCAATAGTATTTATTGGAATAGCTGAAAGTGCATAAGTTTATGCGAACTTTGGCATAATTTCCCACTTGTTTTAATCAACAATAGACTCATTATTTGAATGAGGATATCGCTAAAGTGTGACAACGTGAATAATTTTTCCACTTGCAAAAAGCACTTCATAAAGGCAATCTCAACTACTTGCAAGGCAACATGCCGAGCATGCTAGCGTTAATTTTCACCACGAATTATCCACTAATTTTTATTTCTTCAAAAGCACTAAGAAATATCAAATGCTAACCGTTCGTAGTTTGGCCATATGAAAAGCATTTACATCATACAGCGTTTTTGCTCGGCTGAAAATCTCTCTAGACGTTCTAGACTATGATCTAAGATCTGTGGACTAGAAGCTTCGCAACAGCTGCTAAAATATGGTCATGAAACGTGCAAATGGAAGCATATTTCCTTCGATGGCGAAATAATTCGAAGCGCTTCGTCTTTGTCATCCATCGATCTCATTGTGCCTTATCATTCAATTTTCCGCGAAGTTTTGTCTTCACTCAGCTGCCAGCCGAGCGTTTAGCCGCTAATACTAATTGTTAATATGATTGTCACAAAAGATGAATTTAATCAAACCTGCCCTTCGACTGTTTAACAAAAATGTTTTCCACTCCCTCGCCATAAGCGAACCAATGTTCAGCCGTCCAGTTCTCTACGAGACTTAGTCAACTTGTATTATTTGTTTATTAACCTGCTGTAACTCGCCTTACGTGTGAAACGTGTAATTTTATTTGAGGATGTCGACAACATATTAAACCGTGCGCCAAACTTTCAGAAAATCGTCCCAGTGAGCTGCATGCATCTTTCTTGTGCTTTATATGAAGAGAAATTAAAAGTTTACCTTAGAATTTCGGCTTTATTTGCTGAGCTAGATGATAACAGAATCGATCAAAAACTCAATGGAAAAAAGCGTCTGCAAAGCGAAATTCAGTTTCGCCGTTGAATCGTAAGCTTATCTTTTAAACGCTGCATAAGCGAAATTTTTGTCGGGTGATCAGGTCGCAAGAAGAAGTGATAACACTCAGTTCATTGACCTCTTAGCCACTTTAACCAGGTTAGCTGTAACTAGCGGCCGAACAAATCGAAGAAGGAATTTGATGCAAAAACGCGTAATGTAAGCCAACATGCACGATAGTCTCTTCATTCTCCAGTCAGAAATGGACGGTATTCGATGCTGCAGCGTAATCGGAATTCAACAGCTACGTCAGGCTGGGCTCACAATTTTGAATGGATTTTGCATATTTAGTGTTCGTTATACCGAAATGTTCGCAGACAGAACATGATGTACCAAGCAGCAGTCCTGGAAAAATTAAGCCACAATTGCTAACGATGAGCGCAACTAATGTGCCTCATTAATCAACATATACAGATTAGCAATTCCTTTTTGGTTCGTTGTTTCGTTGCCATCTCATAAAATTTGCATATTTCCGAACATCTTACGAATCTCAACCGTGTGATAACCTTTGGAATACCATTTAAAAATTTATTCTCTACTGGACGTGATTTGGAATCTTTAGCGAAAGTTGTCTACTCTTCTTTAACTGAACTAATTGCCCGGAACATCCATCCTCATTACCGATTGACAACTTCTGGTCAAAGAAAATTTAGTTTTGAGGAGAAATGTTGAATGGAGCAATTCAACCTTTGCATAGCAAAGCTTCACTCTTTGTAACTCATTCACACGCACATCAGATGTCGCAAAGTATTTAATTCGAGCAATTCACAAGTAACTATTCATTTGTAGCACATCAATTTCAGTTATGTATAGATATTGTAGTTTGAAGTATGAGTATCCAAGGTGTGAATATCCGAACAATCCAAACTCTTCAAAAACCAATTTCTGCCAGAAAAAACTAGACTGACGTAGATTAACCAGTCGAAGCGAATTTACTACTGTTGTATTCTTCGCACACTACGATATCATATCGCAGATGGACAAGACATATGAAGCGAGAAAATCACAAGTATAGGATTGCATATTCGGACAGGAAGAGGACAAATTATGTGAATAAAATGTCACAAAACATCGATTCGGTTCAGCAATGTTGACCTTTGAAGCCAACAATTATTCTCAGAAATTGCATATGTAGCAGCAACCGAAACTGGCAAAAGATCGAATCAGAAACGGAATTTATTCCTTAAAAATAGCATGCCCCATGCCCGAAATCAGAATGATGTTATGAGGTCATGTTCAGCCCTCACCAGCAATGCGTTCGACTTTCCCATCCGATGATGCCCATGCCAAATTACAACCTAATCGAACAAACGACAGCGTAATTATGGTTAAAAAAAAGGATTCTGGAATGGTACTGGATGACTTTTCCAGAAGTGCGACCCTGCTTTTTTCGAACCCCATCCGGTCCGTGTTTTGCACAAGCCCTGGGCATATCTTTTGGAAGGGGAGCAGGAAACAGGATGAGAAATCGTTTCCCAAACTTGGTTCAGTACAATCAAAGATTTTCCTGAAAAATTTACACATTCTAGGTAATTCTCATGAACTCATAGCTAGTACGGTACTCAGCCGGCTGTGGTATCTTTAAAAGCACAAAAAGCAACATCACACAAATCGTGAACTGTATGGAAATGATCTCAATGGTGGGATTTTTCGTTCCACAAAAATTTTAATGAAAAAGTCTTCCAATCTCTGAGCTCTCCGAAATGCATTTGCGTGCCCCATACTGAGTCCAACAAAAACAAAACTGTGAACAAAATATAAATTAACAAGGATACCACCGGATAACCAAAAAATTAGTGATATGAGTAAATTGATGTACATATATAGTCATTGACTTTTTCAAGTACAAGGCGTAGTGTCTATGGAAGCATGTCGTATAAGGACTTGTTTTAAATGGCGTTCCTGTAAAGATGCTCTTAGCCATTTACTTGAGTGAAATGCCAAGAAATTATTCATCTTACCGAGCTCAGAACGTTTGAATCACGAGAAAAGTAAAATTTTTTGCATCGTGATTGGTTATGGTTTTTTTGCCTAGAACATGCGTATGAAACATTATTGAGTCCATTCAATTAAATTCTTAATCGTGTCGAACAATTGAAAGGCCCACATGAACCGGGTCTCTTTTTTTTCAGATTCATACATTCGTAACAATTATACGTTGCTTTCGAGATATCATGGTTGGTACGCTCATGTTATCATTTGTGCTCATGCATTCAAGCGCTTGAAAGCACACAATTCAAGCTGCTTTCATATGTGACTACTCTCAACAATTCATTCATAAAAGTCTCTCTTGATGATTGACAGTACTGAGAAAGTTTTTAAAAGATGACGGACAACACTAACTGTTGTCCATTCAGTTATGGGAACTCTATTAGAGTCATCATTTCTCAAGCAAATTTATCAGAACTAGAAAATTCGAGCAAATTTT
Organism: Toxocara canis; assembly: GCA_000803305.1. NCBI lineage: Eukaryota > Metazoa > Nematoda > Chromadorea > Rhabditida > Toxocaridae > Toxocara > Toxocara canis. The sequence continues at coordinate 353,172 of JPKZ01000761.1, forward strand.
ATAGATCATCATATTTAGTCTAGAAGTTTATGGGTCACAATTTTTGAGCAGTAAAATCAGGGAACAGCAAATGCAAAATATGCAAAGTTTCATGTTTTATCTAACTGTTCCAGCATGTTTTCCAAAATTTTGAACGATTGTGCATCGTTTCTCAAAAATCTAGAAATTTGAGGATGAATTTCACGATTGGACGAGTGAGGATGGGATAATCGAAACTCATTACTATCTTTTAGCATTCAAGGCTCTAAGTTTGAAAGACCTTTTTAGCTGGGAGCATATTTCAGTTTAATCATCAAATTCGCTTTTCTTTAGCATACTCATTAGCTTTGGCAAAATGAGGCAACCGCAGATGCCGATTGCGATAATTTTTCTACCGTGTTGCACGCCTCTTTTGAAATTGCAGATGACGTCAATCGGTGAAAATCGTTTGGAATTTTTTTGGTTTCAGATTTCGTACTTGCAGCCAACAAATTGGAAGTTTCGCTTTTTTTTTCTGCTCTAATCAACTTTTATTGATTTCATTTGCACATTCTCTCTCTAGTTTCTCCTTTCTCATTTAAACCACAAATTCATGTCGCATTCGTGCTATTCATTTGGCCAATGTTTTTTTCTCATCAAATATTCCAAATCGATTCTTATTTGTTTTCGCTTGTTTGTTTTTGCTGTACATGCAAGCTTGAAATCGCCAATAGTACCATTTTTTAGTTTTGCGCGAGTGCGTTTTCATTTTACTCGCTTCACTTTATGCTGTACAATCTTTTCTCTTGAAAGGAACTCCTTAGTTGATCGGGGTCAAAGCATAAAATCTTTCCTCAAAAATGAGTGTTTATTAGTCGATGAATGAGAAATCTGGCTGGTCCTCATAAATGCATTTCAGCTCATTGCATGAACACATGCATACTTACTGTTCAATGTGAAAGCTAGAGAGTTGGGGGCGAGGGGAGAGAGATGGGCTGATTAGAGCTGAGAAAATAAGCAAAATTCCAAGTTCATTTGTTCCCTTTTCTGGTACATTTATATTGTCTGCGACGATCGACATATGTTTTATGTCTTATTTTGCGAGTCATGGTCGGCTCTGAAAAAACCTGATGACATAAAATTACCAATGCGCTGATCTGCGCGGAAGTGCGATTTTTAAATTTTCGACCCGCTCTCTAGCTCGTAGCATCGTCTCTTCACTTGAGCAGATCAGCAGTCATGCGCACGATTAACAAAACCGCATGGTATATACTTCGACAGAATGCCAGTGTATGCATTCCCAAAAACGCTTATGTATCGAAAAACGAAAACCGTCAAGGTGGTGAAGAAGTTCAAGATGATCGAGTAGAATCACCAAATCACCAGCTTGTTCGTCAGGTGAGATTCGTTTGAATTCAAAACCACAGACCGTCGCTGTTGCTTAATATTAACATCATTTTTGGAACCTTACGCTTTTGTTTGTGTTGTTTGTTGTCGATCAAACTTGCGAGCCATACTTAAGTGTGAATTATTTAGAGTCGAGTGCATGCAGTTCCTCAACACACAATAACCAAAGAACTTAAAGATCGATTGCGATATGAACGATTGCAGCAACGAATTGAATCAGGTTGGTGAGTGTTAATAAAATTCACATGTTTCATGAAATGAATTAAAACAAATCATTCGATACATATGAGCGCAAAAAATACGTACTGAAATATACTGGCAGATAAGAATGGCACTTCAAACGCACATCTGCGCAACACCTAATTCGAATGGGATTCAGAAAAGTCTCGATTCTTTACATATCTGAACGTCGTTGATATATCGCAAATGACGGCTCATCGGGTTCAGTTAAATCAATGACGAACTTGTTTGGCTGAGTGCGTTTTCTTAGGCTTCAAAATTGTCTGTCACTTTCAACAAAGAGAGGTTTTTATTTCTTAGATTCAACGGTTCGCGCAACTGGTTTGCGACGTCATTTCCTTGGGCTGATGCAATTTTTCACTTCAAGCGCTGAAATATCGACATGTATGAGGTGAACGTTTTTTTCTAAATTTTTGGAATTCAGCTCGTTTCATTGGTCTATTCTCTATAAATGCAACGCAAATCATCGATAACATAAAGTAAAACAAGCGTTCACAAAGCAACGAGACAACCAGATGAACCAACCCTTCACAGCAACATCTTTTCTACGTCGATCTTACTATAGCAGCGAAGCAAATGACTGCTCCATGCTTTATGCTTGCCAAAACGCCTGTAGATTCCATGAAGATCGTTCCAAATCGAATTCCCTAGAAAATAGAAGGCACATGCAAGAATGCTCAACAAAGTTCGACTTCAACGGCTTCAGTAATCTTTTTTTTTTTTAAATATCAGCATCAGTTTCTTCTCTTCAACGATCAGCCATTCACATCGACAAGGTAGACTACCTTCTGTTGCAGTACAGAATGAGAAAATGAGAAGCATTTCGTTCATGTCGGCATCTCGAAAATTTTTTTCTTTCAAACGTTTGAACCAAATAAGACTTCCGGTCATTTATTTCGAATGACAGCGGTTTGTGCCGAATGACGGATTCTGATGGCGGTGCTTGACACACAGAAAAGTGTAGGATAAAGTCTATTTTCAGTGGCAGCGCAGTGAGAAAGATGAAGAGGAGAATGCGCGTCGTATTGCTTGCGTGGCTCAGTTTGCTGTTTTATATTGTCCTGCTTGCGACGCATCACACGATAGCTCATCGGGTTGAAATGAACAAACGAAGAAAAGTTTTCCATGAATTTGATGCCCGTAAACAATGAGAATCATAAAAATGCATGAGAAGGTTCATAATCTGTAAAGGCGAAGGGCAAGGGGGGGAAATGGAGGGAGGAGGAACAGAGAAAAATCCTTGTTAGCTAAACTAAAAATCCTTCGCGCATTAGGAAAGAGAAAAGGGATAGCGATTGTTGAAGTTAGAGGTACATAGGTCACAGTGCTCTGCTTTGGGTTAGAAATTCACACCCATATTTGTATTCATCTCTGAAACACCCAGCTTTGTCGAAATAATTACTACTTTCATAGATGTGTAGAGCAAATCCCTCCAATAAAATCCTCCGCTCCAACGGAAACCTCCTTCTTATACCAGGACCGCCATGAAAAGACGGATCCGTCGTACTAGGATAGTTCGTGATTGTACCTTATCGAAATGCTATCGTTAGGGCTCCATTGCTGTTGATTTTTAACCAATCAGGTCGTTTGCTTCGTCTTCGATAAACTTTCCAATGATTTTCGGTGTTCAACGATGAAATCAAGTGAATTTCTTATTTTTTAAGGTTAACTTCGAAGAACCATCTTTATGAGTTAGTTTCTTATTTCCTATACGAATCAAATCCACTTATTCACTTCAATCGATAAACGAAATTGGATTTCATAACAATGTAAAACGAAAACGTGAAAGAAAAGGAAGCAGTTGATTTTAAATCCTTGTGAAATCTTCCTGATCCCGACAACATCAAACTATTGCTTACCTTTAGTTAGCGGTTGGCAACATTCACGACATTTCGTGTGCAATTCTATGTAAGGTCGCTTTTCATAGGTAACTAAACCTTTTCAAGAAGAAAGCTATAATAGGTGAATTCTTCGGCGCCATAAAATGTATAACGCGTGGAAACTTTGTGCTCACAGCGATTGCTACGAATTACAAATATGGTGGCTGAACACGAAAAAGCTATTTAGTAGGCATATCATATCATGACTGTCTTCTCGATATCACATCCAGTACGTCGACCAGAGTTTGTGGTGGGTGCAATTTTTGATGCTTGAAATACCTATGATACCTAATTTTATCCGGCCAAGCGCTTGTCCCACTTCACTAACGAGCAGCATCGCAGAAATAGTGTCATCGTTACTTCTTCTTTAGCAAGACAGGAAAAGGTGATATATAATAGCTTTCAATTAAATAAATGGTATAAGAATAAAAGGAAACAATAACGCGAATGGAGGAACCCCGTGCTATTTTTTGATGAAAAATGATGTTATGAGACGCTATTTTGTAAAATAATCGTTAAAAAAAACAAAACAATTATTTCTATGCGTTCGCTAAACAATATTGCCTAATTTCACTTGCTATGCATGCAACGTATGCTAATAGCTTGCTGAGCTTGCTGTGACACTAAATTTGAACATCACAAATTGAACATTGATGGTTTTTGCAAGTATTTATTCAGATGATGCTCGTTAAAATTGGGATTTTCACAAAGCCGCCATACAATGTTTAATAGTCGACTAGTGCACTTCACACGTTCGGTCTCTTTCAAATTGCATTTCAGTGTTGCTGTCAAACACACAGGTCCACTGAGTGAGGTAAATGCAAGTCGGTAATGCAACTTAAAATCGTAAGAGTACATGGAAGGGAAAACGTTTTTGATATGAAGGCATCAAACCTTATGAGAATAACGACCAGGAAAGTGAAGAAATTTTTACCATTCTGTTCTATTGCAACATTCTGTTCTCTGCGTTTTTTTGCAAGACTCCAACATTTTGCAACGTTCTGTTGTCTGCGTTTATAAAATTATAGCATCCAGTAAAGCTTTTAACTAACAGTAACGAAACCAGCTGAGCAAGATCTCTATTATGTGACGGTAGAGTGTCAAAAGCAACATGCTCTAAGCTAACAAAGAGTGAGTACGTCAAGCTTACACTGAACGCAATGGAATATTTCAACTCTGTATTGAACTCAGCGCGCATTGGCTTAAATCAATGGCACATTTAAATTGCCCGCATTACAGCTAATGCAGTTAGTAAGTTCATCGCCAGTGCACAATTTCGAAGGCGTGATTATGGACAGCTTCTTGCTCACACGGTGATGGCAATTTCTTCTTTGATGCGTAGCCGGAAATCTCTTTTTGTGTCCTTTTAACAATAAATTTCGTCCGTGTTTCTTCGAACTGCTTGAATGACTGACATTTTTGAAACGTTTACCATCCAAAGAAGCCTGTTAAAGAAAAAGCGCTTGGGTTCGAATGCTGCAAATCTATTTGCAACATTTTTTCGTTTTGCTTGCCTTGGTTGGCCTATAAAGTGAGAACTGCTTACCATACGTGGAGATGTGGGTACCGGTGCTTGCGATTTGATTTCCTCTGCCTACCATACCTCTCATGAGTGGGCCGAGGCACAAAGTGAAAAAGAGCAAAGATCGAAGGCCGGTGAGAAACAAAATGTCGATTGCAAAGTGTCAAAGTTACGAAGGTATGTGCAACGAAAGTGGATATAAAAGTTCTTTTGGTGCACTGTTTTTTTTTTTAAATTCCGTTTAACTACAACTGTACCCAATACGAACTTAAAAAATCGCAAAAAGCGATTAAAATTAAGAAATTTTGCATTTGAAGTTAACCGTCTCGCGTCCTCATTCAATTATGTTGCTGTCTTCATCCTCCTACATACATTTAAGAACACTGTCGTCTCGCAGAGGCGTATTCGATAAATATTCGTATAACGCAGATTGCTTTTTTTTACACCGACTCTCTCTCTCTCTCATCGCGCACGTCGAATCAAGCGCGAGAAGGAGGCCCTAGCTTATTTATCCATACCCTTCACAAGCAATAGTTTTGCAGATGAATTTGTCACCATCCTCAACAAACACGATCTCCTTCTTGAACTATTTGGAACTCCTCCTCCCTCACTCCGTCATATTCTTGTTCGCAATAGAATATACGATCGTCTGTGTCACGATACGTTGAAATGTGCCATCTGCCCCTCAAATAAGCCGGGTGACTGCTGCTTAAAAGACGTGGTTTATTCGATTCAATGTTGCGCATGCAATTCCTGAAACCGGCCGATTTTTGCATGAACAAATTAGAGTGCATGTCCTACGCATGGCCTCACCACTTGCACAATCCTACACAAAATATCCTATGACTGAACATGTTGTCGCAAGCCGTAACCCTCAAATGGGTTAACATTGCCGTCAAAATCCTTGCTCGAGGCAAAGTCACACTTATTCGAAAAATCAAAGAGGCCAACCTCATACATTCACGTAAACCAGCAATCAATGGTTGAGTTGAACTGTTGTCTCTAACTAACCTCTTCCTGCAAGACCTATAGCCTCCTTTCCCCCTTTCTTCATTCGTCACAATCTCTCCCCTTATTATGCTGCTGAATCACAACCATACTTCGATACGGTCTCCCCCTTTTTACCACTCGTAGAAGCGCTGCTGTTGTTCAAAATCTTTTCGGCGAATACTATGACTATTTTTTTTCAGCTTGCTGTTCTGTGATTATGGCTCAAGAAGCCGAAAAACTTATTGTACCATCTCACCTCGACGCTTTATATACGTCTCAACTATAATCTATCTTATACGATCCTCCTACATTTGCTTTTTTCTTTTCTTGAGGGATACGCTCAGTCCAATTTATATCTATGAGAAAGGTTGTCCAGGTTGTAGCGAATTAAATTTCTTTTCTAAAGTAAATTAGGCAAATTGAATTGAATTTGCTTAAATAACTGCTCATACAAGATCTCCCTTTTCTTTTTTAAAATCAGCACTGTCTTAGTTAGTATCATCTCTTTTACGATTACCTTTGTCATACTGACATTTACTACGCCACTTTCGGTTAGCGCTGCTGTGCTTTTCTCTCCAAAGCCGCTTTTCAGTAAGGTATTCCACCGCTGCACTTATAAAAACTCATTATTTACACATGAGGGCCGAGAGAAGCGGAATATGTGATGTGATTTTTTGGCAACTTTTGAGGTCCGCATATGGGGCAGCAAGGAGGTAACTTGTATGGGTGAGTGTGAATGGATGAGATTGACCGGGTCAACTCGGAAGCTCAAAGCAAACATTACAACATATGCCTGCTTAGCAGCTTTTGCCGATTTCCACTTCCGCATATTGCTGAATAAATGCCCTCGCTCCGAGCAGCATAAGTGCCACTTCGCAGTTCTTCTAAATTTACGAGTGACTTTTTGACAAGCGATCCTCTCATTGTGCAGCATTCGATGAACGACGAATAAGCTCATTGTTTCCGCTGTTCCGTCTTTCCGTTCGGTTTGCCACTGTTAAATGAATCAATCATTTAGCCATCCGATTTCAGTTTCCGAGGATAATTTGTCACCGCTAAGAAGACAAAACCGTCTAGAAATTTCATTCTAGGAGAAGGAAATGTGCTGTGAAATTGGTAATGTAAAGCATACATAAGCAAATAATTAAATGAGCGGTGCACTGATCAACTCACATTGATGCGCCTTAGAAGGTCTTATATATAAGAAAATAACTATCACGTTTTCAAGTATCAAGAAAATATTTGGTTCGTATATTTAAGACAACAATTGCACGAATTTATGTTGATGTGGAGTTTGGAGGAGCTAAGTGAAATTCTTTGCACTTTCGAATCAAACGTTTGTCCTTTATTGTTGGCGAGTGAACGTATCGAATGCGGAAACCTGCTCTTTAATCCGCAAAAGTTTCGCCAATAAATTTTTCCCAACAAGTGAGCCCACTGTATTTTCGATATCTTTTTGCCTTTGTGACATCTTAACGTAGTAATGCGATTTATTCACCTCGTTCTTTTCTTTATAGTTTAATCACATGCAAAACATATTTAAATTTTAATTTGTGCTTATAATCGACGCCATTCGTTGAGGAGATGAAATAACAACGGTCGGTGATCCACATGATCTTCCTTGTACCCCCTAAACCATCGTATAGTCGATAGCATAATAACGAAGAACACAACAATCATACGTCGCTCCTTTAGCACTCGTTCAAAGTGCACGAGGAGCAGCATTTGATTTTTGGTCTTCCGCTCCTCCTCCTAACGCATATGATTATCTGTGGTGGTAGAAAATTTAAAAAAATAAGCGCTTTGCAAAAGCAAGAGACGAGGAGAAATACAATTTATGTGAAAAGAGCGCAAGGTTGAGTTAAATCTGCGCGAATATTTTACGTTTATTCCAACTATTTCCCTCGTTTTTTCCACTTTGCAGTGCAAAAATTAGTATAGATTCTATTAAGGGTGCTTAAAACGGCACGTAAAATTTGACTTGAAAGGGCATCAGATAGTGATGGCGTTATTGTTGTGCTGGCATGTCATCAGCGTATGCGCTTATGGATGCGCACATCACAGAACAGAGGTCCATGAAGCCGTTAAAGAGGCGGCATATTAGGGAAGTATGTTTTTTCTGTCGGCCTTGCCAAGCGTTGCCTCTTTACGGCAAATTTTTCAACTGCTCAGATCCCGGAATGTCATGTATGAAACAGGCCAAAAGAATAATATCGCATTTTGACAAATATCATGTCTGTGTATAACTTTTTGTTTGAATTTTGGCTACACAAAGACGAAATATTTTCAAATAAAAACATATTTAAAAGCTCTTAGTGTTATAGCTGTTTTTTTCTGACATTTCTTATGCGTCCGGCCGACCAGTTTCGTTAGTGATGGAACATAACGTCTGCAAGATTACCAGTTTTATAAATGAATGATAGAATAAGATGTGGATTTAATTCAGCGGTAAGTGTGTTAAATGCAACGGTGAATGTAGAAGGGGTGAGAAAGAGCGATACAATTTGCTTCGTATGCGAGATCTGCGGCAGATGTACAAAACTACTATTTAGAAGAATTGAATCAACTCCCGCTTCACTAATGTGGGAAGTCAGTCTTGCAGATTCGCTTCCACACATTTCAATCGCTCTTCTCTCGCTCACATCCCAGATCTCTCTCTCACTAGGGTACAGACGTTCTCCATAGTCGATGCTTTTGCTTTTGGAATTAGGCAAATTTCACTTATTTGATTAGATAGAATCAGGTGGCTTACGAACAACTGAAAATTGAACTTCACTATTGGTTTCCAAGGTTGACTTGCTCGAGAGGTTAATGAATTTTCTGCAAGACAGTTGGATATGCTTGCCGGTGGAATGAGAAACCTCATTAGGTGAAATTTTAAAAATTCACTGTTCAATGTCTCCAGCAAGAGGTGAACGCAGTGGTGCTCTTATTTTACCAGCTTAAAAGATTTCTGTATTTGAGTTGAATTCGCTTTGCCATCCCAGCTGGTCTTCTCGCATTCGAGCTATGATAAACGCTTGAATCGTTTACCGTAAGCAAAAGATTCGTTATATGAGCCATGAAACATATGAATTAGTTGTCAAACCAAAGATTTTCTTGCATGTCATGAAATGTGTGCACGTTTGAAGTAAGGTAAGCAGCTGTGATGGTGAAACAAAGCTTAGCAGATAACTGATGAACACATCCTCGCTAAACTTTGCAGCAGCGGGCGTGTATCTCACTTGAAAGGAGGCGCATCCAAAATGGGACGATCTCAAAGTTCTTCCTTGTTTGTGCGCTTGATCACAGATCTTTTTATCTATGGTGATTGGATTCATTAAAAGTGGGCTGTCAAAAATGGACGATCTGAAGAAGTGAGAAAGCTGAGGTGTTCCCAGTGGTCTGTATTGGCTCGCTTTCCCCTGACGAATCTAAAAAACTCTGTGCGGTTAATTTTCGATAGGCACCGTTTCGCTGCTTTATAGCGACCTCATATGTCTGTAGACGATATGCTTAGGCTACATTAGCTGCCCATGATAATAGTATAACGAAAAATACAGTAAAGAAAAGAAGTCAGTCCAACGGTGCATTGAATGTTGTAAGGACTCTATAGTTAACCATTGACTACTAAACTTGCTGTTCATGAATCAGTTGCAGTTCAATGTCGGTTATCTAAAGGAGAAACCACCAAGTTTATGTCATTTTCGTTCTCAGGAGAGTATTATCGATGTTATTTATGAAGGACTTGCTAAGGAATCATGAGTGGTAAAATGGTGCCGAATTAGCAATTCATGAAGTATCCTTGAATTTTCATAAAATGATGAAGCCTATGAACCCATTGACCTATAACTGTTGAAACATGAAGCTAAAATTGATGGGTTTTCACTGATGAAGAAATTCTATTTCAGCTGTAAGGTATTTATGAATCTTACTGGACCATTTAAAGACAATTTTTCATCGAGCTCTGTAACTCAGTTAGCAGTTCGATGCAAAGCGACGAGAAGGGTAAATCTGCGCAAGGCACAGTGTGTCACAAATCACGAATTATGCGTACATCTAAAGGTGATTATGGCTATTCGACAAGTTGCCTCATTGAGAATTTGCCTTCGGAGTGCAGAACGAGTTCCAACAGTAGGATTACATGCTTTGAACTGACAGTTCTGGTTAAATGACCCGATTTAGCATTCAACCACAACAAAGAAACCAATTTGTTTTTCTAGTACTTCCGATTACTCTTCTACAACTGCACATAACTGCATCTATTTGATTGTTGCAGGGGCAGTAATGCTAGCCGGTGCTAAAAAATTGCTCTCTACTTAGGTTTCAGAATTATTTTTAAGGCGTCGTTGGACAGGTTAAATGAGAGCTCGACCTACACTAAAAATTATCTTTATTAAACTAAAATCTATTTTTTGCTCATCCAGTTTCACTTCACTGGTGCCATAGCGCAAACACGATTCAGCTAAGACATTCACCCAGGCATAGAAAGTCAGTAAATAATAAGCTTGCATGGAACTTCATGGTGTTCGCAAAGAAATCCGATACAAAAATGAGAAGCGAGCTGTGAAAATGCAAAAAAAAACGAAGAAACAATGAAGCCACAAAGTTGAAACGGTCGATATTCGTTTGGAATGTATGCAGTTGCGCTCTTTTTTCGAAATGTTTGTTGAGGCCATTGAATACGGCCAATGCCGTTCTGACAAATTTGACCGCGTTGGTCAAAAATGTGCCGAAAAAGATTGATTTGAAATGATTGATCGAAACGTTTGATTATATCCAGTTTGTCGAACTTCGAACATCGGACGCCATTATTTTTATTTCTCATCTTCTTTTGTTCACATCCTATGCATGCACTGAAACATTTCGTAAACTTATTTCAATAATATTTCATTGATATTTGCCAATTTAAAAACCACACGTTCCCGTCAAACGCGCTAAACCGAAATCTTCATTTTGAAGTTTGCAAACGCATTTTGCAATCCTGATTCTTTTTTTAAGGAATTCGAGGAGAAAAACACCACATAGGTGCGAAATTACCATCAGGAATAATAAATTGCTGGCTTGCATTTACGTGTTATTACTTAGTAAACAGCCTTTTTAGCGTGATCCAAATTTCTTCATTATCAAGTAATATGTGGAGAATGACCAACACCTCTTTCTCCCTCTCTCCGTCTCTTTCTCTCTCTTTCTTGCTCTCTTTATTGATCTAGATGCTGTTTTCGTTCTATGTGTTGTCCGTCAACGATTCCATAATGAATTAATTGTCCGTTAATGCGGCACCTTATTAGGATATTTTGCTTGAGTTAACACCTGCGAGTTTTGAGCTCGAACAATAACGCACTTCAGTTCAAAAATTTAATTTTCTAATTGTCCGTTGCTGTTTTTTTCTTCTTTTTTTGGTTAAAGTTTCATATATTATGTGCAAGAAATGATTTTTTTTTTCGGAGGATAAATGGGACGAAATGACCGGGCAGTTATGCAGCTCTTATAAAGAACACTAGCTATTTGCTTTGCATTTCGTAACTTTCACGGGCCGTTTTTTCATATGAACTTTCAAAAAACGGTCTTTATCGAACTATGCGTTGATTTCGCTTTGCCATTGTGTAATCTTCAGTAAAATCGTTGAAGGTTGTATTGTGCAATATTCAATGCAATGATTTTCAACTGTTGCATTGAAAATCTTCTAAGCTTTTCGGGGTTTAGTGTTGGGGAAAGGGGAAACAATTGCGGTTTTGAAGAAAATTTTAATCGATATTTTTCTGATTGTTGTGAGCCGTGCGTGAAGGATAGTATAGTGTTATTGTTTATTTATTCTGTACTTTCTTCAAAAAGTTTACCGGATAAGGTATTCGAAAGAGTGCTTATTGACTCAGTTTCATTTAAGATAATAAAATACGTTTCGAGTCTTGCTTTAAGTGGACGCAATGGGTCGAGAGAGTATGAGCAAGCAGATCTATCTAAGTGTTCGGTTCCTTTTCGAATTAGCTTACTGTCTTATATTCCGCGATTTGCCACGCGTCCTCTGCCTGAAGCGAAAATCCGTTGAGAATCAGGTACAACTTCCAGTAATAGCACTCTTCGCTTCGTTTGTTGAATATGCTCAGTTTTATTATTATCGCTTCAATTTACTCATGCGAAGTTTTTTTTTTCAAGACAAAGCCGACGCTCGACGGTTTCTTTAAGTAAAACTACCATTGAGACCATCAGTGCAGAGGGTACAAGGCCTTATACATTTGGCAAGGCTGTGTTTAAGCGTGATTTTTCAAGCGATAAAGCGAGCCACTTAATTAGAGATAACGCGTAAAATTATGCACTCGAAACTTTCGTCTTTATGCTAGAATTCTAGGGCACAAACGTTCACCACCCTTCCCCCTTCCCCCTCCATTTACGTATTGTCTAAGATATGGAATGATATCAGCGCAAACAAAACCGTTCCAAAAGGGTCCGAAAAGGCAATAGCGCTATTTCACCGAAACTATCTAAGCATCACTTAGAATCTCCTTAAAATATCATTACTTAGAATTCTGTGGTTGTCGTCACGAACTGCATAGTTTCATTGCATCTTGTCCATTACATCATCAGCAGTTCTTCTGCTTCAAGCATTGCGTAAATAATTGCAAGGACCATAATGACATCTTTTGCTCACCGCAACACTGTGGAGCAGTTTCGCTTTGCTTTATACGGCACAGTTTTGTGTCCCGAAGTTTGTTTAATAAAAAAACAACGCTTGACTGTAGGCATTTTTTAAAATTCAATAATATAGAGATCCTACAAAGAACTTGAAAGGGCTCGGTCCTATCACATAGCCAATGGCGGCGCAAATCTTTCTCAATTCGTACAGGTGCCATCGGAGAGACGGAAGAGAAAGAATATCAGCTGTCAATTGCAGTTTTCGATTTATTGAATCTCGAAAAAACAAGTTCGTTTCATTATTATTTTCTGAAAACTCCTTGATACCCTTAGATGGATTCACGTAAAAAATTTGGGAAGTCCGGGAGAGATGTTTTATTTGCACGCATCGAAATTGAAGCGCAGGCCATATAGCTTTTTTAGGGGTGTATGTGAGAATCCACCAAGTGGAGCTTGGTGCTAGGTTTGCTATGTCCAAGAAGAAACTTTCCTGTTTCAGAATAATCACCATTAAAATATTGAACTTTTCAGAAGGTACTACTAACTTTTAAAACGATGTCGTCTGAAAATGCGAAATGCTACCAACCTATTGTGGGACCTTTTTTTCAGGTCGTGGTTATAACCGGAGGAGCACGAGGTGTTGGAAAAGGTTTGGCTAGGAAATTCGCCATACATGAGCATGCGGTTGTTTGCATTTTGGACATAAATGAGGTTAATAAAGTTGCCAATTTCTTCTAGATGTGCTTACCAGCTCTCAAATCTGCCAGACTTTCCCGTTGAACCCGTTACCCGTTACACATATTTATCCGTTACAAATGCAAGTGCATTCGAAGCAATTTTCAGGATCTCTTGAACGTAAAAGGATCACAGCAAAGATCAGGTTTAGGAACGACGGCGAATTAAAAACATGAATAAAATCGAATTCGCATATTATTTCGCATAAAACTCGCAAAAATTCGCATAAAACATATAAATGAAGATCGAAATCGAAAAGTAGCAACATTCGCATAGTATCCATTTCTGAAACAAACGTTACAAATGTCGTGTAGCAGTCCACGCTTGTTCCAATGCATGAGTTCATTGCAACACTGTTTATCGAACATGCTATTTAAGCAAGGTTGAACTTTGTTCCCTTCCCATCCTGCTTCACCTTCGCCTACCGTTCTCAATCTTCGAAGAGCGGGATACGAGAAAGGAGACAATTTTCTTCTACTTCATATCAGCGCTTCTGAACATAACAGATCTTCTTTTTGCTTTCACCTCCGAAACTTACCGTGACTTCTATCCCGCCCGCCATCCGAGAACTTTCGTGAAGGCGAAATTCGAAACCACCATACGTGTTTTTGGAAGAAGCAATGAATAGTAAGGTTTCTAGCATTATTAAGATTTCTCTGATCCATGAAAAGGGCACAACTGATCCTATTTTGACATTCGGACGTTCATGGTGTTGATTTAAAGCAACCATGGTCGCCTGCAGCTTGTTAAGTATTCGTGCACCTTTTATTAGGCTTTCCTTATTTTTCAGAACTTGCTGTCATCATTGATTAAACGTATTATTGATTAAAGAGAAAATATGCAGGCAGAAGGGTGTCGAACTGCGGCTGAAATCAACAACGAAGGCGGAACAGCACATTTCTTTAGCTGCGATGTGTCGGACCCGGAAAGTTTGCGTTCATGTGCCAAAAACATATATTCTTCGCCTGATCTTGGTATTCTCTTCTTAAGTACAGTTCAAGACGGTCAAGCACCCTCTAAATCTATAGTATTAGATCGCTTGCTGTAGCCTCTGGATAAAATTTTATTTATCTATTTATTTATCTAATACTATTTATCCATAGGCCACAGCAAGCGATCTAATACTATAGATTTAGAGGGTGCCTGACCGTCTTTTTTGTAGTTTCTCGATCTACCAGCTAACTTAAATAATGAATACGATTCCAACTGGTAAAAGGCAATGATGAACTGAACTTTATATATATATATATATATATATATATATATATATATATATAGTGTACATATATATAGTGCTAGTATATTTTAGGGTGTCCCGCAGAAAGTGTTTCGCCAAAATTTGCTAAATACTACTTTGGTTGCCTATTCATAAAGGCATCAACGGTATCTATAAAAAACTCATTTCTTCCAATGATGTTCAAGTAATATGCGAGGTGTTTTTACAAAGCGAACAGTCTCTCACCGGGTCAGTTACTCCGCTGCTAAAACGTCACACTTTATAAAAAAAGATGCCTAAGTATTTTAAATGAATGCATATTTTTGCTGTGGTTTTTGCAGAATTTATGATACTTTTTAATGTAGTAGGACTTTGCAGAAAAACAGGGATTTAGAGAGGTACCTACTGTGGGATAGGTACCTACTTATCAGCACAAAACGTTATTTAAAACTTGTTCATTCATAACATCAATCGATACATAGGAAACGAACGCTGATAAACAATTAGAAATTTAAGGAAGGGTGGACATTTTGATTTGCAATGCGGCCATACTTCGAATTGGACAACTGCTGGCGTTGAGCGACAACGATTTCCGAACGACTATGAACGTCAACGTCCTTGGCTATATTTTTGTGTGATTTTACGGTTGCTTCACGGTGCAGCTTCTTTTTTCGAATTTTTGTGCTGACTTCAATACGCTGAGAGTTTCGTTTTTTTACAACTATCGAGCAAAATGAGATGAACGTTTTGAACGGCTTTTTTCTACTTGACTGAAAAGCTGGACATCGCAGTTATGTGATGATTGTAGTTAAGCTTATTTAAAATTGCAATTAGCATAAAGTGTACTTGCAGAATCGCTTCGCAGATTGGACGAACAAATGACAAACTGGGCCGCATCATTGGTTGTTTATTTGGTTCTACTTGCAAAAGGTATGTTTTATTGACCACTTCATTTAAATGATTTTTTAAACCATAAGCTCTCATGTGACCCACCCGAGGGTGATAAGGCTCGCAAAAATTTTGATATTCGACTAAAGTTTTGTTGGGGGGGGGGGGGGGGGGGGGGGGGGGGGAGGAGGGGAGAAGGGAACTGCAATTTTGGTGCAGATTCACCGTTTTCCTCGTTATGCTTGCAACAATATTCCTAACTTACTAGTATGGATCGTTTACAAAGTGCAGCATTTACAGGCAATCAAATCGTTTCTCGGTGAAATGATCCAGCGAAACAAAGGGCAAATTGTTGCGATCGCATCGATTTGTAGCCATTACGGAGAAAATTTGGGCAGTGCTTACTGGTGAGTTATTTCTACCCATTAGACTGGTTTCATGCTTGATTGGCTTAAGGTAGCGTCGTGCATGCCTTCCAGCAGTATGATGAAATGATTAAACTGTACCTACCAATGATATGACTAGATCAGTGACGCCTTTGTTCTTTAAATTGCGCCTAAACTGTTCCTTCAGAAGACAGCGAATCAGCATCTTTATTGTGGACTTTTAGTCTGTTTCCATGTACCTATATTTGGCTTCAGTTAGCTAATTGTTCGACTTTTGAAATAGAACTAGAGCAGTTGAAGAACGAGATGATCGCAACGCTCCAACATTATCTGCTCGATGGTTCAACACATATTTCTTCTGGCGCACATCAGATGAGCACTGTTATATTTGAAGTCATAAACCAAGTAGATGATATCGTTGAAAATCCATCATGATTTGTTTAGGCAGTAACAATGATAAAGTGATTGTCAGTGGATTCCGTTATGGAGTGTTTCTGTATGGCCAACTTAGGCTGATTCTCTATTGCGCTTTGATAATCAACTTTAATAAACTTACGAAGTGTTTCAGCACATCGAAATTCGCAATACGTGGACTCATGGAGTCGTTGCAAATGGAGTTAGATGAAATGAATAAAACTGGAATCACTATCACGACAATATATCCATATTTTATCGATACGCCATTTCTTAGTGAAAAGAATATGGAACCGTTCAGCACGTAAGCTATGGCATCAACTTTAAGCATTCTACATATTGTTGTCTATAGGTACTTGTTTGTAGAGCGAAAAATAATAGTAAATTTATGAAAAAAAACGTCATTGTTGATAGCCGACGCAAAACTAACGAGCAAAACACATCGATAAGGTAGGGACTCATTAGTTAAACTGTTGCATAAAATTTAATCTTTGTTACTTGAAACGCTTTGCAAGTACTTCAATATGTGCAAGTTTTTGTAAATCAAAAAAAAATGTTTTACTCAAGTGAAACAATGAGTAAACATCGTTTCAGATTTTACGACGTAATACCTCTTGATGAATGCGTTGAAGAAATGACGAACGCAATTTTAAAAGAACGCCTCACACACTTTATACCATGGCAATTAGCTGTCCTTTGTACGTATTTCAAATGGTAAGAAAAACTTATTGCATTTCACATGAATAATTTATATTCTCGAACAAAGTAGACTATATTTATCACGAAAGAATACCATTCTATACTAAGCTTTATTTTTTACGAATGGGTCGACCATTTGGGTAACTCTGAGATACAATCGGTCGTTCTAGTCAAAATGGTTCGAGGTGACAAAGCTGATTTTAGAACAGAAAACAACAATTCTCCTTGAATTACTTCGGTTGCATATAAAAATTTTCCAGTAGCCAAACGATATGTCGATCACAAATCATTAGTTTAGTGATTACTGGCTCAAAACCGTCTCTCACCCTGCATGGTTTTTCTTTTTTCTTGAACAAACTAACAATAAAAGTTCAGCTAGTTCGATAGGGTTCTCGTATCATCATAGACAGTGATTTAGGGTAGCCAACTTTCATTACCTGTTTCAAATGGGCATGCGTAATAACTGACCGATTTCAGCTTAGCAACCAAAAACGTTATTCCGATTGCTCGACGTCTTTTCAACTTCCAGTATACTCCGAAGATCGATTTCAACGAATTGCCGGCCTCAATTAATATTAAGGAATAAGCTTGCCAAGCTTGTTGTTGTCATATATTCTTTACTGCTTTCTTGTCCATGCTCTTTAGTACAAAAAAGTACAAAGTACATGAAATAGTTCATTCTTCAGTACATTTATCCTCTGCGTGTGGAATCGAACTGTGATGTGATCTTTGTTCGTTGGCATTCACATCTCGAACGGATAAATCCTGTGTATACCGATGGCGCATACGTGTCGCTTCATATTCGCGGCATGTATAGTCAATGAACATCCGAATACAAATATGCCGAAAATTATGCTTTCGTGATTAGAATGCATTCTTCTTTGGAATTCTTTGATGCTGCGGTAAAAGCTTTCAGCTGCAGGGACTTCAAAGAAAATTACGCATTTTGTATTTAAATCCCTCCTTCTTTTAAGTTCTTTCATGTTGCCGACGAAGCTTTCAACTGTGGGGAACTTCAAAACATTTCCCTTCTTGATTAAAACAAAGCAACGCTTCTGCTACTGTTGCGCGACGAGAAGACAAAAACCAGAGATAATTTATTGGGAATTTCGAGTGATTTAGAACGTGAATCTGATACAGGAACTACGGCTCATCTTGTATAGCCAAACGTGGTTCATCATCATCGATGCGTCCGCGTCCCTCTGAATGCTGCAGCGCGCTATGTCTTCGTTAATTCTCCTCTACCTTCGCGCGGTGTTCTCTGCAACAATTCAATTGTCAGTTAAGAGAAAGATTTAAAGCGATGAAGGCATTCCGTTCGACGCTTTTATTTCATCAAATTGTTTTTCATTAAGCACGGATCATCTGCACTGTAATGGCGCGTACAGCACAGCGATATGAAAGTATGCTTTGTTTTTTTTGAGAGGATCATTGTGGGGTCGTAATCGGTTGTGATTAAAGAGTTCACGAGTGATTCCTTTGTCGAATGGATCTTAGCAGCGCACAACTGATCGCCGAGACGAACAAAAAGAGGTAAAGGAAATCCGGGATTAGTTAGTTTTAATGCCTCTCCATTAATGCCTTTAATGCTCCTAGTAAATCGTATTCAAAATTGTGATCAGAACCATAAAATCATGTGGTATGAGACTGCCTGTCGCAAAGCAAGTTGCCAGCTTAGTGCTGTAATTCACGGTGGAACCATGACCAATCTCGAACTCATGAGCCTTCCTTCTTTTCAGGACAATCCACAATTTCCGAAGAAATTTTATTTAGCAACGAACTTTTATAAATTTACCTAAATTTGACGCTCACCTTTGCATCCAATAACTCATCGCTTGAATCTTTATTACTAAAGACGTAACCGTCATTTTTTCCTTTGGTTTTTAGCACGATCTCTGCGTCATAACCATTTTTACTGCCTACGATTGCTAGCTTATTGTACTCACCATAGTGAATGTTGCTTTCATTTGGTACTATTCCACTTTCTTCTCCGTAACTGCCGTCTTTGTTTTTGATAAGTACCTCCGCTTCCTGGCCATAACCACCACGAGCCTCTCCATTTGTCTGTTCAGTATCGTCAGCACCATAGTAATCAGCACCTTTATTTACATTTCCTCCTTCAGTATATCTGCCAATACCAGGTTTGGATAAGTACTCATAATGCCCATTAGAGGCTTTCGGCAAAATGCCGCTATCCTCACCATAAACATCTTTGCCTCGAGAATTCCCTGCTTCCGAACCTCTTCTGTAGTTCCCGTTTTCGCCTCTGCCACGAGATCCATCTTCCTCACCATAGCCGTTGCCGCTGGGATTAGCGTACCTCCGCTTCCTGGCCATAACCACCACGAGCCTCTCCATTTGTCTGTTCAGTATCGTCAGCACCATAGTAATCAGCACCTTTATTTACATTTCCTCCTTCAGTATATCTGCCAATACCAGGTTTGGATAAGTACTCATAATGCCCATTAGAGGCTTTCGGCAAAATGCCGCTATCCTCACCATAAACATCTTTGCCTCGAGAATTCCCTGCTTCCGAACCTCTTCTGTAGTTCCCGTTTTCGCCTCTGCCACGAGATCCATCTTCCTCACCATAGCCGTTGCCGCTGGGATTAGCTACTTGTAGTCCTCCTCCGCCATAGCCGTTGCCGCTGGGATTAGCTACTTGTAGTCCTCCTCCGCCATAGCCGTTGCCGCTGGGATTAGCTACTTGTAGTCCTCCTCCTTCGCCATAGCCGTTAGTGACACCTCCGTAGCCACTATTGCCTTCGCTTGGCTTTCTACCCCTTCCGTTTCCCATCCTGCCGTTTCCATTCGTGACTCTGACCGTATATGAGTTTTCGCCACCATAGCTGTCAGTTCTGGGGGCTGATTTTGGCCGCACTGATGGAGGCTTCTTTTGTTCCCCTAAAAGGCTACCTTTAAATGAAATAAATCGTGCAGGAATCATGCATGAAAATCTGTCGAGAGCTGAAGAAGGAATTCTACCACTGGCATTATGCAAGTATTTCTACTAAAACAACCCCTTTAAAATAAATTTTCGAGGGTTTTTGGTCTTATTCTCTCCTGTTTCGAAGCAGCGAACTCAATAAAAGCGTCTGAATTTGCTGTCACCTATGTCCGTGAAAGAGTTCCTAAACGAACTACTCCATCTGGTTCAGTCGAAAAACGGAAAGCATAAATTGATGGCTTCTTGTTTCCTTCAGTGTTGTGAGGGATTCAAGAGGATTGCTAAGGAGTTTACTAGTCGTAAATTAGTCACAACAGTAGGAATCGATTTGTACTATAATATGACTTCTATGGTTCGTAGCAGAACCTCTCGGTCGCAGTCAGTTTCATTCTGTCCTTTCCCTAAACTTGCTGAAGGATCTTTTCAGCGCAGTAAAATTGCTCTTATCAACCAGCTTAGAATAGACACGAGCTTGAGCCTATAGAAGCAGTGTGAAGGCTTCTTCGAGCGAATACATGGAACTCCGACCAGACTTGTAAGATGAACTGGTATAGTTTACTTTAGAAAACTTTCGGAAGCTCTGTTGCAAATGTTCACAACCATAAGCTACGAAACCGCTTAAGAAATTCTAAATAAGATGACGTGGTAGGTGAAATTTTCTATTGTCGAATGTTAATTTTGAGATGAGAATTCCGGGAGGCCGTCATGTCTCAATTTATAGGTAATTTCAAACCAAACCACCAAAACGAGGTTTTCCGAATATTCTGAATAGCTGATGTGAGCTAATGAAGCATACTTTGTCCATAGCCGCCATAACCAACGCCTGATTGCGGAAGTTGCGATCCGTATTCACCTGCTCCGCCTCCAGGAGTATTAATAGGGCGAGCAGGACATGGACAATACTCGCCGTCAGCACCTGCAAACTTATGGAGTTGTTTGAAAGAAAAATGACTATGACAGCTCTAAAATGATTTTTCATGTAACCGATTAATGCAATGATTAAAGAACATCTGTCGAAAAACTGTAGACATTATGCACGACTTTCCATAAGCAGAACCTATAACCTCCTCCTCCTGGATTTCCTTCCGATCCTTCTCGTCCTCGTCGGCCTTGTTGACCCGGGTGACCCGCTCTTCCTTGCTCTCCTTTGTCTCCTAAAAATACAGCAGCACTTCTTGAGGGAAATCGCAGACATTCTAAAAGCAGCTGGATACACTATTACATTTTGCAACAGCGGTCGCTTTTCAAAATCAGCATCCACCACTTCATGCGTTAACCTCGAGATCTGGATCATGGATATAGATCGAGTTGAATGTGCGGTGCTCAGATGGTACTAACGCCGGCCCCACCCGCTTGTGGACCTCGATGTTCCATTCACGTTCATTCCGAATCGTTGAATTCAAGAACATAATTCCTGGGAAAAGAAAAACTTTCCAGTGAAACAAGCAAAACTTTAAAAAATTCCAGCATTTCCATCTTGAACGCAGACACGGCAGGGGAAATGCCCAGCATAAAGACGTGCAGTACCCACAAGAACACCTAAAAATTGGGCTATACCACCCTCCATACATGAAACACTCATATTTTCTGGGCGGCCCTATAAATACATAAAACAATATCCTAATTTGGTTGCGAGACTGGAAATAGGAAATGATCCATTCAACGTAGAGCTAACCACATCTTAGGCAATTTATTACTTTCTCTGAATACAGGATTATCTTTTTTAAACTTAAGAAAAGCTTTGGCCCCGTCGAAGCAACAGGGTGCTTGAAACTATGGCAAGAACGTAACATTCAAATTTCTCTCTTGGAGTTTTTCTACTGTTTTCTGTAATTTTGCGATCGTTGCACGCAAGAAGTGGACAACAGCGCAAAATTCAGCGAATATACAGTACACAGTACTCTGCATTAGATGTGTGCATGAATTAAAACAAAATATTATCTCGATGGAAAGGTTAGAAAGCGCATTTTATAAAATACGCTTCTGATTTAAAAGAAAAAAAAAACGACCTACCACGTGGACCAGTATCTCCACGATCTCCCTTCGCTCCTGCGTAGCCAGCTTCTCCTACGTCTCCTAACTCTCCTTTAGGTCCACGCGGTCCTCGCCCATAAGCAGCTCCGCCCCTTCCCGGTGCACCTGGAAACACAAAGTATTTGTACACAGAGGATGCGGTAGCCATGGTACAAATGCAACGTAATGAGATAATGATAAAGATAACCTATACCTTTTTGGCCTGCTAGTCCCTGTTCGCCTTCCGGTCCGTAATCACCATCTTCTCCCACATCACCAAGTTGGCCACTCAGTCCTAAATTATAGCAGGGACGATAACTCTAGGAATGTCAAACAATTGTCGAGAAGATGAGCACATCAGATTTATGCTAATGGGTATAAGAAACTGTAATGAACAGTGGCTTTCCATTGTAAGATGAAAGGAAGATATCAACATCGTACACTCAGTGTTCATAAAGAGTTTGTGCTTTCATAATATTGATTCGCTGCAGCCAGCACTTTTATGCGGATGCTATGTGATACGGCAATTAAAAACTGGACGGTTTCTGCAATTGGACATAACCGCCACGGCCATACGACTGAACTTCCACGATCTCTGCTGCTTTGGCTTCCCATTCCCAAGCGCCACGGTGCAGTCGATGCTTCGAAAAGCAATAATACATACATTAGTTCTTATGAAAGGTTGTACTCGTTATGATCGTCATATATATCTGTGCAGGCATCTCTCTTGGCCAGTTTTATCTCTTTGATACTGCGATGGGTAGCTGTAAAAAGCAGCCAAAGTTGCGGTTGTTGTGCATACACTTTTTCTTCGTATTCTACTTTGCTCATTAACGAATTGATACTGTTATGTTCTTAAATTAACACGTTTTATCGATATGAACTGTAAATAATCTGTAGACTGGATTTATCGATTGGGTGATAAAACATCAAATATCGGCGAATGATTGTAGCACCACCCACCTGGTGAACCTATTCCGCCCTTAATTCCTGGTGGTCCTTTCGGGCCACGCTTGCCTTTATAGCCAACCCGTCCTGCTTGTCCAGGTGGGCAAGGACTACATTCTGCGCGTGCGCCTATGATAGGGTACTCTTCGCCGTTTTTGCCAGGCCTACCAGGTATTCCGTCAACAGCGTCAGGACCTGAAAAAAGACAGTTATACAACATCTTGAAAATAACGTTTAAATTTCCGAACACTACGGAAGTTTTGATCTCATAACTTCCGCAGCATTTGCACAACGAAGTGATCACCGGAGCGATAAAAACGCAGCGAATTTTGAATGATTGGCCGCTCGTTTATGCTTAACGAAATTCTACCTTTTATTCCAGGATATCCGGGTTTTCCAGACCGGCCTGCTGGACATTCCTTTCGTTTCTTCGATCCTTCCTCATAACCAGCGACCTTCGACCTCTGGGCTCCATATTCGTCTGCAAAACTGCATTCCAAATGGGTAAATTATTAGGCATCAAAAAAAAAAGTGTGTACCTGGACTAAACAGTTAAAACGCCTGAAAATTCAGCAACGATGCATACGTCTGATTCTCAGAAGGCTTCGTAACATTCCCATATGACTTATATGTGTATATCAGAAAATACAAATCTTTTTAATCATCTTGTTTTTCGACGTGTAATTTCATAAGAACTGCACATCCACTTTTTTGCGATATAATCATTTATGAAGAGTGATATGGACCATGGAATAAATTTCAAAAAATTTAATGAAAAAAGCGCAATGATCCCAACGAATGCCTAAAGCAGTTCGTGCAGAAATAATATGGCGGCAGATCGAATTCGATAACTCGAAAAGGAGACACGTACATTGGCGTCTTCTCCGAAGCTGGCCAACTCCTCGAATTTCGGCGCTTTGGTTGATAAGGCTCTTCCAAAGAGAATTGGAAAACTCAGTGTAACGGTAGCGCTCTATTTGAAGCTGTTCCTCGATACTCGAAATTTCATTGAACAACAAAGGCAAGCTGATGAGCAGAGCGCTTAAAGCAACACACGACAATGACGCTGCACATGCGATGTTCCATACGAATACATCCCTCATAGTATCACCTGCAATATTTACGGACATGCTTGATGGAGGATTTCAGGTTACAATCTTCTCTCACAATATTTTTCTATTTAAAGCATTTATGAATCTTTATGAGGTAAGCAATGGAGTTCAAAAAATTCAATTTGATGTTTCTCTTTCGAGGAATACACTCTCCTTGAGAGTGTTCTTTTTGTTCGTTTGTGGAAAAGAAGCGAAAGGGAGCAAGAACTTACTTAAAATTACTTTCAAAAAATACAGTGAATAACGATGTGAAATTAAAGATTTTAAAAAATGAGGTGCAACTAACTGAAGAATTAGAAAAATTGCAATTAAAGAGAAGGAAAAAGATTGAATACAGAAAAAATTATGACAACAACAAAGCAATTGGGAGAATGGCTTTCAAGGCGAGAACGTTCAATGAAGATGTGCCGTTGAAGATGAAAATTTTATATAGTATGTCGATCAGATAAGCGAATTTCTTGCCGAAAAATTCATTTGAATGGACGCTTTTCGATTGTGTTCGATGAACCGTAACTTGTCGGTGCTGCGTTTTCGACAAGGCGTCAAATGTGGCACCCGATTAACTCCGCTTACATATCTGATTTAGAATATTCTATCGTTATCGCGATTTCAAATCGAAAACTGCATTCAGACGAAAATGAAGACAGAGGATTGCTGCTGGATTCACTTTGAAGCCGAAAGCAGAATCAGTCTGTTTCATCATGCTCGTAGCAGATCTTATAAACACATCCAGAAAACTAACTATACGGTTATACGGTCTCATGAAATAATACTTTTTTGGCTGAGTAATTTTCTCGATACTTGACCATTGTTTATAAGATATTCTAAGCTGATGATGAGAATGAGTCCACTTTCACTAAAAGTGAATCCGGCATCAATCTTCTGCTTTCACTTTCATCTGGAGCCAGTTCTCGATTTAAAATTTCTAAGAAACACAAAAATGATTTCGGCTATCGAACGCTATAATGGAGCTTTGCAGTTGAGATCAATCGACAGTCTATTCCATGAAAGTTTCATTTGTTTCACACCACAATCAGGCTTTACTAATTTTAAAATTAAAACCATCACGATCGCTAACTGAAAATAGCTTTCCTTCTTGACGATGTAATGAGACCTGTAATAACTGCAAATTGCGTCACCACGCTTCTGCAGCAATATCCTATCGCGTTGCGATGCTCACTTCAATAGCGATAGCTTTGCGGGTATCTGCGGTGACAAATCACTTCGAAACGTCTCCTAATGCCTTGCAGTTGCAAAAAAGTCGACCTGTTACCTACGTGGAACACCTGAAACGTCAAGCATGACATTCGCCTTTGTCCAAGTTTTCTGGAGTGTGAGAAGCCAAAATTTCATATTTTATTAAACTATTTGCTCAGAATAACAAATGAAAACTTCTATACAGTAAAAAGCTGACGTGAGTGCACTCGCCTTTCTACTCGCCTGCCATACTGCACAAAACGTTCGTTGCATACGCATGCAGCCATCAATCGCCATTCTTCCAAATCCACACAACATGTTATCGACGTACATATTTATGATACAAGAAAGAACACAGTATATAAACAGCGATTTGAAATGAGTGCGGTTGGGACAGCAATGGAAGCAGTTTAGAATGCACTCACGATAAAGGACGAAATAGTATTTTTTTTAAATGCTCAGGAACCCGTTCTTACCGGCTCCTTTACAAAATCATTCAGCAATTTTTACGGATAACAGCAATCTCTTCTTTTTCTATGCCGCTTGGGACGACGTACGACGAGAACGTATCTAGTCTCTACTGATGATGGCACGCTGAGCATCGAAAGAGACAACGACGCACAACGGGGTGACACCGAAGACTGACAAAGTGCTGTGGCTCGATCCAAATCACTAAGCTGGCTCACTTTCCCGAGATTCTTGAAGGATCACGTAACGCCATTTCGGTTAGACTTCCCTGAAATTATTCCGCAGTAAGTTTCCGTCAAAGTTCTCATAGATTCGGTTCATAAATTTCACTAGCAAACGACTGTTTAATGCGGACGATATTTAATTTGTCTACGCTCAAATAATAGTCATTTACAAATGATAAGTGCAAACATAAACTAGGAAAAACGTTAGAGAGTCGTACGATATACCTTTCCTGTGATCCTAATGCCCTTTAATCCGTTTTATTTGCAAAACAAATTGGAAAACACCTGATCTCTTAGAAGTTTGCGCTCGGCTGGCGTTCAAACATTTGCTCTTGTTGCACAATGCGAAGCGGTATGGTCAGTGAAATATTCAAGAGATCAGAACTGCTATCGTTGTTGGTGTAGAATCTCCAAAACTTTATGTAGCGCTTATTCCCATAAAATTTTCAGCCTTCATCAGAAAGAAAAAATTTACAACTCCAGCTGTCTCTGACGCTACAACGACCTGCACAAACTTTAGATCCAAAAAACGCAACTGGAAATACTTAGACACTGATCTGTTCTTTCCGATACAACACTTTGCGCCCGTCATAGCTCATTCAAAAAGCTATGAACCGCATTCAAATACTGCTTGGGAGCCCCGTACTTAAGCATTATGCTTACACACACATACATACACACACACCAAGAAAAATCAAAGCATATAATATTTAACAATAAAATTAACAAGTATCACTTAATGATGAAATAAAAGAAAACCAAAAACAACCGAAAGTTGCAACAGCTATGGCAGTGAGCACATACATGATAAAGTTGAACGTCGTTGATTCCAAGTGTCGACAGCGCGAGATTTGCCAGCGCACCCTGTACGCCGAGTGCGCAGCTCGTTATTGTCTGTTTCCCTTTCACGTATCCGGCCTTGCTAAGAACTAAAAACAAATATGGGGTTTGTTTCGGCACAACAATGTAAACGAATTGCACATTTTGAAACATCTGAAAATTTTGTGCCGTTTGCACTAACAACAACTTATGAAAAAATTCAGCGCTTAGCGAGGCTGGTTGTAATGAACAGAAATCCCATTGTGGCTATGAAAAGCGAACTGAACAGTTCAAAAAGCGAAGAACTGCTACTTTAGCGGCCACGCTCCAGCACTGAGCCCTCTCAATGATGTTTTTCGAAAAACATCAATTTTCGGCATCGTTCGTTCTAGGTCTACTGTGAACCTCTCTCGAATGAGCGACGGTGGATTAAGGAAGCTGGCTAGGACCAAATCAAACATCGTGTTTGTTGAGTGAAACAGATCGTTTCCCCATTTTCGACCATGCAAGACAGCTGCAAGAATTACTTCAAATGAAGAACTTCGAGCGCCATCATAAAGAACTGTTGCAGTCTTCCTGCCTTTCAAAATAGGATCTTAGATAGGGAGGCAATGATAATGGCTAGATATTTTGACGGGAAGAAATTGAAGAGAAATAAAATCCCACCTTTTTCTAGCTCGGCGACTGGCTTTATTCCGTTTTCGTCCACCATTTCAGGGGATGGCAAATTTTTTGCGCCAGCCAGATGAAATCCCGTAAACTCACCTGAAATCTTACATTTCATAACATACTTTTGACAATCCAAATGTGATTACAGGACGAGGATGGCGAATAAAAGCTGTGATTTATAGCACTGTAAATGGGTTTTATATGGTCGTTAGCGATCATTTCTTCGAATACTATCCCTAAAACCTGCTTATTTCCTTTAGCTAGATTACGGAAATTTAGGCGCAGCCAATTGTATTCATCTGTTCACTGCTTCTGAGTTTATGAAGTTTTGATACACATAGTAACATATTCGCAAAGCTGGCCTTTTACATATTAAAATACCAAGGTGATATCATCCTGAAGAAATAGTGCACTGGAAATAATGAGGCCATCCAGATGTAAGGTTGCCGAACCAGTCCAATCGATCCACATGTAGATCATCATAAGAAACAAGGTCTACCTTGGGGCTGTCTTAAATAACAGCACCCACCACCTCCCGATGATAAAATGGCTGCCGATTACCGACGAAATCGCGC
Organism: Toxocara canis; assembly: GCA_000803305.1. Taxonomy (NCBI): domain Eukaryota; kingdom Metazoa; phylum Nematoda; class Chromadorea; order Rhabditida; family Toxocaridae; genus Toxocara; species Toxocara canis. The sequence goes on from JPKZ01000761.1 coordinate 381,091, forward strand.
TTTCTAACAATGCCATTTTGTTTTAGTACGACAAACAGGAACGAGGTGAATATTAGTGCATGAGAGAAAATCCGTAAATACAGCTGTTAGTTTGATAGAACGTTCTTTCGCTGGTGCTCGTACCATGCGCTAAGTTTTCCTGTCCGCTTCATACTTTGATTTGATACTCGTTACTATCCTTTTCTCACTTTATTCGTAGGAATCAAATGTTGCTTGCGTTCGACTTGCACTTTGGAGCACTGTACGTTTCTGAATTTCTTAATGATGCAGCCGCGTATGCTCAGACAGGAATTATAAATGCACAGTACACCATCGCACTTGTTGCTGACAAACTGGTCCTGGTTGATAACTTCATAGAGTTGAGTTATGTGCTCGGTACGTGCACAGCAGAGGGCGGGGATGCCAAAGCCAATGTTGTTGCTCACGCGTCGGAACTTGTTGTTTCACGGTAAACTTTGTTTTTAAACAAAAACCAGCCAAATCGAAAGAGACAAACAAGAGTATGCACACGCCGAAGTGTGCACACTCTTATTTAAGCATGCAGAGGATGGTGTCGTCAAAGCGCAAGGGATCACCCTTTTTGATTTAGACAGTTCCGCAAATCGCAATTATTACGCCTTGGTCCTGGAAACATAAAAGGGTACATCATGCGTTCAAAGTCAGCAGCTATACCCTAGACACACCACCGTCTTCGTCTACGTGACCTGTTTAAGTAGATGCTCTCATTTAAGGACGTTCCGCTGTTTTTGGTAGCACCGTTCACCAGTCGTCCGCGAACGATTGCGCCTCTTCCTAACTATTACATATCTAAACCAATGCTTGCAAAATACTTTGGTGATGAGTTACCTGAAGATGCGAATTTCTGCGGGTTTTCTCCAGTAAACATTGCACGTGGTCGCGCATCAAAGAAATTAATCTGAAACGGTGCTTGTTAATCACGCGAACGTCGCAGCTTGAAACTACAGGAACATAAAGAACTTAGGCTATATGCCAACAATTCTTGAACATCAATTTGGAGTTGAAGGGATGCGGTTAGTTGCAAGCTTCAAATTTTTGAAGAGTGACCTATAGTCGGTATATAAACAAGCAGTGAATTCCATTTTCGGTTTGCAAAGTCGCGTACAGTTCAACTTTTAGAGATGTGCTAGAAAGAACTGAGGTTTCATCCCCGATAAAGCCCCTCAACATTTTAGCAAATAGTGCCGCCATCCGCCCCCCCTTACTCAACGCAGCTTCCACCTGTAATGAAAATCTGCACAATCGCGACCTTATAGCCATGGACGTCCGAGGTAATACGATGACATATTTCTTCATAACTCCTCAAGAAATTGATGAGACAAGGAATGAAGGGGTAGTTTTAATGCCGCTATAACAGCCTTGAACAAGCATGCTGCGCAATGCGTCAACGGAAGAAAAACAGCTCTGACATAAACGAGGAAATGTCTGAATAAGAGATTCAGATAACGTTCGTCACCGGTCTTCAGTTTTGAGAGTTGCTCACTTTTTTGGATGAAAAAATGGTAATTTCGCAACCACAGCAAACTCACAAAAATGTTTTACACCGTATTTCGCATTGTATTCATTTTCTTTTCGTACAAGACTATATGCATAATTCTGCTAGAGTAAATGAAACTGAAAGGCTGAACAAACCGTATCAAGTTTGTCAATAAGAGCTTTTCCGTCAGCACCCTTCCTTTCCAGTTCTTCAAACGTTATTAACATTTGCGGATTGACTTTCGCGGTAAAATTACCCTCCTGAAAGGAAACTGCTAAACCTGGTTTTACGTTGCAATCATATTTCAAATGATAAAATACCTTGTCAAAGAAAAAGACAAGTTACGACGCCAGAAATGAGGAGGTCACTACCGAACCCTTCCTTGCTACATGGAACACGCTACATGCTTATGTTTTAGAAAAGGGGCGTGATAAGTACGAAGTTACTTGAGAGTATCAACGCCATAATTGAGAAGATTTGCGATAAAACGATAAAAAGACTGTAAAAAAATTCACAAGGCCATCCGAAAAAGCAGCCTGCCAACTGTTCTCTACAGATTAGTAAGTCAGATATTAGATATCGATAAGTATGTGAAACTGACATGCCATGTCCAAAAGAAACTCAAGTAAATGAGAAAATGAAAGCCTTTAACGAAACGGAAAAGTAAAAAGTAATTACACAGAATAAAGAAGGGAAATCATTAGTCAGTTAAGGGAAACGAAAAATACAATTTTAAAAAAACCTTTACAACGACTCGCTCGTCATCAACTGTGTTACCGGCAGCTATCCATGCAGCCAGACCGCCATTCAATACTTGTACGTTTCCCAGCCCATAGTACTAAAAGTGGACATAGTAACTGTGTCAGTGGTCAGCCTCTATGATTTTAACTGGTAAAAAAATAAATAGTTTGTACTTGGGTTGGTGACTCTCAAGAAATCAGTTGGAGAAATTGAGCCAATGATCTTCAACCGCAAATTAATTGCACAGCGCTTACGTTTTGACATCATTCATGCAGTTTACCAATTGAAAACGGCACTGAACTTTCGCCATTTTTAAATCGAAACGGCATTATCATTTTCTTTTTCGCAACAATTGAAGCAAGATCGAATAGTTGAAAATAGCGCATCGAGTTGGGTAACCAATGTGACACAAAGAAATCTATAAAAATATGCTCGTGGTCCTGATAAGCGTTGAACTCAATCAACAAATGCAGAAATTAAAACATTGCTCGTATTACTGAACGACAAAAAAAACATAGAAAAGATTAAAGGGTCAAAAGAAAAGCTTAAAGGGTCCAACAATTTTGTATTAGTTCCACAAATCAATGCGTCTGTTGTGAGCAATTATCTTCTCCAGCAATGTGTTTCAACTAACATCAAATGTGACATTCCATTTTAAAAGAAAAAAAAAAGTTGGAAGAAAAATCGACCTTGAGTAGCCACCAGACTTTCGACGAGAAGAGCATACCCGCTAGAGGACCTCGACCATAAACAATCACATGATCGCCGTTACTAATGCCAAGGAGTCGTACGTATTTCTCGAATATTTTCGGTGGATACAACGCATATCGTTGAAATCTTAAGAAGAGCCAAGATGGTCATCTTAGTAACAATTCTTATTTCAGTAGGCTAAAAAGTTAATCGCAATCATCATAAAAAGACGTAAATGAGCTCTTTTGCATTACTTATTCATAATATCAAAACAGAATCAAGATAATGCACCAAAAAATCAACACTGGACAATTGAATTGATCATCTTAAGTATTGACACTTCACTGCGCTATCGCATCAAAAATTATCAAATATTCGAAAATTACGGAACCTTGGTTGGCTTTATGGTGTAAGACCTCTGCACTTATTGCATTGTGAAAACCGCATCGTTTCTATGAATGCGCTCGCGTTGACAATTTGTGGTATATCAATTTTCATTGAACTGTTACTATGCGATATTTTGCGAATGTTTTCCATTAGGCAAAGCATCTAAAATGAATGAAGAATAGCATTTTGGGAACAGCATTTAATATGAATAGAAACACTTACTCGCCTACGTACATTGCAATATCCATATTGAAATGAACGGCACCGTGAATATGTTTCTTGACGTAATCGTCGCGGACCTGAAATGTTACAGAGCACTCGTAGAAACACATTTTTTCTTCCATGCCGCTATCAATATTTCTTTTGAAAATTAATTTCTATCTCGTTCTATCCACTTTAGCTTCTGGATGATAAGAAAATCACCTGACATGAACCTGTAGCTGCTCATAAGTGGAAAAGTACCACGAAAAATAAGACGGTGAGCAACTCTGCGACTGTGCAGACTTGAAATGGGAAAGTCACCTGCAATAGGCCTTTCCTCATGGCAACATTCGGCACATTCAACAAGTCTCATCGCAAAGGTAAAAGATGCTTAAGAAGCGATCCAATCGAACCGCTTATAGCACCAGGTATAAAAAGCGCTATCGCTTATTTCCATACTTCAAAGGATGTGTCAGTATGCATCATAAGCCGTGAAACATGACAGAAGTCAGAGTTTACAACAAATAACTGGAGACTGGCACCATAAATTTCAAGCAATTAAGGAAAAAAATGTAGGAACACAATGCTATTTTAAACCATTCGATGGCCATAACGATGTTTATATTTACAACGCAATTTTCCAAATTCGCAGTACGGCCGGTTGTGAAATGCCTTTAAGTGTGCAAAATTTCAAGCAACCTGGGAACCTGTAAGCCTATTCGAAATTAATAAATCAATTTCAAATTTAGTATGTGCTATGCAGTATACTATTCACATCTGTCCTACTAGTATATTTGCAGAAAACGGGTGCAAATCGTCGCTCCGACCGCCTTCATGGTATAGAATATGAGAAAATTCGTAGCATAAGGTGGAATCATCCGCTAATTCCCTTACGCGCCTTTAAAGGACACCGCACTACTTTACCAAGTTTGGTTATTCAGTTTTAGCATCGCCATAATGCGCTTTGCAAACGCAAATTTCTGTCCCGAATTTTTAAAGTGATGGTGCGATGACAGCATCGACATAACTACAATGATTAGCGAACTAACGAAGTCTCTGAGGAGCTTGTCGAATTTTCCATAGTAATCGTGCTTGAATTTCTTCCAGTCGGGCTTCGGATCGACAGCGAATGTTGCGTCGACGATTTTCACTTCGCCATTCTGTAAACGAAAATTTGCACTGAAAATTGCGTCTGAAGCCTGCTATACAAGGAGCACTTTGCTTATTCGAATTCAACAACAAGTACTTCCCCTCTAGACTAATTATGCGTCCTTTTGAACGAAGACCGCAATCAGTTAGATATCACTGAGAGCTCTTCGCGCGAAATTGTTGAGATTTAAAAACCTGCGCGGATTTTGCTCATTGCGATTGCGCTTCGGTGCGTTCTATTCGAACGACTATGCGATTAATAGAATGCAAGCACAAATCCGAAATAAAACGAAGTTTCGGCAATTTTCCTCATTTAACGCATTTTAAATGGTATTTTTTCAATTCTGATGAAAACACTACTCAAATCGCATTCGAAAAAAAAAACTCACAAACGGATCGCATCGACGACGTGCATTATGTTAGCATTAGTTGGTTTTAAGCGAGTGAAAATTCACATCAAAGTTACGTGGCGTGAGCTTTAGCAACTCCTTCTATCAAACCGATTGGTTTAATAAGCCGCTAACGAGATGCATTCATATTTTTACTTAACTCTTTAAATTTTCTCACGAAGACTCGTCGTCATTTGGTTGGATCCACTGAGAATGCAATCTGATTGGCCACAAAATGCGCGGAAATTCTGGTACCTTTAGGCTGTAGAGGCTGTAAATCTGATGGATCGGAATGAAATTTTGTATAGAAAGGAGGGGGGTAGACTTTATTGCATTGGCTTCCGAATTGAAAATGCTCGATGTGCAGGGAAGAAGAAACATGCAAACGCGCATATACGAATAGATGATGTGTCACCGCAATGCGCTTTGCAAATGCAATATTTGCTAAGGCGTATTAAAGTGCATAAACCAACCTTCACAAGATTCTTAAGTTCATTGACCGATACCAAAGAGCTTGCAGAAGAGGCCATCGTTGTTGCGCGACGGCGGAACGATGACGCAACATAGCCACGAGCAACTGAGAAGATAATAGTAAAACATATTAGAGAAGCGGAAAACATTGTCTCTTATAGAAGTGCCATATAACTAGGCAAAATATATGTGCGAAAAGGTTGTGCGTGGAACAGCGAGCAATCAACAACCTCCCCCGAATGTCTCAATTGAAGCGCATTACATTCAACGTTTAATGAATGCACCATCTGCTGGTATTTGCTGAGTTTCACTGATCGCATAACACTGACGTCAAACTTGTTTTCAACAAAAATATTCTTTCTCATCATCTATTTCAACCGACACGTCAACAACTTCCCTTTTAGATGACATCAAAAGTTGATTTGCGCCATTCTCCACTTTTTTCATTTTCAGGCTAGTTTTAGAAAATAAATTGGTGCATTTCAGTGGACGAAATTTTCTCTTGCATTCTTCCAGGCGCGAAGCAGCGAACATTTCGTATGCAAAGGGTCAGGCTTTGTTCCGTTTTCGTTCCCCTCGTGCAGAAAAAAACAGTTGTACGCTTAGAGGTGGTACATCCGAAGGTAGAGCTTACTGTAATGATGGAACAGATGAGCGGTGGTTTATTGCACAAATGAGAATTTGTGTGTGGAGGAAGAAAAAATGAGAATGGATGTCAAAGAATCGACAAGATACGTGCTTTCGCCGTTTCGCGCATCATATCAACCGATTTCGTAATTTGCCAACAAATAAATAAACGCGTGCAAAAACTCTATTACAACTTCATCACTTTCATCATTATAAACCTCTCTAGTAAGAATTCATCTTTGAAGACGTTAAGAGACCTGAACGGTTAGTTACGAAATAACACGCTTAATTATGCAATATTACGACATCTTTGAGTGCCTATCTCTTTGTTGAAAGGTCGACTTGAACGTAGGTATGAGACGTGATCCAATGCTTTACACCACACTAATTTACCCTAATCCTAGCCCACATTCGTCCTAGCGCTGATACTGCCAGAAAGTCGGACACAACCATGAAAGCGCCATAACATGTTCCGCAAATTTAAATTTGTGGAAGCGTGCAAAGAACATCAGCCTTCATTGCTGCTCATTTTCTACAGCGTTACGCCAATCCACTAATCGCGTCAAAGCATTCAATAAATTAACTGCACCATACCGTTAAGTAAGCCCATACTTAAGCGCTGCCGGTGTAAGAAGAAAAACCAGATGAAAACAGTGAAAACGGTGGCGACAAACACAGTGATGAATAGCGAAAATCTTAGCGCCCTCAAGTGGTCGTTTCGTAATTTTGAACGAAATCGCTCACGTGTTTGGCTCACTGAAAAAGCATAAACTATTGTAAAATTGGATACTGTTGAAGACGATAAAAATGACATATGAAAATTTCGAACAGAATGAACTGAAAGATTATCGCTTAATCCATATCGATTAATTCGAAAACTCTCATTCGTATCTAAAAAAAGGGCGAAAAAAACTGCACCGGAAGTCTTTTAACCTTTATTTTGTCCTTGAAAAACGCGTCTCGAAAGCAGTTATCCTTCTCGTCGAAATTGTTCGAATAAAAGATCTCTACATCATTTACGAACTAACAGCTTTCACTAGCTCGATAACTCCTATAGGGAGCTATCGGAAAAAAAGGAGAGCAGGACAAGTTTTAATCTACTTGGGCCTTAGGTCGATTACAATGGTGAACACATTTTGTTGGAGTCAGTGATGAGCTTTTTCACGCCAATACATTAAATTCAACTGCGCAATGTAAAAATATTAGTCATCCAATAACGTTACCAAAATTTAAAAAAAACACTCGCCTAAATGGTTAAATAAACCATATAGGAAGAATCTGTTCACACCAAGATTCACCACCATACACTTAGTTGCATGAGCAAGGGCGCATTCGCTAAAGTATTGTCCGTTATTGGGAGAAAATTGAATGTGGCGACTACTCAAAGTCGGCAGTTTCATTAGATGTTCGCTCACGGAATGCAAAAAATGAAAAAAAAAACGACAGGTCGCCCAGTAAAGACGAAACACATAAAATCGACTTAACAAAAGATCAAAAGAGCAAGTAAGAGAGTGCAAAATTAACTAATTACTTCAATTCCTTACGATTTTCTCACCAGTCGAAGAAGAGACTTTTTCACTCATTGCCAACGGTTATGTGTTTTTGTATGCGTATATAATTTTGTGACAAAGTAATCCACTTAATAACATTGTTGATGTTTGCAGCATAATAATTTCGATTTCATAGAGTTCATTCAGCTTCCTATGTGCCATAGAGTGAATAAAATAAGAAAACAATATGGAAATGCACTCCATTATTAGTTGTCTCACAGATCGAATAAGCTGCCATAGTTAGTTGATGGTGCTTTTTCTAGATGTTTATTCGATTTGAAAAGAAAATCACTGAAGTTTACAATAAAAAATGTTTATTCGATTAACGCTCAAAAAAAAACTCATGCATTCAATCGAAAAAATTTCATGCTAAAATCTAAAAGCGAAGAAAACATAACCGGTGATGTGTGCGAATATAAAATAAAAAATGCAGTGGCATAGGTGGCATTTCACTGAAGTCAAGAGCTGCGATAAAATCTAACGTAGGCCAATAAACGCAGAATTTCAGAAAACTAACGAAGCTACCAGGTGTAACATTTTTATGCTGCGATAATGAGATGTAAAAATACATATCCTTTGTGCGAAAAGGAACTGACTGTTCCAAAAGAAAAACACATTTATGCAAAATTCGAAATTATCAGCAAAAGAGAACAAATCTGGAAGGACATAAACAGAAAATCCCACCAGAAACGAAACGAAAGTATAAAATTTTTTAAAAAAAGTCTAATAAAATTTTAAGAGTCATGAAAGAAGTATTTACGGTAAAACATTCACACAAATACAGTTGAGGAATGTTGAGACGATTCTTTAGGAATTCATCATGTAAGTGACATGGAAATATGAAAGCAAATAAATAGAAGCACTTATGGCATAAAATTGGCTAAAATAATTGCGACTTCATCTCGCAATCTCGCAACTGATAGCCTATACACTTCAATCAACTGTGAGCACTCTCGGCTAATGAACACCTATAATTAATCCACTTGCGGGAGTGCACCTTTCAATCAACCTTTATCCAATCAATTCCCGAGGTTGCTTTGATGCTCGTTATCCCGTCAGGTCGTTATAATCAACTGTTTAGTTTTTCTACAAAGTAAAAAGATTTTTACCTGGACTATAAAACCGCCGATGATTTATTGGGAACCTTTCTAAAAATAAAACGTTAAGATGAAAGAAAAAAGCGAACGTAGTTATTCACAATGTTTTCCTTTTTAATAAAGCAATCAGCTCCTTGCCCTTACGACAATTGAGCACTGTGGAATTATCTCATTAGATAAAATTGATAAGTATGGGTAAAACAAAAACACCATGCGAAACAACCTAACTATACAGTGAAAGCTCCACATATGAACAAATAGTGGTAAAATTTCAACGAATCATTCTGGTAACATTTTATAGATCCGAAGAGTGATGGACGGAGAGTGCGCTATCAAACTGGGACACAATCCTCGGAAACGAGTGTTCAGCTACCGTCGTCCCCTTATTCATAGGTGATCTGAACTCAAATCCGGAACAAAGACCCTTACTCGAGCAGCTGGAAAGCAGAAATCTAAAAAACAACCAGCTTTGTAATACGCATTATGGCAATCTCTCGGACGTATGCATTGGCTTCGAAGACCCGAGCCAACACAACGATGCCTCAGTGACATCGCATGCACTTACCGAACTATGCATTATGGATCATCTACCTATCAAAATCATTATAAAATATAAAATGAGAAGTCGGAAAGCACCAGATCCACCGCACTATACGCGTGGCAGGAACTGGAGGAGCTTCAAGTCGAAAACATACAGCAGTCAACTGGCAAAAATCGACTGGCATCCATACGAACAGGCAATATTACGAAATTTCCTCCCTGAAGCTTGCAAACTATTCAACGAAAATATGCATGCAGCCCTGAACGCGGTGGCACCTGTGGAAGCAAGGTTAAGAAGATACGACCAACATTTGCCAGTAGAAATTAGAAGGTGGATGACAGAACGAAATCGGCTTCTCAAGCTGACCTACCAGCACCCGGAAAATGAGGGCCTTAGGACAGATCTTAAAAGAATTAGGAATTTGATAATTAGTCTGCGACGAGAGTTTGAAAGAAGAAAGGTCTCTCAGAAACTAAGCAAATGCGAAGGGAACCCTGCTAAGCTATGGCGTGTTTTAAAAGCACTTCTACGGAAACGAAAAAGAAAAGTCAAACCACAGTTAGCGCAGAAGAATTTAATGATTCCTTTGTGACACCAAAAAATTGGTGTGTCTCAACACCGAAAAAACTAAATGAAAACCCATGCAAGACAAGCTGTCTCTCAGACCACTAAGTAGGGAAGATATAGTAAGCGGAATAGCCAAACTGAAAACAAATAAGGCGCGCAGGATTGGACGGAATTACAAATAAAATGATGAAAGCGGCAAAAAGTTTCGCTGCAACGAAACTTCTACCATTATTCAATAGAATAATTCAGAATGGGGAATTTATTGAGGAGTGGAAAGAGGCGAAAATCACGGTAGTATTTAAAAATGCAGGCAGCGAGCAAGAACCAGCCAACTACCGACCTATCAGCCTTCTTTTCTGCGTTTCCAAACTCTTTGAGCGATGCATACACCCACAGATTTATCAAGCACTAGAACTTTTCTGCTCAACTGTCAACATGCGTTTCGTAGCAGACACTCCATCACCACAGCGCTTGCGGAGATATGTGGAAAAATCCTCTGAACATGGACAATAATAACCTAACTTACATAGTACAGTTAGTTGTCCAGAAGGCTTATGATGCTGTGAATCCATATATACTCCTCCAGAAAATCATCGACAGAGTAAATCCGGATGAGAAACTAACAAAGTTATTTAAAGATTACCTGCTAAAAAGGAAAATAAGAACACTGGGTGAGGACGGAATTTCAAAAGCGAAACAGATTCCTATAGGCATCCCGCAGGGAGGCATACTTCCTCCTGTCCTTTTTGCCTTCTTGTTTTACAGAGTAAGCGAAGTTAAGACGCATGGGAAAATGATACTTTTCGCAGATAACGTGCAACTTCTATACAAGTGCGAGGAAAGTGAAGAACCAAACATGGCGAGTCTAACAGAAGAAGATATGAAAAAAACCATTAAACATCTAGGAGAAGCGCTAGAGATGAAAATAAATGAATCAAAAACAGCTATCACCAGATTCGGAAGACCGCGAACTGAAACCGCTTAGCTAGTGAGACCGTTCTGAAGAATTGTGGAAAAAAAGTAACTGTGAAAAATAACACCCGCAATCTAGGCCTACATCTAGACGGTAGCCTAACTTTCCGAGCCCACTTTGATAACGTATCCGTTCGTGTTCAAAGCTTCTCTACCACATGAAAGCAATAAGGCAATACCTAAATACGAAATGCATAACCATGCTGATAAAGGCCTACGTAATCCCCAAAATCAGATTATTCCTGCCCATCACCGCGACAGCAACCAGAAAAGATCTTAAAGTACTGAAACGAGTGGCCAACCACTCGATCAGAGTCATTCACAACCTTAAAAAATTCGAACGAATTGGTGAACGCTAAGCCCACTACAGATGAAGAGATATTATAACACTGAGCAGCATCGAATTTAAAGTAATGGCAATGAAAATGCAAAACGGCCAACTCAGTGAAAATTTGAATAATTCACTGATAAAAGAAACTCATAACCGGACGAGGCACGAAATGTACACCTATGAAATATTGCGAACAAATTATAGACTAGAAACCACGAGACATTGAGCGACTGCCTTCATCAATACACTGTTGCTTTTGAGATGAATAGTGATATGTTATGATGTAAAGATGTGTTGAGAAACTTAAGTGAAAGATTGTTGATTAAATGATGTACATATCGTGAAATGAAATCTGCTCTGTAATATGGTTGTATCTATTTGTATCTGATTGTACCTGATTATATCTCTATGCATCACCTATTTACTGTTGTAAAGGTAACCTTTGCCTATCGACTAAATAAAAGATTCGATTCGAAAAAATCCATCCACGGTTGAGAGACGCAGTATTACCGCGCCGAGAAAAACGTAACGGCGCTGTTACCTGCGAATAACTTACTGTCTTGCAGTCTTTTTTTCTACGTCACGGTACATTGAGCTAGCCACGAAAAGTCGAACAATAAGAGCGTGTAAAAATCGAGAAACGGTACTTTATATCCTAATTCAATTTGAGTGAAAGCTACTGCACCTATATTCTGAGCTCCGCAATACGCAACAATACTCGACTCCGAACTAGGTTGATTTGAATACGTGTAGAATCTAACTTGAATTTACTGAAGTATTAAATCAGCATTTAACGCTTTTATTTTAGAAATCCATTACCATTTCTTTTCAGAAAAAAAAAGAACTAAAAACAGTGGCATAGCAAAAAACTTGCATACATTTTCAGCGAGGTCGACGAGAACGGGCAGCCACAAACAACAAAGAACTTTGTTTACACTTTCCAGTGCATTACTAGAGCATCAGTCAGTCAAAATGTGCAAAATGAAGAACTGTTTTCGATCCTGAATCTCTCTTATGGAGGAAACAATAAGCACCAAACGAAGGTTAAAACTGCTGATAAATGAAAAAGTTGGCGCTGCAACTTAAATGATGATATTGTGTTTTAGAAATTTAGGCAGAGCAGCCAAAGTAAGTGGATCTGCATTAAGGAAATCTTAAACGGAAAAGTTGTCAAATATGTCGGATTTTTTTGGTTTGCTCCTGACGGAAAATTTTAAAATTTTTGCTTATGGAAAATGCTTAAAATCCGTCTTGTCGATTCAAATGTCGGAGGCATAGCCCTCGTTGGCGTAAAAAAAGAACCTCCTTCAAAAAAAAGCTGTAATGGCTTTTCTGATCCTCGATCCACGAATCGTTCTGAAAAACAAATTTCAAAACTGGCAACGCATTTTTCGCTATCATAATTCTTTAAACTACTAATCATTCTTCCAGAAAACCTAACAGCTGGGAAGTTGCTAGTTTCGAAACTCACTTCTTTCAGATTTCCGGTCAATATCCTATGAAAATCTATCATGTGTGGTTGAACAGCTACCAATGCGGAAGAGGTTTCTACTTGAATTTTATTTACTTCCGCTGTTACATATCTAGTTAAATGAATGACTGAAAACTCACCTAAGCCCACCTTGCCCCTAGCGGTACTTAGTCATCCGATTCATTGGTAGTCTTCGAAGTTGCTGAACGATATGTGAAGCAGAAATCGGCGACGTCGAACTGGATAGTAAAACGATAATCAATAGAAGTGTGTTGGCGATGTGCGCACAAACGACGAAAAATTTGCAGACATCATCGCGCTTAGTTGCAGCTATAAGTGCACTCAAACGCTCTGCACATCGTCCACAGATCGCCATTCCTTACAAACGTGCATACCTCGACCAAACGATTACGAGAGCTGGCGCTAATTTTGAACGATTTCAAAGCCTCATACGTTATGGCTTCACCTAGCTAATTAAGCGCTCTAATAAACCAACAAATCAGTGAAACAGGGGAATAGTTAAAAAGAAAAAAAACTAGTTCATTTGTCAACATGCTACTCAATTTTCGCATGATATTTTGTTAATTTGATTTACTTTTTCATGACTAATCCTCTACTTTTCCACACTATTTTTGTTGTCGTAATGTGGCTGTAGCCTGCTTTCAGTATTTGTACGCTGAAGAATCGTCTCATTTTTCAACAATATCAAACAATATATTCGACCATTTTCAGTCGAACCCAAATTATTCGTCGTTTTTATTATCGAAACAACGCGCGTTCAATGCTGCTAGGGTTACATGAACTCCACGTTTAAGGGCAAATGCAAATTTCCACGGAAAATAAGCCGAAATTCGGATAATTGACGATTTAGTGACCTCCATTATTTTTCAGAACGTTAACGTGAGCATGAAAATCTTTAGGAATGGACAAGACCAGGACTGCCATAAAAAGTCGACAATTTTATACAACCAGTTGTATAGGGATACTTTTGGGCAAATTTTTTGGTGGCTCATTTGTCCGTCGGCAGAAGTAAAGTTTCGATCGAATGTCAATAAGAAATATATAGCGGGATTTCAAAAATGACTTGAACGTCAGCGTCGTATTACAAAACACTTTCAGTCTTTCCATAGAACTCGACTATTAACTTCACTATTAACCACTCAGGAAGGCGGTAAATGTTCGCCTCCTCGAGACGTCCATCTCGAATGAACCCTTGTCTAGGTAAATTAGTCCTTATAGCCCATGGGGTACTATTCGAGAGTACACCGTGTAATTACTGTGCTCTTTCGACTAATGCCGCAGAGGTTATGAGGCCCAAATCGCATAGAAGAGTGTTCGTTCGAGATGGATCTTTCGAGTGGGCGACTTTTACCACCTTTCCTTAGTGGCGTTTTTAATACGGAAATCCGCAATATCTTTGGGAGGCTGTTCCGTAGCATTTTTGAGGAACTTCTATGTCGGAAGGAGAGTTGGGTGTTGCGGGCTGTTTTTTTTGCAACGCTAAAGGGAAATTGTTCAAAATGAGGCAGCGTCAGCGGCGAATGAATGGTTCTATTCGAGTTTACAGTGAAGGGAAGGCAGTGATTCCAGTTTACTCTAAAAAAGCAGTAATGGGAGGCAGAATGAACTGAAAAACGGGCTGTCTAAGACCTTTATAAATGTTGTCACATCTCTCAAACAAAAGCAATAGGAGGCAAAATGAACTGAAAAAGGGCTGTCTATGACTTTCATAAACATTGTCACCTCTCTCAAACAACTGTAATGGGAGGCAGAGTGATCATCTGCTGACTCTACAGTGTTCGCCCAGTCTCTTAATATGAACTGGTCGTTTGACTACGATTATGAAGTCAAACTTCTTTGCAATGTAATGGAACTCTGAGCAGGCTGTACTTCTAGTAAAGGAGCAGTGGAAGAGCTAAGAGACCCAGTCGTGCTTTAAACAGGCTTATGAAGCATCGAAGCTGTTAAAAATGGTAAATTAGGCATTCGATTCTCTGTGAATCACAATAATCATACAAAGTTGTTATGTGACGCAGTGCTACGAAAAAGCATGTTTCACGCTTCTTTGATTTGTGGTATTCTTCTGCGCGCCTTTCAGATAGCATAGCAGCTTAGGTCTATGTGAGTAGCATGATAATACCAAAATGTGCGATAAAAATTAGACCATAATAAGATGCATTCGTTCATGTTATCAGTCAAAGCGATTACCTTACACAATAGCTACTCTTTCAAATATTAAACCAATTTTAGTGTTTGAGCTTGAAATGAAATGTGGAGGAAAAAAATGGTTTATGTATGCACACAAAGCGAATGACACTCTTCAGCTTCCAACAAAGTTGGTTCCTCGGGTGACTTCCGAACATAACGAACGTTCATAAACTGTCGTGCATACGGGACAATACTCTTCGTCATTGCACTGAAATAAATCCGATCAATTCGAAGACAACTCCATAGCGTTGTATCAAAAAAACTAGACATCCCAATATTTCATGCCTACTTTCCAAAAAAAGGCTTCATTAAAAATTCAAAGAAAAATCGATTTAGTTTGCATCGAACTATATGTAGGCTTTGTTCATATGCCGGCTAAAACTTCATCTTTTCGCACCGAAACCTTTTTGTGCAAAATGTTTATATAAAAATGCGAACCGATAAATGCTTATCATTTATCATATTATAAAAACTGATAATATGATAAGTGATAAGCAAAATTCAGCTTTTTTCAATAATCCGCTCCACTAAACTTCTTCTGCACTTCTTCAGTGGTCAACACCAGTACTGAGCTAGTTCGTTTTACATTTTTTAAAACAATTTGAAATAATCGCACTTTTTTTTCGGGGTTTAAATTAACTCTAAGTTAATGGCATCAAAAATGGGATTTCTATATGCTAAATGCAAATCGCCTCGAATTTAAATATTCCTCTCTGCGAAGGGTATGCAGTCGAATGATGAAGTATTGCGAATGATGAAGAAGTATTGCTGCTACTTTATGTGGTTCTTTGATACGGATAACATTGATATACACATACACTCGTCGAATTAACGATAGTATAGCAAGGCTTCGAGGAATAAAACAGCTCACTCGCTCCTTCAATACACCGTCAACTATTTCGTTCACACATTTCTCTAACGGAACCACGTCCAGCAATCTAAAGCAAATAAGACCTGACGAATACGATCAAGGTCAGAATTCATGAGCTGAAAGAGTAAATTTCTATATGTTATGGAACTGAATGACCCACAAACTTATCTGTTTTCAAAGTCTGATGAGTTAAAATTAACGCTAACTGAATTTACCCTTCATTATACGAAAAAGCTAGCGGCAAAACAAGAGAAAGAAACATTAGCTTATATGCGAATCTCACATTTTATAATGCAAAATGCTTTTATGCGCTGCTCAAATTTTGCTTTTATCCCATTTTGGGCAATTATCCGGTTTTCGGAACTGTTAGTCTGAGCGGATTTTCGGTTGGAATGCTTTACAGAGACTACCCTCATACACATAACATCAAACTTATAGGAAAGGTGGTTATAATCACAAGAAGCCATACAGTAGTAATGTGCGGTATTTCAAGTTGTTTACGATTGGTCGCTAAAAATTGCCAATGAGTCCATTGCAGTGACTCGAATCTTGAATTGCTTTTTTCGAACGATTGAACGTTGTAGATACAACTCATAAAGTATGCTGATTAGGACGTCAACGGTTGGAACTTTTTGAAAAATCAAATATTGTTCAAAGTGCTTCTGTTCTCATACGTGCTAAACGGCTCAGTAAGTTGATCGGATATTAGCGTAGTTGTTGTGAAATAAGGAAAAACGGTAGTAACAGCGATGCCTCTCTTGCCCTTCTCATCGAGCTCCATCTGAAGCGAATCCATAAGCCCACGAACGGCGAACTTTGCAGTGCTGAACAAACTCCATCAATTATTAAACTTTACGCTTCGAGATATCGAAACCAACGTGAGAGGGCAGAAAAGCGAGCAGAAACATTGTGATCACAGAGCTGCACCTACTCGAGATTGTCCAAACGCTATGGTGCGTTTGCATAGGTTATTTGCACTAGTAAAGCTTTTGTTAGTGACCTAAATTAGATTTGAAAAAGCACGACCAGTACTTTGCGCGCATACAGAATCTCTCTAAATCATAGGTCAAATACTGCTTGTTTGAGAGAAAGGCGCTTATCCAGCGAAAGAAAACTCTAAAAGTTTTCTTTTGATATCCCAATTGTGCCCCAATCGAGCATATAAACGAATAACGCTAACCAATAGGCACTGCCCAGATTCTCTCCAAAATGACTACACACCGATGCGACTGCGACGATTTGTCCTTTATCCTTTTCGAGCATTGACGGCAAAAACGCTCGGATTGTCTTAACGATACGAAATTGTCACTTTGCTTGAACATAATCAAAGGCACTCATAATTACAAACCGAAGAATTTCAGATAGAAATTAGGCGCTCATTGAACATACAAGACCCTTAATATAAGGAAACTGTATCCGGTTTGTGTTGGAAAATATGAACACATCAATGATATTAGCCAAAGTTTGTAATGGAATAATGCATAAAGTTCATTTCCTTTGTATATTAAATGACCAATTGTTACGTCTTGCTCTGCCATTTTCAGTGCAAGCAGAGCGCTAAATGACGCAAATTTCGCAACACTCATGCATTTTACGAGCATTTTTTCAAAAAGAAAGAAAAAAAACCATAAACGCTCGTAATAAATCGAAAACATGAAGTATGCGTAGCATTTTTAGACAAACTCATATATGCGCAAATCATGCTTTGTTTAAGATTTACTACACTCCTAGCTAAAAAAGAGTAATGCTTCTTGAAGCTTAGGAACTAATACGAAGCGCTTTACTGAAGCAGAAACGAGAAAGAAGGCTCGCACGAATTGAGGCTCACATAAATGTAGCCAAGAACATTGACGTTCATCGTTATTTTAAAGTCTTCATCGCTCATCTCCAATATTTCACCAACCCGAAGAACGGCAGCGTTACAGATAACGATGTCCACGTCACCTGAATGCAATAAATAGTCGTTTTGTGAACACTTATTTAGAGTACGAGATAAGAGCTTATTTACGGTTAAGGTTTCTTCATTCGCATTGATCTCTTCTCATGCACAGTTAACAAGTCCCGATAAACTGCATGATTATGTGCACAATGTGATCGCGCAAAATAACGGAATACAATGAGCATCAACATAAAAATCCCACTGCAATGTACGAGCACTAAGGAAGAAATAATACAATCGTGACCTATCGTAAGTGTGACACCAACAGTGGAATAAACGGGTTTCACTGGAGTGAGCATATTTTGGGAAAGAAGCAGTGAAAGGTTGAAATGCACCTTTTCATGAGCCGCGCTATTTTGGATCGGATGCGCTCATTCGCGTTCAGAAATTCCCAGGATTTTTCACGCAATCAGCCATTCACGAATTGTTTTCACGTTGAAATTTATGAAGAAGGCAGAATGTTGGTTCACGAATTCTTTCATGAAAACAGTGGGCGGATGATTATATGAGTAACATGCATATATAATATGCAGCAATGGCAGATAGGTAAGCTTATTCGGTCCATGGTGACGTAAGCTTCTGATATATGTCATAACTTCCTCTCTACGAAGATGGCTAAGCGAGACATGGACATTTTTCCGGGAAGAGTTCAGTAGAAATCTCAGGCCAAGGCTAATCGAGAAGCAAAAACATGCACCACATATCTATGCCCAAGACGAGAGCCTTGCGGGAGATGTAATCATTAATAAGCATTCAAGCAAGATTCGCAACATGTAAAAAATATACAATGGGGCGCGAACTTTACGGCTGTTAGACCGACCCAGGCTTATGTAACATTATAGCATGATACGCCTTGCCAGCATCACTAAAACAATACTATCCGCGACTTATACTACTAATAACCCGTTGACTTGTACTACTAGTAACCTTAACCCGTTGCCTGACTGTTGTGCTAAAATCGAATCATCGAAGTTGGTGTGAGAATAAAGCTGAAATTCAGTACCGATTTTGCAATCGTTGCGAATTCGGTGCGCGCATGATCGAAGACTATTCGGGTCGGTTACGTTGCATTGGAAAAAATGCGCCCGTCCACCATCGCTAAGAATCTCAGCCACTGTCCGTTGCCCTTCCATCTGGAAAGGTCTTATGTTACTTATAACAGCAACTAAATACAGCCATAAGAATTCGATTGATGATTACTATTACTGAAGCATTCGATAAGACCGAAAAGTGAACGTTGAACCATTAGAAAAATGCTATAGCGAATCCCATTAATCTAATGAACATAAAGCCGAATTAATGCTCTTTCCATGGTAATCGCTCAATAGTTTGTTCTCCTCGTTTAATACTTTGAAAACAAAGTAGCGCAATGGTGCATGTCTCCGCGGGAAGAAAATGTAGAAAGCGAGAAGCCCTGTAGAACAAACACGATAGTCAATCATTTTTTGATAAATTATTTTAACCAAAACTGCGCTCTCTTCGAATTGCCTATCGCAGAACTGAGTGCAAAAAATTTCTTAGAGCACGATTTTTGCATTACCAACGTTTTGAGCATCTTTGGCGCTTCCTATGTATATGTTGTTTTCTTTTTATTGCAGTAAGAAATATGGACTGACTGGGCATAAACTTTTCTTATAGCAGTTTTTCCGTTTCAGCTTTTTGATTTACGTAAAACATCTTGCCTCTAGTCTTGCAAAAATGTCCTCTTTATTGCTCACCTCATTTATATCAAGTATGCATACAATGGCTCGCTCCTCCAAGGCGAATTTTCTCGCTAGACCTTTACCGATACCCATCGCTGCGCCGGTTATGACGATCACCGAAAAAGATGGTTTTTGTAGAAGATCGGTTCACCGATCTTTTCAGGTAAATCACTTTACAACAATGAACTAAGGCCATCTTTATTGAGAGGCAGGTTCGAGTAACTATGAACGAAGCGTAAGGCACTTGATGGTCCAACGAAAAAGGTTTTGATGGTGCTGCCATAACGCAGTTTTCTACTGTTAACTTATCGCCTTTGTGCACTGGAAGACATATTTCAAGAAACAACGTAAACATTGCCCGCGCTACCACCACATGCGCCCACCGAATAGACCTGAACTACTTTTGCCTCCTTTGAAAACTGGTGCCCGATCTTTGAACAGCACCATTTAAGTTGAACTCGGAGCACGTCATGGTTCTTCTTTTTCCATTTTCAACAGCTTCCTCATTTTCTGCGCTCATGTACTCCAGCTTTCTTCACCAGCAGAACTACCTATTGATTAAAAGGTAGATCGACCAAAACGAAGTAAACATGTGGGCATAAAATATGGAACGACACTGTCACACAATCCATAGATCCATAGGTTGTGTGACAGTGTCGTTCCATATTTTATTCCCACATGTTTACTTCGTTTTGGTCGATCTACCTTTTAATCAATAGGTAGTTCTGCTGGTGAAGAATGATCAAGTAGATGAGCATAGAAAACGAGGAAGCTGTTGAAAATGAAAAAAAAAGAAGAACGATAACGTGCTCCGGCTTCAACTCAAATGGTACTGTTCAAAGATATAAAACAAACAAGAAATATAAAATTAACAAATAGCAATAAGCTGCCGAAGCACATATTAAAAGTTGCACGTACTTGCTCAGCAACCGATTTCCTTTTCATTGAGATCAGACGCGGTATATCCCGTGTAAAAAAGCAATACAAGTAAATGACAATGAATCGAAGCGTCAAAATAATCCTCTTGCCAACGCTTTCACTTCCCATCTGGCTCTGATCCTGCAAGAATTTCGCGTTTATTTTATTTACACACACAATCGTAACTCTTTAAGTCGATCGTATTTCAGAAAGGAAACTTTTTACGGCAAACAGACAACAAACATGTCTCATTGATAAATGCTAATATTTTTTGTTTTTGTTGAGCCACTGTTTTTCATTCAGCGTCAACTCCGAAAATCTAGAGAACGCTCTCGTGTCACTCAGTCGGCTAGCTGAATTTTTGCAGGTTACTGCGATTGGTATCAGTTCAGTTTCTAAACCGTTCGACTGTTGTTCGAAACACTCAATTAGTTAGCATTCAGCTATGGCAAAGTGCAAGAAAACAGATAGAAATATGCATGTTTCGCATTTTTGCACACTTTTAAACTTTTAACGAATAGCGAAAGAAAATTGCAATAGTTGGAATAACGAGAAACAGATTCCCATCAAAGATTGTTGAAATTCAACGTAGCACAAATCATAAGCGACTAAAAGGTGGCATTGTTACTCGTCGCCGCCACTCATGTATTCCATAAAACATACAGAAATGGCATAAGGCGATGAACATCACGACAGCGTTTCTAGAGAATGCAAAACACACTGAAGTCATGATAGCTAACGGGAATTGTAAGCACCATTTCAACGTATCGTCGGCGAGTCTCATTTTACTGCAATCATCCAGAGATAGGCCGATATTAACTGGACGATCACTTGCGCTTCCTTTGAAATAGTTTTTCTTCACGGTGATTATTAATGCTTCCATATGCGACTGCGTTTCTAGTTCACAGTTGTCAACTAGTGAATTCAATGGCGTACCCAATGAAGTCGGGGAAGGTGTGAGGGCGGTGGATGCGAAAGATTAAGGGAGAGAAAAATGCGGGTTGTGATTCGCCTATTTGGGTCTAGCAATGAGCGCATTTTCTAGCGATACGACAGTTAATAATAAAAGTTCACAAACAGTAATCAGTGAACTACAAGTGAAATCTGCCTTGATAAGTAAAACTACTCTGTGTGTTTCCAAAAGCTCTCACTAGTTTTTCACCAACAGCCTCACTCTTTGGACAGTCCTGAGTATGACATGCAAAATGACCTGTAGATTAATGTTTTCTAGCTGCAGTTGCAAGAGTTTCTAGACAAAACTTCAGCTATAAAACAATCGTTTCACAGAGCTTACAGTACAGTCGATGCCACGTATTCAGCGAAATGTGCTATGCTCTCAAAGTGGTGAAAATTCATCGAATCTGTTAACATGAACAATTGATTGTATAAACATTTGAATTTTGTGATCCATCCCAGCCAGTACTCTTATCAAGTATCATCAATCAGGTGAAAAGAAAAATACGCATAAGAACGCTGTGTTTTACGGTAATGCTCACAGGAAACTTAGAGATTAGATCTATGAGAGCACGGGAAGTTAATGCGCCAAACATTTCAGCATTTCCTGAAAGCTGTTTCAAACAATCGCACAAATTAATTGTTGCCAAAAACCGATATTAACGCGGTGGATGTTTATTTTAGGTATTTCAGGAGAGGTTCTAAGTATTCTATCCCAAGAGAGATTTTAAGTATTCCAGGAAAGATTTTAAGTACTTCAGGAGAGATTTCAGGCATTCCAGGAGAGCAGCAACTTGAAAGCGTAAAGCGCATTTCATATGTTTAAGAAGCCGAAACTCCTAGAAATAAAACGATTGTGGAAGAGGCGTAAAGTAATTGTGCAACGTCTATGCGCGTATCTTATGGCCCTGTGGTCCCTAATAGGTGTTTGAATGGAAATATTATGAAGCTGAAAACAGCGATTATAACACAATCGAGCACAATCAAAATTTTGATTAAGAAGTTTTATTTTGGAACTCACATTGATATACCTAAATAATAGCCATATATAATAGGGATATTCGCTACACTTCAGCAAATCTCATTATAAGGATGCGTACGGAAAGTACGAGAATAACTCTCACACTGTTCCGAAAAAATGTTTTTACTTGACATTTGTTTTTATGTTGAGAAATTTAATCATTAATTAAACCAAACGACGATTACATTCGAAAATCAATCTGCATCATCTTGAGACGATTTTCGATCGAGCAAAAGTAATCAGAACATTTCAAAATAATACGCTGAATACAAGATAGAATATTTCACCACTTCACTCAGTTATTTTAATGCTTTATAGCCCATAAATTCTCTAACATATTTTAAGATTTCATATTTAACAAATTCCGCTACATACCCCATGATTTTGTATTCAAAAAATTTGATTATATTTTTCTCTATATGAAACGGTTGAATATTTTCTTAATTTTGAAGTTTCGAGCAGAACTTTGAATCGACAGATCGGTCACTGATAAAGATCGATCACTGATAACTGCGATCTATGACAACAGATGAATGAAACGTAGAAGAGAGAAAGTGAATACGTCGACCAACGTGCCGTTTTACTCAATGATGGTCGGTTTACGAAGATGAACTCTGAACCCCATATCTTTTCTGTTCAACCTTGTCTTAAGTTTGATGCACGGCGATGCTGTCAATTTCGTAGTGTGTTCGCTTTAATTTCTTTGTGAAAACGTATCCCGCTTTCGAATTCTTCTTCAAACCTGTTCAGCGTTCATTTTTAGGTCATTTTTTCAATCGACAGTTATGCTTGATAACAACTGTCACTTTAAAGTCGATCACAAATGAAGTGGGTGGGGTCATAAAAACCTCATTTATTACAGCACACTAAAAGTGCATTAAATTTAACGATAATAAGAGATGAGAGGTCGCGTAATAATAAGAGACGTCGTGTAATCATGATGGAATCGTAGCGCTTGGCTCAGATTACCTGTACACCACCTGTAATCGGTGTGCATGAGTGCCATTACGATCTTCTCAAGCAACTTTGCAAGCTGCTTCATTAGACCATAAACCTTATGTAACACGCATTCCTGTGCCGCACTCTAGCAATAAAACATTGCCAAGCTGCTATATATATATATATACCCACGAATGCTCGAGCAAGCTGGTCGAATTTGTTGCTTTCTTAACTTATTAATCATACCATCATTGGTGTTCCCAAAAATTGAATGATGAAATTTTGCATTGTTTATTTGCAGTTTGTAGAAGGCAGCTACAGAAGTTCAGCAGGGCTAAACTTTTTTTTTTCCCATTTTCTAGTAGGACGCAATTCTGCAAGGAAATGGTAGAGTTCGTTTTTATAAGTGTTTTATTTTAGCGAAAGGGATATGCATATTTTTTGAACGATATCACATGATCTTTTCAAGGCGTTTTTTTTGTGAACATAAATAAGAATGAATGTAGTTGATGGCAAACGGCCGATTGGCTATCATAAGAGGTACGAATTGATTGACATTTTCACATTCGTTTACGGTCTTTTCTTCTATGCATTTAGGCATGATGAAGCTGAAGACAAAAACGAGTCTTACTCGATATTATGGCAACTGATCCGTTGGCATAGCAGACAGTTCCGCATTTACTATGATCATCTAGAAGCTACAGCGATTCGTTGCAAAGGCAAAAGGAAATCATTGAGCCAATTTAATATTACAACAAATCAAATTAGCATTCAGAAGTCAGTACATCAACAATTCGACAGTTAGTCTTACAATATGCCTATAGTATTAGTATATTCGGTGATGCAGATAACAGAAACCGCTGAACTGTGGCAGACAAACGAATGAAGAAGATAGAAAGTACTTTATGGTGTCTCGATGCTTAGCTTCTGTGGATGCTGCTTAGCAGCAAAACTGCATTAACGAGTCAACTCCTCTATCATTATCGCTTATTGTTATCGATCTAAAACACCTTTAAATAAATGAAAGGTTACCGAGACCAAAACCAACGAGTAATATATCATAATCAAGCGAAATTATGTATCCATTGCCGTACTGTTTTTCAAATGACTCTCGAATAATGGATACTCTGCAAAAAGAGCATAAATGAAGAAGGTTAAGATTTCTGAGTGCAGAAATGAATCATTTTTTTCTAATAAAATAGATAAAGTTAAGAGGAGGGTACTCTAGGGAATTTGAGAATGGGAAAATTAAAAGCAGGTGAAGCTATCTTCATAAGTTCAGCTATCAGGGAGCGACAAAAATGTGCCGGTAGCTTCATTAATTGGAGTGCTATTAATGAAAAGCAGTGAGGCATTAGACATGCGCGTAGCTTTCATGATTTGAAAAATGAGTTCATCGAGCGCCACGATAAGGTGGTGGAACAAAAAACATTGGGAGAGAGACGGTAAGTTGGGCCAAAAAAAACGCCGATCGTTTTTGTCACTATTGAGTAATCTTGTTTAAATCATCGAAAAAACAAAACAAAACAAGAATGATGAGAAATTCGAATGTTGAAGTAAAATCGAGAAGCCAATGCAGTAGCAAACGAGTATTCAATTGCGCGTATAGAAATGAAATCTTCCTGAACAGAAAGTTTTCATTGTTTATGAGAAACGGTTAAAATGTGTAGATAAAAAAGCCAAAAGAAAGCAATCGCAATTTGCGTTACATTGGAGATGGTTGCGAAGAAAAACCGCTCGGTTGAAAAACTCTCATGGGAACAGTTAGTTGCCTGCATGATTGTAAAGTTTCCTATTGTTAGATAACGGACGATGAACAGTTGCCTCTGAATAGAACAAATCGTTCAAATAGGCATGATAGAGTTTCTCGAAATTATCAAATATCACTTATTTTTGCTTCTTTGCACTTTTATTAACCTTCTACATATTCATGATGCACTTATTTTTTGTATATTGCATTAAGAGGTAGTGCAACATTGAAAATTTTTTGTATATTGCATTAAGAGGTAGTGCAACATTGAAACATCAAACGTCGAATTTGTTTAAGCGACGATGTGCCATCAATGAGGAACCTGTTGCAGTACCACATTACACACCACTCAGATGACAGTACGGCTAGATGCTATTAAGGCATTTCTCTTCTCGTTTACATCAAAAGGATCGTTTTTTTTATTTTAGAAAAATGTGAGGTGCTGGCATCTTAAAAAATGCGCTGAAAGCAACAATTGCATTTGTTAACAACCGTTCGATCGCCTCGATCGACCGAAATTTTCTTAAATCAGCACGACTCATTTTCAAGACAAACATTTCCTCTCAGTAATCTGAGTAAACGAATGCCGGAGCTTTAACGACAATTTTTGAGCAATAAATAGTGCTTAATTCCGGAAAAATTTAATCACATTTGACAACACAACATAATGAAATCTTGCTGTGTTCTTTTAAAGTGAGGCTCTAAATATATTAATGAGTGTGAAGATGCAGTTATCGGCGATAATTCAAACTTGTAGTTGCGAGAGCATAAGGTGAGTGTTCAGAAAAGAATAATGTCGGGCTAATTTTTCAACCCTTCAAAGTTGAATGAATAGCATGAAAAGTGCGCATGAATAACAAATCTGGCTGTAATTTTGTGAACTAACCGGCGGCATCAAATGAGCATTGCATAGACTTGAAAATTTTGAGGTTTTTTTTTCAACGCCAAATTGAACAGGCTCATTTTTATGCTCTTTAGCAAATTTGCATATGCATGTTTGAGTGGTGTCGATGTTTATTTATACGCACTGCAGTGCTTCATTTCCTATCACTTCTTCCAAATAGCTGTCGTCCTCGTTTCTAGCTTCTAACTGGTGGTTCCGTTTGGCTCCATTTCTGAATACAAAATTTTTAACAACATTCCATTCCGCTTTTTTAGCCGAAAACAAAACTCTCTTCTTCGTACGGTTTTTTTCAAAGCTTTATGCGCTTCAACGGTTTTATACTTTTTAGGAAAAGTAGAATTTTGACAAATATAGAACATTAGCAGTCATCTAATGTGCACAGTTTTCTGTTTTCAAAATTAACAGCTAATAAATCAAAACGAAAATAGAAATGTGAGGATCGCAGAAGTGCAATAAATACTGAAAAAAAGAACGTGAATGGCTAGGCAAAAAAAATGTTAAAAACGAATGTTGGCGCCATATTGCACTGAAATTGTTGAGCCGAGAATTAATTCAGATCGATTTGCTTGGATGTTACGAACTGATGGAAGAAGCACATATTATGTCCAATAAGAGTTCACTCTTCTAGTTTCCCTCAAGTTCGCTTTATTCATGTTTGTTTGTTTTTTGAGCGTTCCGCCTATTTGCAATGCGGAACGCGCATAACCACGACATCGTCTCTCCATCTGTATGTGTGTGCTTGACTGCCTACTTAATAGCTTCAGTGGCAAAATTATGGAAGCAGTAGCCATGTATGGAATTTGAGTGGATATAATTAAGACCTTGACATCATCTCCTCTATTAAATTTCAGATCGACATATTGATGACGAAGAAAATTATGGGCTTTAAAAAGGTAGACGAGCACATTCTTAACCTATTGGATTTCACATTCAACTGCTCAGCTAATAAAAAGGGTGTAAAAAATTTTAGCCGATCGGTCAAGCCTAAGGGAAACGATTCTTTAGTAGAAAATCGCCTCATCGAATAGATAGTAAACTTTTCTCATTTTTGTCCGTGGCTAGATAATCTAACCACTTGGCTAGATAATCGGACAAAGCCTGTATCACGTAACTGCCCTGGAATTCTCATTTCTTGTTTGTGCAGGGTCGATTTTTCGATTACGAGCTGAAAAGACAAAGCAGAGCTTAGACAGAGTAGCCTGAATGCTAAAAGATTATCAACAACCACAAACACTTTGAGGCGCTCAGTGCCGATCAGTACAAATATTTGTGGGCAGTGATTTCTTTTGAAATATTCCACTGCTATTTTCGACAAATGAATTTGCACATAGTGACAACAGTAACTTTGGCAAAGCAACAGAGCCCCAGAAAAATGAATTTAATTTCATATGAGAAATCGGCACGAATACAGCTGAAGCACTAGGCTGTTCCGTAACCAGTTTCGTAAGTTTCAGAAATTGATATCAGTAAGCGTGCAAACAGAGACTGTATGATGCGGCCAGAGTTCACGTAATAAAACAGAAGGATTAGAGCCGCCGAAAATAAAACCATCACTGAACTATATTCGGCGTTAAAACTTTCACAAAGCATTTTACTACGAGCATAGTGCATGCGTTAGCAACGTAAATCACTCGAACTTCTTTCATTCGTGAAGCTCTGCCCAATTTTTCAAGAGATCCATGTCACCCGCGCAGACAGCGCTAACTACTAAAATGTTAGACTACAAGTCTAAAACAAGTTGGAAAGCACGCCAGGACACCATATGTGCTCCGTTGATTGACGACCAAACCTCTGTGCTTGACATACAATGCGAGGTCCTGATAGTCGAATGATTTGTTTGCGAGATCAGAACTGTTCTGCAATTGTATTTGGCGCATACTGCAAGCAATTTTTACATTCTCTTTTCAATATCCCCTATTTTGCATCCAGAAATCAGCCCTGAATAGGCATTGTTGTATGCAACGCTCTATATCGTATGAAAAGTTTTAGTACCAGGAACTGAACCTATTGGCAATTATTGCCCAGACTCACTTTTCCCGAAAAAATATTATCCAGGTGCTTTAACTCAACTAGAATTCAGTGAGCCATACTGAATTTGCTTAAAGAACTGTCAGTACCATGCGATATAGTTTCCACATTTAACGGTGCTAATTTCCCTGATACGTGGATTCATATTTTTCATGGCAGGCAATTTGGCCAAAAGTTCTCGCAGATGTATTGTGGTGAGTGTGCCGCATATGGATGGCATCGTCTGCTGAGATGAGATGAGCTCTCAGATTAGAGGACTAGAGATGGGTAGACACTAACCATATGATACCAATAGGCCATTGCATCGAAAGAGTATTCAAAGTTCGTCGCTTTATTTTGTTTCGTTTGAGAGAGCGTCAAATTTAAGGAAAATCTTCTTGTGCTGTTACCAGCCTCTTTCTTTGAATAATAAGAGGAGGCAGAACAAGTTTCACTGATAATATTGACCGAACATATGCGGTAATATCAGGATCATCAAATGTGGAACTAAATCATCAGTCATCGGTTCAAGTGCTAATGAAGAACTTGAGGTTTACAAATATTAGCTAAACATATGTGTAGCAAAAATGAAACCAAAACCATAAGCAGATGACTAGAAATGCTAGGACCATTTTATCAAACGCTGATGAGCTGGCAAAAACAATAAGAACGATTTGGAATAGTCTAGCGTATATAAAAGTTGTATACATTTCTAGCAGCCCACTCGCATGTGATCGTCAACAAGATTGAAGCCCTTCTGAATACAGAGCGTGAGTAGTTGCATTCTTTTGTGGAACTAGCCCGCCGTCAGTGTGCTCGCTGAGCTTAAAAATAACTCTTTCAAATGGACCTTCATGTAGTTCTTTACTGAACTCTTTACAATGTTCACATAATTGTCATAACTATCACTGATGCAATGAAAGTGATTAAATGAATGGTACTAATATAGCTGTGATAATTTCGCACCTTTGACGTGCAACGCATCTTTACTTATATTTGAAAGATTTCTGAATAGGCGACAGAACAGGCAGCTAGCGAACAAGTGTGAACTTCGTATTTGAAAAGTGATATCCACTTTTTTTTCTACTTTTTCTCTTGTCTCTTATATCAGAGTATTACGCACACTCATGTGATCATCAGAATTGAGCACACCGGCACCTATACCACCTCTCTACAATGAACCTTCTATATCTATAGCACTGAAAGAGTAAAGCTTGTTGCTGCGAAAAATAAAAAAAACCTCTTAATTCGGGCGATCTTGCAGCGGATTACAGCGGTCAGTGTTGCAAGCCACACCTTATTAAAATTAAGGTTGATAGAATTTGGTGCCTTTAGGTGAAGCAGACGGTGCTAGTTTTCATAAGGATTCTATATGATTTCGTTTTCTTTTTTTTTCTAAAATAGCAATTTCGATGCTATGTGAACTGCATTTGGAAATGTTAATTTTGGAAAGATTTACCATATATTGCGATAGGGAAAGGTTGACGTGGATGAATAAAAAATTATTTCTAATAACTGTGTGTAGGGATCGGTATTCAAAAAATCACTGTCGGACTTGCACTGTTGAAAATTTTCTGCGAAGAAAAAGGAGACTCCGATTTATGGCGTATTTCGATTCCAAAATCCAGGTAAAATCAGAATCCCCTTTGCAAGGCCCATCCATTTCGAACAATCGACCTTCCCTTATTAAAACCTGAATAATTCCCATATTAAAACCTGAATGGCGTTTTTAGCAAACAGGTAGATTTGGTTTTCTATTAAAACCTGAATGGCGTTTTTAGCAAACAGGTAGATTTGGCTTTTTTTCGGATATCATTTCCACCTTCCTACCTCTTCTTTCACACTTTCCGCTCGTACTCGAAAAAAACAGTTAGTCGCCATTATAATTCACAAGAGGATAGCAATGCGCGAGTACAGTTCTCTCTTTTCTGTTGCCTCATCCTTCCAACAATGAGATAAATCTCCGTTTTCCGCAGACCATTTTTTCATACGACTTGAGTTTCTTCATGTTTTGCTGCTTAAAATTTTTCATTTTCCTTTCTTCTTGCTCTTCTATGTGAGTATACGTAAAGCATACATAAATATGTTTGTGCAATGCATTTTTGTTGGTGACGATTACTTACTTATCCTACTATCCATAAGCAGTTTTCTTAATTCTTATCAGTAAAGACTAGTCGGTTCAATTCTGTTCAAAATGCTCTGAAAACAGTTGAATCTTTCAATGAATCGTCACTAAGTGAAGATCTTTATTTATGAAATCACTTGGGGTCTCCAATCGGAATCCACTTCACACTCCGGCGTCGAAGTAGTGAAAATAAACTCGCCAGCTTGTAATCTTAACTCGAAGCCATCAACCTTGATTATTAGTCGAGAGGAGAAGAAAGCCAAAAGTAGCTTTTTCAGATGTAATACGGCTCAGTGCTGGATTATCTCATGGAAATGTCAAGGCCGTTCACTGTTAAAGCACTCGAAAAACCTATCGATTTTTTTGACGAGAATCGCATTGCGGACATTTCGGATAAAACGGGTGAGATGTGAGATTCGTTAAGGGAAATTAAAAACCGACTGCGACGAAGTGTGGCAAGGTAAGGAGTTGACGGCGATGCTGGCCAGCGATTGCAAGAGTGTTCCACAGTCGATGCTTCTGTGTTTATTCCACGGTCATGACAACTGTGAACGCTCAATTCGAAACGTTTCACTTTCATTCGATCTTAACTGTATCATCCTATTGTGGCAATAACTTCCATTTAGCTTTCAAAACTCCTCATCTATGTCATTTTCATCAAAACCTTGCTGCGATGACTGGAGCTACTCTTTCTCACAAAGACGTTAAAAATCAGATTAAATTAGCTTATCCTTATCCCCATATTTTTTCGTAACCTCAGACATTCAGAATATTCCCAGAACCTCTTGCCATATCGAATTGAATCTGATTCCTCATTTATTCGATAAATAACAGGTAATTCTCTAGCAATACAACAAGAAAACAGTAAAAAATATCTTGTATGTTTCATTAGCAGTTTCCGTTATCCTTTTGCAATTTTTCATGTTTCACTTTGTATGAAAATCTTCACTGATTTCTTACATCCTCATATCTTTATGCATGAGCCACTCAACAGCAAGCAATTAATATAAAACCCTCATCCGATGACCAATCGCTGGCTCTCACTTCACATTTGAAAAGATATTGTTTTCATTTACGGTTCTGCTAATTGCTTGCTGTTGAGTGCTGTTATCTGTTATCAGTTCTGCTATCATGCTGTTTTCTCGTGACTGCATTTGTGTGTTGGTACTCTCACTGTGCCTTTGAAAATACACAGTCAACAAATATGCAATATGCATTGTAGGCGATAGACGCAAAAAGATGCTAAAGCCACTGGTCGTATGGAAGAATAATGAAGTGAGTCTGATCGGAATGGGTAGGATGCGCAGGGAAAATAGGGGGTTGCGAGGGCGAGGGAGGGGAGGTGCAGGAGTAGGGCGCTAAATCCTATCCCTCCTCTCGTCCCAGGGTCGGCAGAACGAGAAGTGGACTACTTTCCTTTCTCTCCTCCTTTCTGCTTTCCTTTCTCTCCTCCTTTCTGCTTCC
>JPKZ01000761.1:412660-485380 GCA_000803305.1 Toxocara canis
TCCCCCAAATGGGTAGGAGCGGAATCGAAAACCCAAATTTCAGGAATTCATATAATCATCTCGTGTGGTGTGATCTCATCAAAATGCTTCTGGTGTGTTCCACTGCTTCTCGTTCGAAGCTGCTAGAACACTATGAACAGTCGTCACGTTGCTGCACCGAACATTATTAGTAGTTTTTGCATTGCAGGCATCATACTAATGCGATCGTAAATTCCGAAATAAAGCACAATATTCGTAAGCTTGTGAAGAAACGTGAAACGCGAATGGCGCAGATAATGAAACGACATTGTGTTTTGTGCGAAAAAGTACTCTTACTTTATGTTGTTCAGTGTATTTAAGTTGTTCAGTGTATTTAACGTGGTCATCGCATAAAACACTATTCGTACTCAAACGGGATTAGGGGGTACAGCGCGTTATTCGTACCACATGTTGGGCGGAAGGACAGCGAAGTGGTACAGGGATATCGATGACTATGAAGCGTTTTTTTAAAACCTTGTGCGGGGTGCTTTCGCAATTTGTGATTGCGAATAACTGCTTAGGTCTTGAAGACAATGCAGAGGTTTAGGGAATCTGCGAGTGCGGACAGGGAAGGAAATGAGACAGCTTCTTGTTAGGTCATGGGAAAGCTGTATTACGATCAAAATGCGTTGGAATTTAGTGTGCATGATGAAAAACACACACAAAATTAAAATGCAAAAATATACACA
The DNA here is from genome assembly GCA_000803305.1 of Toxocara canis. Classification (NCBI taxonomy): domain Eukaryota; kingdom Metazoa; phylum Nematoda; class Chromadorea; order Rhabditida; family Toxocaridae; genus Toxocara; species Toxocara canis. The sequence goes on from JPKZ01000761.1 coordinate 413,368, forward strand.
AAGAAGTACAGGGTGAAAAAAAAAAGCTAAAGACATCGGCGTTTACATAGACATCAAACTGACGTTTACTAATCACTGTCTACGAAAACAACGACAAGCTTATCGAACGGTAAATTTCATATTTTGAGCTCTTAAGCCATTGATAAATCGGCTCTAGTAAAATTGTTCGACGTTTGCGTTTTGCACGCATTAGACTGTTGGTCAGCAATTTGTTATTTTTGTTTGGTTATGAAGGTAAAGTTGACCAACTCTGTGCAGCACATTTCACTAAGAAATCGTATCAGGTCACGGCTTTAAATTTACCGTATCAAGGAAGGTTGATCGGGACAAAGGTGATATCTTTCTGACAAGGTGACAAAGGTGACAAGAGGATAGTCATAGGTTCATCATAAAATCACAAGATTACCTACAGGTTTACAGATGTGAGTTTGGAGATTTCTTTATCTTCACTCTTGCTAATGGACGTACTACAGAAGGACTCCGGATAGAAGAGAATGAATACTATTTTATTTGCCAGGTTTTCGTGATCAAGAACGGCCTTCCCATGGAACAGCTAGCTGATCATGGCCGGCCAGCCTAAATACCCGAAATCACTACTGCTATAGTCAGCCTGGCCTATTTATTGTCATTACGAACACCTGTCGCGAAGACGGGGAATGATCTTGCCATTTTTTCATTCCTCCCTTTCTTTTTTTTTGTGGTTCAAATGTTAAGGTCATACCTTCAACATGTTATGCGCTAAATAAACGAGTTGAAATCTTTTTAAAAAAGCAAGCAGATTCTAATACCTTGTCTGAGCATCAATGATTCCAGCTAAAAGAAAATGGGGCGATCATTAAGTTTCTATTAGTGGACAATTGCTGTTCGGCTTATATCCTGACAATTTCTGAAATACAGCTAGATCACGACTTCACCTCGATGCAGTGTTATTTGCCAATGACTGCAGGGTTTTCTCTAGTGGTAAGAAAGAGCAATTTTATAAGGATTTCGCAAGATTAATTTAAAAAAAAACAGCTTATGGGGCCTGTTTTTTGCTACATATAAGTATCACATTATTACCTTGAACGGTTGAAGCAAATTTTGATTTACGATAAGTCTTCTCTGGCCGTATAAAATTCGCAATAGGTTTTCTCTAGCAGCAAATTAGGTCGAATGTAGAGCACGTTCATGATTTTGAAATCACTGTGAATCCTAAAACTGAATTCCGGGAAACTTTAGTAATTAGACACAAAACGGCAGTAGTGCGATATTTTCCCTTTTTATTGTTTCTTAACGTGGAGGGCTCAATGTACAGATAAGCTTTTTAAGACGTTTGTATGGCGATCTCATTCGACTATAACTCTCAGCCTACGGCCCGTAGCTCGTTGTAATTTTTCCGTGTAGTAAATGCTGAAAGGGCTCAACAGGGCTGAATATTTGCATTAAGTTCTTTAGATCTTATCTATGAATACGCTTTACAGCTTGTAACTTTCGTCTCGGATCTGCACGAAATGTGGCTAATGGCCTAAACTTGGAAGCGCGCGTAGGCGGCGACAGCTGTTCATGACTGTTGTGATCTTTTTCTCAACAATGACTCATATTTTACAAAACTGCACTAGTTGTATGATGAAGCTACACCGATGCTTTTTGTTGTTTAAGCTCTTTAAACAAAAATTTCAATTATCAATTCAGGTTTAATTAAATTTATTTCAGGTCTGACTGTATGATAAGTGCGAGATTCTGGTGGATTACATACGCATCATACGATCTGAATCGAAATAAACTTCTAGAATTTACGTTATGCAAATTCAAGTGCCATGAGACACGTTTTAGTTAGCTGAACTAATTGATTGCTTTCACATAGGCTCGTTTAATTTTGCAAAACCGTAAAATACCTTAGATGAACAAACGAAAACAACTCTATAAAAATGCTGCATTTTTAAATCGGTATTACTCACATTAAGAAATGAGTAACTTCGAAAGAGAAGCGATGCTAAGGGAGGATCGTCCCCTCGATGAGTTTCATTAATGCGAACATACATCGCATTTAGGGAACTGTTTTTGATTGGTTTAATCTCATTTTCTTTAACAAACAATTAGCTGCTGATTTCATTCAAAACAATTGGCAAGAGCGTAGATTTACGGGTTTTTTTTCAGAGAGCTTTTTGTTTTCTTAATCTTAATGTGACTTTGAAACGGCCAATCGAGAGAGCGCTACGGAAGTGCGTCTCATTCTCATCGCTCATCTCGAATAAGAAAAAGAAGCAGAAAATATTTTCTTAAATGCTTCTTGTGCTTCATGTGAATCACAACGGCACGTTTAACAGCTTACAAAATTACATATGATGAAAAGCGTTTTTTGTTTTTGTTTCGTTTTTTCATCTCAACGGTAAACTGCATGCAAACGCAATCGAACACGATTATTAAAAAAAATTTGATAATACAAATTTCATAGCAATTCATCCGTGGTTAACAGTACATGCTCATAAAGAAACACGACATGCACACAAGTGATCGTTCAATAATTGAAGCGCCGTGCCTCCCCCCGCTCCTCAAAGTTTATATGTGATATTGTAGAAACCTCCGTGCTGAAACTCTATTCAACAGGGACTGAAAAGTGTGGTTTCCTATATCGATATAACTATCCTTCCTCAAACAACTCTTCCTCTCTCGGAAGCCATGAACTTTGTACCTTATGAGGGCTTGGTTCGAGGTAATGCGATATTTTTAACGCTTTCAAGTTGGATGCTTCCTGATCGTCGCTGAGCATTTAGGAGCTGATCCAAAGAGGTTCATGTGTGGGAGAACTCCAACCGGGAGCGGCTTATCGATCTTTCAAACCAAAGTGAGCATGGCATGGTATAATGGAGGTTTGTGTGGTAAGCGGAGCTGTTGGCTTTGCAGCGCGTCCGTCTGTCCTCTTATCGCGTTACGCTCCGTTCTTCGCGATTCGATCGCAGTGCACTGTGCAATGCACGCACACTTGCTCCTTTGCTTCGTTTACATTGCCGCTCGGCCACAGCTCCGTTCAGTGCACTTTGTTAGACGCCTTTGAACTGAGGTTCAATCAATGTGCTTCCTCAGAACGCGTAACCACTATCTTTTGTTGACTACTTCCATGTGCATATTTATACTTCCACTTGCATCTGTGCCACTCCGTACAAAATATATCCTTTCACCTGTACCGCCTGCAAATGTACTTATAATCACTTTCTTAGAGGTAGACGGCAGACAAGGTATAAAAGCTCACCCAATTTTGTCACGAGCTCACCATTCACATGCAATTTACATCCCCTGCTAAACCACCGTTTCCATCTCATAGGGACGTTAACTAGAAAAATTTCGCTTTTGAGTTCTCTGTGGATGTATGTCGACTTGAGCTTTTTAAACGTTGCGTTGCGTTTGTGTGTTGTTCGTTGTTCAATTTCTCTACGCTCGCTGCAAGGTTGGAATGGTTTACGATTGGAAGCGTTGGTGAGTTTATATTAGGCCATTTTGTACGCCTTATAAATTAGCGGTGACATTTTATGGGTTGTGAGTACATAAAAGTGCAAAATTATTTTATGGTTATCTCGTGGAATGTTCGTTTACGGCACGTCATCTGCACCATAATTTTGTTCACTTTTATGCGCTTCGGTAAGTTTGCGTTCGTACATCGCGTTACATTGACGCTACGACTATACGTGTTCGAGTTATCATTAATAGAAAGTTTGCATGAAGTGATCGAGTTAACCAAAAATACAAATTCCCATTATTTGTGAGCAGTTCATATATTGGCCGCCTATTACGTATTCCCATTAGTTGAATGATTTCTAAATTTGTAAATACTTACTGCAGTAAGTTTTTTTGCTGCAGTACCCGCACTCCACACTTTATCTATTTGACCACATATTTGTGTGTAATTAGTCTGTAAAGACGCTTATATATGACGGTAAGTGAAAATTTTGCGCTCAAGCGGAAAGGATTTAAGTGGAGGAGTTAGCAAAAACAAGTTCGTCGTATCACCGCAAATAAATTCGGCATATATAGTGAGCGACGCAGTTGAATGGTTTGTGGTGAGAGAGCAGCTGCTGGCGAATCGAACGGAAGAGGCACAGCGCCTGTTTTTGGACGAATAGTCACCGTTGTGCCGGCCCGCATTCGCCTAGGTCGGCTGTAGGTTTGCTGTGCGCCTATCGCATATATTCAACACGAATTAAGTCTTCAGGAAGATTCCTGAAGGCGTTTGTGGCGTATTTCAACTGCACGTAGCGCTGCACTTTTTCGGATGCGATCTGTGGTGTAACATATTAGGGCTTAACGCGGCCTCTTCGTTCCTTTCCCCTCCCCTCATCGTCATCTTGCTGTCCTTCTACCAGCAACGAGATATCGACTTTCGATTTTCATCCTTCAGTTTGGCTGCGGTCTGTTGCCTGCGACTGGATGTCATCATTATTACTGTTGTTTCATTAGTTACTCTAAAGGTAATCTCGAGCGCAGCTTTTTAATTTCAATTGTCAAAAAGAGTCTGCGCATTGTTACTTTCGATGTATGTCTTTGCTAGGCGATAGAGAATGCCAATGCAATCCATATTTTCCATCTATTTAGATTGATCTGATCTTTATTGATCTTATCTAGATTGATAAAACTTTACTGATCTTCATTCGCGGAATCGTATAGACGATGATGCTTCGGCGAGACAAAAAATCATGCGAGCAAACCGGAAACAACGTGGTCGCTGTACTGCTGCAGTGCGTGCAAATTATTTTTAATCCTCGAAAGGGCAAAACATCGACGCATCTCATCATTCCATAGAATCTGATTTTTTCCATATTTCTTCCGCATTTTATTTGCCATTTGTCACGATTTTTAAAGCTGGTCTCTATCTTAATTTTGTGAGGCAAAACTGTTGTCAAACTAGAGTATGCTCTAACTTGTTCCTTAACTTTTCATAAGCGATGTTATTGTTTACATCCCCTCAGTTTTCATCCATCATGCTATATTTTACCTTCGTTTCTGTTAGTTTTTTTCAAACGGTTGTATACTGTGTTGGGCTGTTCTCAAAACTTAGGAAACAATTCTGTACGTCATTAAAATTCATCAGCGTGGGATTTTTTCAGTCATTCTGCTGATATATTTAAGCGTGTTGCTTATATGGGTTCATTGGCCGTGTTACAGCAGGTAGAACGATTTTCTTCAATGCGAAATACAGTAATTAACATGGAACCGGTGCAGATTTTTGCGGCATGAATTTTACAGTAGGAAGCAGTCGGTCAACTTGACAAAGCCGTTTCGTATCGGATGCTCCGTAAACTTACTGATAACTTTTGTGCTGTGTACACCTTTATTTTCTTCAATTTTCACCTTATTTTGATAGGATTCCTGTCGTCTTTCCTTCTTAATTAGATAACGTGGGATGGAGACGGGGGACGGAGAAAGGGGGAAGGTAATGTAACGATGTTCTAAGAATATTTTTAACGAACACTATCGGTAAAATTAGCAGTGTTAACGTTCAGAATTTCGCAACATTTCTATTAAATGAGTGCAATATGATTTAAAGTTATTTATTATTTGTTTTTACGATACTAATACATATCAGAAGTTCCATTAACCATACAAAATCTCGTCCAGTTTTCTTTCAGTGTTTATAAGATATGTCATAGTTTATTTTATTGTCTCATTATCATTTCGATTTACTTTATTCCATCTGAGTTTCGTTATGGTTTCTCGAAGTTTTTCTACCTCACAATTTAGAAAAAATGACAATGTGAGTAAATTTTGAATGGGAAATTTGTAAAAAATGGCCTAATGTTGTAAAGGATACTGTAATTCATCTATTCATACGGTTCCGTCTTATTTTTTTCGGCTCATCTCTGTATCTCGTTATCCGTTTTTCCCACTTAATGCACTGCCGTAGTCGCATCAATTCAATTAGAGGATTGCACAATGCAAACGCAGATATGGTTGATGGAAATCGAATAAATACGTACATAATCTCGTCTTAATGCAATCGTCATACATAGACGATTCTTTTCATATTTCACTAAATCAAAAATTTTGTTGAGGGTTGGCCGATTCGTTCGCAGGTGAATGGCGATTCCACTTTGATCGTTTGATACGCCAATAGACAACAGCCAGTAAACGATCACCATATGTTAGGAACGAATCGCAACGTTTTGTTGTGTGATCCTTTTTTTTGACAATCCTCCTCCTTGCGGTTCAATCATTTGCTTCGTTCGAGTACGTCCGTACTATAAAAAAATTTTAAGTGAATAACGGGGATTTTAATGATATGGAGGGGCATGAATTTAGCTTCTTGGGATCTGATGGTATTTAAGTACATTTTACTCTTTCCACGCAAATCATTACAAAATATGGAGTAGAATTATGCAGCAAGCTTCTAGGTAAAGGTTTACTCGCTACAATCGTCTACATTATTTTTTGGATTTTGTACAATGGAAGATTGACTTTCCGGCAAAGATAATATCATCTAGCAGTCAATATCGACTAAATCGGCTTATTCTTAAGTGAATTTATGCTATCAAAAATTTTAAATATATCCCTAAACACATTGCCGACCTCGCTTACTTCCATATTTTCTAAAAAACGAGTGCGCGGGCGCAGTTATTTGCTTCCACCTCCAGAGAATTCAATGAATCGATTTTCGTTTTATTTCTGCTTTGGGCGTCTTCTTTACTGCATATCGAGAACTGGATGTACCAAAATAGTAACTGTTTTACTTTGCATTAACTACCAAAATAAGTACTGCTTTACTTTACATTGGCCACCAAAATAAGCACTGCTTTACTTTACAGTAACTAACACAATAAGTACCAAAATAAGTATTGCATGTCGAGAACTGGATGTGCAAAAAAGAATATGAAAAGACTGCTTGCTTTACTTTACTATGTAACTTCTCGTGCTTATTTTTTCAAGAATTGTTCGCTATCATTTTATAAGTGATGATAGGTTCCTCTATACGATCTGTGCAAATGTGTTTGAAAATTTTACCAAAGCGTCTCAGTACGATATTCGAGTTTTCAGTGTCGTTATAGACGAACCTTAGAATTTCTCTTTTCGTATTTTTTAAAGTTGAGTATTGGAAGGGAAAAAAAACCGTTCCTCTTGAAAGGAATGAGAATTACTGAGGAAGGATAAAAATAGAATTCAATAGAATTCTTTGTAGGGAACGTTCATTTCCGTTCTTTCATATCATCTTACATCCGTTCTTTTTTTTTCATCATCGTCAGCTGTGGCCATTTTTGGGTTCCGCTTTTAGTCGAACAGCTCACTGTTTCGGCGCACAGCCAGTCTAGGCAGTCTGTTTCATTCACTTTAGCACTTTTAAAACGAGTGCACCATTAGGATCATGTTATCTCTTATGTGCTGCAATCACTTAGCAAACCGATCTAAACCTTTGGCAAAATAAATACCACTTTATTCGATCACGGTTCGACTCCCAGTCGACTATCGAAAGAGGGTTTGAAAACGTTTTAGGGAAAACACCTCTTCCTTCCTTCTCGAAACTTCTGTCTTAAAAATCTTCATAGCGTTTTCAACCTTATTTCCTGCACCCAGTACCACGTTGATGAAATCCTAGAAAATTTCCGGTCCATCTTCTATAGGTTTGTTTGAAATTTTTAACTTTGTATACTTTGACTGAAAGATTTGAACAGAGGATTTGTCTCAGTCATGTATCAGCGACTGAAGCAGTTAATTATTTTCCTGAACTTTTTGTTTTTTTCTTCTACTACAGAAGCTTTCCAATTTTCACTATTTTTGATTCACAATCGTGGGAGAGTATATAATGGACAGCTGCCTTAACTGGATCTTCCTGCATTCAAAGTGACTGCTGGGCTGATTCGATATTGAAAATTCATTAGACGCAATTCGCTACTGAGGTGACTGTGTTCGAATCGTGTAATTTTAAGACCTCGAAATACATTCACTAAGCTTTAATTAGCATGATTTATTTCAGGTTTCAAAAATATCCTGATGAAGTCTTTACTAAAATATCTTTCAACATGCTCATTTCGAGATCACATAAACAAATGAACATTGTTGACTTATGAGCGCATTCTTTTTTTTTTTGGCATAGCACAAAGGTGAAACTGTATGCGCATCAGAGCGTTGTGTTTTAAAACCTTTAAAGATCTCGCATTACGCATCACGTAACGTAAGAATACAACATTTATGAAGTGTCAAGTTATGGTCTGAATGCCTCAATGCTCCCCACCAAACTTCTCCTCCCTCTTGTACTTCTAGGCTAATGGATAAAGCAATGCGAAATTGGACTTTACCGGTTCGTATCCAGGGTTCCTGACAGAATTGAACTTAGGTGTAAAATGAAGGGCGATCGGGATTCGAATGAAGATTAAATTTTTTATAAATTTGATCTCATTGTCAGTAGCTGTGGGGGGAGGAGGCGAATTAGGAAAATTCAGATTTCAAATTATGCTGCCAAAGTTAGACTAATGTTGACCCGTATGAGGAGGGGAAAGATTATCGAGCTTTAGCAGACATGGCATCGTAACTCGACACTCCTTCAAAAGGAAAAAAGAGATGCAGTAGACGAGCAATCAGACAGGAAATACCCTGTTTTGTGCGAGCTGCGTAACGATCGATGAGTGCCCTAGTAAAACAGCTGGCGTGCTGATGATCACCCGTTAAAGCAAGGGAAATGTATTCGGTTCGTAAATGAGCATCCATTCCTCCTCGTCCCTTAGCCCGTTCATAATTTTCGGAAGTCTCGACTGGTCATGAATTTTCAGCCAAATTTTAATCGTTTACTTTTTTTTGAATGGTTGCGACTTTTGGTCAAAAGAGCATCCGAATGCGTTGTAGAGAATACTCTCAAAATAGACTTTTCTAGTTACCCTACAAGCGTTGAAGGTGCCGAAGACATAGGAAATTCCACGCTGTGTGAGGTAACCAAGCCCTCCCCCCCTTCCTTCCCCCTGGAGGAGGAAGTAGGGACGGTAGCCACGTATGACTGAGATCTAGTTTGTGAAAATGCCAACTTTAGCAATTGTTTGCTGCATCGTTTTTTTGAAACGACAACTCGGGATTGCTTCAGCGCGCATTTGCAAATTTTAAAAAAAATCCGATCGCCGCCTTTCTTTTTGCGCTGCATTCGCCTCCTCACACTGTTGAACTCGTTTCAGCGCGGGGCGGTCGCGTTGTTGGTTTGAGTTTAAGGTATTAAGTAGTGGGCGATTGATCCATTGTTTGGAGAGTGAGGATAAAGCGATCGGAGGAGTATTTAGAACTTATAGGATTCGATTTCGTCGCAGTCCGGAGTTAGTTCTAACTAAAATGGGAGCGCATGTAAAAAGGGGCTAGCACATTGTGCACTTTCGCGATTGGTAAATCAGACTGTCTGCTCGTAAATGATAGTTCGTAGTTTTGTTGTCATGACCGTTTAAATGATCCTTTAAGGACTGGTTTTAGGTTCTTGTCATTAGGAAGTGCAACCTGGTCGACATGTAATAAACTACGAGCGGATTTTTGGTATGCCATAGAGTGTAGTGCGCAAAAGTGCCTAAACGGTCTGAGGGGGGAGGGGGGAGAGATGAAAACCGAACAGCTATTCCCCGAATAGTTCATCCGTGCACATTTGGTCCATGCACCAAACGTCTGCGATTGGATGAAGCACTTGTATATGTTGTTGCAAATTTGCATTTGCAGAGGGCATTACGCGACTGTCTTCTGTGAGTTTCTGTGAGTATACATTTCTGTTTGCCCGCCCTTTGGTCTTAAATTCGGATAACTGATCGTCTGCGTCGAGTACCTCCCCACTGATCATCTGCTTCGGACTGGGGAACGTTTGGAAATGAAAGAAAAAATTGACATATTCGAAGACATTTCCTGTTTGATTACAAAACGTAGGAGAGCCGCAGTTGGCATGAAAATGCTGTTACGGTTGATGGACGAAGGTATGAACTTCAATATATCGGCGAGTAGGTGAAATGAACGGGGCAGAATTGCGAAATCACGTATTGCCCTTTCAGTCCTTTGCGCATTGTCACTTGTTTGCTAAGATGATCTTTGAGGATGCTCCTCTAGTCAGTTTGTTGCTAGAATGTTGCTGCAGAGTTGGAAGGCGTCGCAGTGTGCACGTACGAGTGAATCATGCCGTTCTTTTTCTGTGCTGTTTTTGCGCGCCAATCGCCTATCGTTTTGCGATCGTCCGTCCCACGTTCACATGCACATTTCAGCGTAACCTCACATAGTCGACGTTGTCTCATCTCAAACGTCCGTCCTTCACGATGAGAGAAATCGTACAAGTACAAGCAGGACAATGCGGCAATCAAATTGGCGCTAAGGTTCGTCGCCTTCGTTGTTTCGCCAAAAGTTGGGAATTTATGTGAGTTCATAGACCTTTGAGAATGCTGTAGTGATTTCTTGGTTACATTTCTATCGATAGTGGTTCTACTTTTACATTTTTTTAAAATCTATCATTTTCTGCTTGCGCAGCTTTTTTTTTTGAATTCGGCGCAAACATGCAACACGGTTATATCAAGAATTGGTTGTTGCCCACTTTATTTTCATAAATAGAGTCCCAGCGGCTCTTTTTCAGCGAGGCGTCGAGCAGGCTTTGCATTCGGATGAATGTCTCCATTTTTTTTTTCGGTATATCTAATGTTAAGTGGCTTATGGATAGTTGGTGATAATATTCAACAGTTAACTCCGGTAATAGTCACACTTGTTTAGCAAAAGTCGCGAAGATGGAGAAATCTTTTAGTGACCTCAGGAAAGAGATCTTCTGCATCCGAAATATTATTATATCTCACTTCTTTTCGACCGGCTGGATTTCTGGGGTTGTAGTGTTCCTTTTCATGCGTTGAAGTTGTTGATTTTGAAGAATTTCGTATTCGTTTATAAGATCTCTTCCGTTTATTCACACTGCCTAAGAAAAATTATCAATAGGTGACAATTTTCTGGCTTCGGCGATTGTATTGAGAAAATGAAAACAAAGTCCGAAATTGAGTATCTATGCAAAACAAAAAATTTCGATGCAGAACATGCTTAGAATTAAAATCCGGAAGTTCGGTGGTCACTTTGGCAGTCTCTGTGAACATTCTATTCAGCAATCCACCTAAACATCTTAACTGCGATTCCGTTTTTTCTTCGTACGAGCTGTGATTGTAAATTTCGCATTTGGTCTATGGACCTCAAATTTCCGTTAATGCCGGGGGAACGGCGTTGTCATCGTCGCAAGTCTTTTTATGGCGTTCGTTTCATCGTATGCTGTCATGACTGACCGCATCCCAGACTTGGGGTTATTTTGTGTTAAGTTATTAGGATCATAGGCTTTTCCTTTTCATCTTTATTTCCTCAACTGCCGGATAATATGAGTGAGGGGCGTTCTTGCTCAGCGTTATATCTTGAATAAGATTCCGTCTAACCGGATTCATTTTGTAGTTTTGGGAAGTGATCTCAGACGAGCATGGCATCCAACCGGATGGTATTTACGCTGGCGAATCAGATCTCCAGCTGGACAGAATCGATGTTTACTACAATGAAGCTCACGGTTGTCCCTTTTAAGAGTTAATCAAATGATGGTGGATGGGATTGAGGGAACGGACCCGCCTTCCCATTTATCTGCTCAGTCATTTTATTTAACAGTAGCTTTGTTTCTTTTGTTTGACATAATCTCTTGTAGGTTGTCATTAGAGTATTTTGATATGGAAGTTTGTCGCTGCGAAATTCTTTATACGTATCTCGTACCACACCTCATTGTTTATTTCCCTTGTACATGGAGTGCGATTTCGAATACCGTTTGCACGCCTATCTTGCGCGACTCATGGAGTATGTGTCTCGTTTTGCAGGAAACTTGGAGCTTACTTGGATAGTTTGGTTCGTCGTTGTTTTTACAACAAAAATTCAATGGCTTTCACTACAAATCTAGACGTGAAAATGGGCGTTTGTTAGAGGGGAATACAGTAGGTGGCGCGTTATTGAAGCGCTTAATGACGTGTGTATGTGAATTCGTTGAAATGCGCGTAAACGTGATGATTTTCATCAGGCTGTGTGTCACTTTTTTAATTTCCTGTGAGCATTAATAACGGCACTGTTTTTGAAATGGCAATGGGGGAATATAGCTTCTGGTCTTTAATCAGACTGCCAGATTTTATGTGAATTAATGGCTTTTTTCCTCGTGGTTCGACTCAAGCAATACAAACATTGTTTATGGGGAACTTTGTAATTCGGTGTGAATTTAATGCGTCAGAATTGGTACGCAAAGTGTGAGTAAATCGATACGACGATCCCGTTCAGGAATTGTTCTGTTTATAAACTGACATACTAAAGAAACGTAAAGGAATAAAAGTAAATATGTGCAACATTTCGATATTTTCTCGATTTGGATAGGAATTTAAACGGCACCAGCATCAACAATGAGTCAGAAATCGATGTCCGCGAGACATATAGGTTGGAGTAGGAACTCCTTTGTTTAAGGTTCGTATTTTGCGTGCAGACTGTGCACTCTGATTTTGCAGTTGTCCTCTCTGAACTCGCCGATCTTTCAAACTATCGCTCACACATCATTCTCAGCTTATTGAATCCCTTTTTTCTGCCGTTTATGAGTAATAGAAAGAAATAGCTGTAGACACTGTGGTGCTGTGAGGAACTATACATTCAGAGAAAAAGAATTTTCCGATACCATCCGCACGCTGCACCTTCAGTCGACGTTACCCATGCGCTGTGATCATTACTTTTGATCCACTACTTCACTCTCTTTATGCTCATGCGTTGCCCGTAGCAGCATGTGTCGTGTCAACTTATTAGAATTACTGGATTTCAAACAGAGTCAGTTTGCGTAGCAGCATTTTATATAACCAACGAAGTCGTTTGCCTGAAAAGAAAGGTTTTCATGCTTGTTCGCGCTGTGGGCAATTATATATCCGTTCACAGCTTTTTCACCACTGTGTGCTTAGAGAGCTTGAGAAGTGAACTTTGAGTCGTTGATCACAATGGTTCGGGCCGTATTTTGATCGTATTCCTAAGAAGCTGTGATGCAGGTGGGAAGTATGTTCCGCGGTGTGTGCTTGTGGATCTAGAGCCAGGGACGATGGACTCCGTACGAGGTGGGCCATATGGGCAGTTGTTCCGTCCGGACAACTTCATTTTTGGCCAAAGTGGAGCGGGAAATAACTGGGCTAAAGGTCACTATACGGAGGGCGCTGAACTTGTGGACCAGGTACTCGACGTCATCAGAAAGGAAGCCGAAGGATGCGACTGTCTACAAGTGAATAGTTACTCCTTACTTCTTTGAATCATTCCAAAATATATTGTATGTCGCAAAAATCAAAAACGTTATTGGTGATCGATGGTTCTTGTGGGTGCGACGGATACATGAAAGAATGCTTTTTTCATTGGAAGCTCTTGTAATCAAAAGCAAGTAAAAAAACGCGGAAAAGTGCGACAGTAATTTCGCTTCTGTTTTAGAAGTTAAGCCGATTTGCTTTGTTGGTATATCACTTATGTTTAGCAGCTTAAGACGTTTGCAAGTAATTCGTAGCAATTTCTAGGGATTCCAATTGACGCATTCGTTGGGTGGAGGCACGGGTTCAGGAATGGGCACGTTAATGATTTCGAAAATCCGCGAAGAATATCCCGATCGTATAATGAGCTCATTCTCTGTTGTACCGTCGCCCAAGGTAAGTGTCCGGTATTATAACAGGTTGTTTAATTTTCTGTCGAAGTACTCTATGTATTCGTTCGCTAGCTGTTTATTCTGAAGGTTCATTTAATGAGATTTCTCATCTATTGGTACTAATGGCCACTACATTTATTCAGCGCAAAATGTGTTTCAGGTGTCAGATGTTGTGCTGGAACCTTACAACGCTACTCTTTCGGTGCACCAGCTTGTTGAAAACACCGACGAAACGTTCTGCATCGACAACGAGGCTCTTTATGACATCTGCTTCAGAACACTCAAACTCAGCAACCCCAGTTACGGTGACCTCAATCACCTCGGTATGCTTTTGCTGTGATTGTTAATTACTATTTTTGCGTCTTTCAGCAAAGTACTAGTCCGAAGTACTTTAGGTCTTAAAAATGTTTAGACACTTCGCTCAAGTGAGAGAAACGATGTTAAAGTTGAATTATAGCGTCGCCAGTTGTATATTAGGGGAGAGATGGGGTGGCGATGGGGGGATCGGATTAATGGTAGATAAGAGACGAACAACAGCAGAATAGGCGTAAGAGATGCTCTCCGCTTTCTCACTCTCCTTTCTCGTTACGGAAATGGATACAGTTGAGCTAAACGGTTTGCGGGGATAAAACGATTGCGTTGGTTTAACGGTCATTTTCGGGAAGGGATTGTATTGAAAGGCATAAAAGGCATGCGATGTGGGCAGCATGGGCAGAGAGGAAAAATCGGTGGAACTGGTCCATCGTTTTGTATTGTGCAGCTAATTGGAACACGTAAAGCGAAGTGAGGAGGGCTGGGAGAGGAGAAGGGAAAAAAGTTGCAAATTTTCTGATGGTGCTAGTGCTTCCCTGCGTAAAATTATCTTGATGAGGAAAAATTTATCGCGTTTACTGCAGTCGACCTGCTAGCATATTTCTAAGTTGTGACACACACGAAAGCACTTTAGCGTGCAGCAGCACTAGGGCGACTTGACACAGCATCCTCTCAGTGGGTTGATCATTCGATCTGCATTTGTGTTAACCATCAGATAGCATCTTGCCACGGCGATTCGCTTTAAAAAAATGCGAGGTTTATAATTCGCATTAGTTAACAACCCATGTTCAATTGTAAGCTTTTCGACTACTTTACGTGATTTTCCAACGTATCACGTAGCTGCATAATGGCACGACGGTTAACTAATTTACTTATCCTTTATGTTTATTGCAGTTTCGATGACGATGTCGGGAGTGACAACATGTCTTCGTTTCCCTGGACAGCTCAATGCCGATCTGCGCAAGCTGGCGGTCAACATGGTGCCGTTCCCGCGACTTCATTTCTTCATGCCAGGATTCGCCCCGCTCTCCGCTAGAGGAACAGCCGCATACAGAGCGCTGACTGTTGCCGAACTGACGCAGCAGGTACACTTTTCATTTTGTGATAATTCCACGAAATCAGCTGCGTGCACCATGCCTTGTGCGTTTTGGAAAGCTGCTTTAGGAAAATGCTGGAGCAGCTAAAGTTGAAAAACGGTAAATTATCGGAGACCTCGAAAGGGATGCGGCGTATGGTATTTCAAAATGTGATCGTTGGGAGCTACTCGTATCGCTGTCGCAGAAACGAGTGAATTGCTGCGCGTTTTATTTTTTATTTTTGCTTTCCATCGTTTGCTTTAAAATGGTTGCTTTTTCAAATTTCTGAGTGCTTAAGAAGAGACTTCTGTTATCCCCGTTGTCGTTGTCCAGTTGTGAGTGATCGTGAAGAAATACAAGAATTCATTTATCGTTCGTGTAAATTATTCACTTAATTGCTTAGTTATTGTTTAATCGGTGCGTGGTTGCAGATTTTCGATGCGAAGAACATGATGGCGGCTTGCGACCCACGTCACGGTCGGTATCTCACTGTCGCTGTAATGTTCCGTGGGCGTATGTCCATGAGGGTAAGTGTTATTTTATGCCGACACGCTCCCATAGTTTTTTAAAAACGTCCCGGGACTTGGGGTTGTACCGAGTACTAGTGGTTGGCATGGTTCTAAAGTCGCACTGTTTGTAGGAGTGGTGTTACTGGTATCTTGGTCTGTTTGCTGTACATTGTTGCCAAATTATCTATGGTCAATAGTGGTCTCCCATAATGTCGTATTCCGACTATGCTTGGTGCAGAGTTTAAAGTTATTGATCGTCTACTTGCATCGTAGTAAGCGTACCACCGCATAATTGTTATATATGTTTGCAGGAGGTGGATAATCAGATGCTGAACGTACAGAACAAAAATTCATCGTACTTCGTGGAATGGATTCCTAACAACGTCAAGACGGCCGTATGCGATATCCCACCTCGAGGACTGAAGATGAGTGCAACCTTCATGGGCAACACGACCGCTATTCAAGAACTGTTCAGAAGGATTTCCGAACAGTTTAATGGTATGGCTTCGCGCAAGTCCCACTTTGAATAGCTTCATCTGGAGGCGGAAACATAGATGAGAGTTTCGATAATGATAAATGCAAACATAATGCGTAGTATTCGTGTAGACTAAGCAACATTTTAAGGCGGAAAGTACTGTGGACACAGAAATTTTGTCCGAAACGGAAATTTCCTTTTCTTTGTTTTGATTGTCGGGAGCACGAGGAAGTGGGAGGATGCGCTGAGATTATTCGCTCACAAAGACACGATTAGGAAAATGCGTGGAAGTTTGGAAAAGCGGGACAAATGACTTTTGCCAATTTTCAAAGTATTCACTGCAACATTGACATGTGGGTAGTTTGGTGACGCAAGGGGTTGAGAATGAGTAATTTGGTGACGGCAAAGGGTCGGTCCCTGTATTGTTGGAAGAAGTGAATATTTTCAGCGATGTTCCGTCGAAAGGCGTTCCTGCACTGGTACACCGGTGAAGGAATGGATGAGATGGAGTTCACAGAGGCGGAAAGTAATATGAACGATCTGATCTCGGAGTACCAGCAGTATCAGGAAGCCACCATCGAGGAGGAGGGAGAATATGACGACAGTCATAATGTGGAGCACGACGAGTACACACAGGAAGAGGAACGAGAAGAAGAATAAATCATTTTTTCATACACCCAAGTCCCCATTCCGTATCACGCTATTAATCGTTTTTGATTTGAGAGAAACTTATTGCGGCTAATGTAAGGCACTCTGAAATTAAGCTGCTTCAGGAATTCGTTCGCGCACTTAATTAAGGTCATCATCGGTTCAAGGGGGGGGGGGGGGGGGGGGGAAGGGATGAATCAGTGAAGGAATTTGATGGCGGAGTCGCTTTTCGGAGGTTGGAAACGTTTTCTCTTCAGTACTAGCAGCGCCATCCGCTTGAATTGTTCACTTCTTCTTTTCATCGCAACAATTGTTCACCGATTTGTTGCAACTGCTTTATTGTTTCCAATAAATGTCTTTTTTTTCAGCTGACGTTCCGGCCCTTTTTTTTACAGTGCTGCCCGTTTTAGACGCGAGCACTGATTGTTGCACGCGTTCATTTGTGGCCATTTTCGGGCAAGCAAATATCGGTTGTTTTCAGGTGCGCTTTTATACGGAGCAAAATTTTAGCACATTTCGCTGTGTACTGCGTCTATGTTGTTGGTGCGCTATGTTATCGTGCGTAGGGGATGGGAATGAACAAAGTTCTTCATTATTCATCGTCAGGTTATTCATTTCATCGACATACACATGGAGAGTACATGATGAAAGGAACATTTGAAATTGACAAGAGAAATGTGGCAACGTCGAATGTTTCGTGATCAGGAAAAGGTGTGAATCAGTGGCATTTTCTGCTGGAGTAGTGGCAGAATAGCTATGCGGATGTGTATTGGTCCGTTTTTTCGCCCCTCCCCCCCCGTCACCCCCAGAAAGGCATCAATAATGAGAAAGTTTTTCCGTGGTTTGTAATGGTTAGCGAAGAGTGAATCCATATAGGAATTTAACGTCGGCTATGGCAAGGGGCGGTCGGCGATGGCTCATTCCATTCTTGCAATGTCGTTACGAAACTGAGACGTGGATTGAGGCAGTATCTTAGCGTTTGCGATCTGGCAGGTAATGACGAATTTTGCGCAGAGCTGGTCAGATGAAGGTTAAGGAGGTTTCACGGTTGTTTCTATGGGAGCGTCAGAGTTTGAAATTAAGCTCGGCTGCATCCTTAGGACGAGCAGAACTTCAAATACTCCATTGGTTGCTTAAGCTGGTAGTGGTACTCTATAGTGTTAGGGAGTATCGCAGAGCAACTTGGGCGTGCAAGATGCGATGTGCTGGAAAACTGCATTGAAGATTTCTTTCGTTGGGAGTGCCTGGATGAGGAAATGGAGTTTTTTATTCATTACGAAGTGGTTGACGGAAGGAAGAGAGACAATGTGAACTTTAAAAAAAATGAAACGTTGAGATAGCTGTGAAGCTTATGTTTCTATATAAACAGATGAACACATAGATTTTGGAAGGAATGCTTCCATGTGCACCGTCGCGAACAAAGAAAGCGTAAAAGTAAACAGAAAAAA
Organism: Toxocara canis; assembly: GCA_000803305.1. Classification (NCBI taxonomy): domain Eukaryota; kingdom Metazoa; phylum Nematoda; class Chromadorea; order Rhabditida; family Toxocaridae; genus Toxocara; species Toxocara canis. Next base: position 431,451 of record JPKZ01000761.1, read on the forward strand.
ATAGTGCGGAGCTAGCTCCAAATAAACGAGAGTATTGAGACGGTATAGCAAAAAAGTAAACGAAAATATTAAATATACAAATGAGTATGCCTACTGAACAGGCGACAAACCGGAATAGTAAGTGAACGGGCGAAATCAGGAGTGAGAAAAAGAATATGAATTAATGCTGATTTTAGGATAGCGCAAAACATATAGACCCGATCGTTTACGTGACACTGAGCGGGTCAGAAGAAAGTTGGTTACGCGTTCGCCTAAATGTGTATAAGTTTTTGCATGAAACGGCTGAAGCAAGAAGTGAACATGAACTTAGTTCTCAATAGCGCTATTGAAACCGTCTTTACTAAAGAAAATGCTCAAGTAGAAGAAATAATATATATCATTAACGAATTTGAGTGCATTTGGAAGAAATGCTCGACTTCACGAGCTACACGTAACCCTTTCAGTAAGTCAGAATTCAACTTTTTTTGACTGGTAGGTATGCCTCGCTTTGAAATATTTGGTAAAGTTCATTAAAAACAAAATAGATTTTCTAGAGGCAAAAACCGCTACTAGTAAGTTTGCACTGACAAATGATACGTATAACTAACAGTTTTGTATATATACGTATTTTATACAATTAATACGTATAACGTAATAAATAATACAGTTTTGTACTCTCAATGGTGGTTATGTTTGAGAAAATTCAGTGCTCAGAGTCTCCACGATCTACAAATATAAGCATTGCATAATTTACATTCGATCGCAAGATCGTCGTTAGTCAATCGAAATTATTCCATAGTACGTTTATCATTTTGACTAGGTGCCTTCAGCAGCACGCTTGCAATGAACACGACGGCACCGATTTTTTTCAGTTTTACAGAAACGTACTTCGAAGATTACAACTCGATAAGATCAAGAAGAAAAACATTACATCGAAAAACGATGTTGTGTCCTAGTCATTTTTAACAGTGAACTTTTCTATGGGTTAATAAAATATGCAAAAAAGAATAATCGCATGCGCTTATACCTAGCGCTAATCCTCAACAGAAGATAAAACTGGTATATAGGATGTGTAAAAAATGAAAATGAGGTCTTAATTTACTTTTATATACTTTAATTCATGCCGGTAGGGCGTACGCCTTCTGTCTTGCCTTGAGAACTGCTTGCCATCGAAATATAACGAAATTTATCGAGTTGTTGTAGTGAAGCAGGTGTCGTCCTTTGGTCTTCAGTATGATGAAAACGACGCTGTGTCAAATATCAACAACAGGTAAGCCCCTCAAAAATGCCCATACGATGAGTTGTAAAAAATAATTAATGAGCATTTAAAAATCACCGATAGAAATCATCAAATATTAGAGAGCAGTAGAAGTCCACCGGAAATGCAACGTTGCCATCTATGTTCATCGCAGCTGTTGCCCTACAATGTTGGATTGCGTGCCATGGAACGTTTGGGTCATCGTCGTAGTTAACTTCCATAGTTAATTTGTTTGAGCTTATTGCAACGCCTATATGAAAGCCATTTATTTAATTTTATTCTTCAAGAAACGTTTCACGCAATCTTGCCATTTTATATTATTAGGTACAGCACACCGTTAGCGACCACGCGCAAAGCATTTCGTCTAGTTCGATTCTTGAACTCGAAGATGGCATATCCACTTCCAGCGTTATATCCACTCTTAGAGCATGACATCCACTATCAGAATTACTTGTATCTCATGGTCAAAACGGGTTTAGTTTTAGTGTACAGGGTGAAAAGAATATAGAAGTTGAAGACGTAATGGACATCCACGTTTATGTAAATATCAAACTGAAATTCGTCAGTCACTACCTAGAGAAACAACGAACTTTGCGAACAGTAAATTTCACATTTTAGAAGTTAAAAATCACTGATAAATCCCTCCTGATGAAATTGTTCGACGTTTTCATTTTGATCGCAATAGATTATGGTTCAAAATTTGCTTCATTTAGTTATGAAGGTAAAGTTGACCGACTCTGTGCAGCAACATTTCACTAAGAGATCACTTTAGGTCAGGACTTCAAATTTATCATATCAACAATGGTCGATCAGGACAAAGGTGCATCTCTGGAATAGAGTAAGATATTCATAGGTTTAAAACATGATGCTAATTGCGACAAGTTATTTGTCATTAGGCGGAAATATTTAATGAGGAACAATCAAAAAATTTCCCTCAGCCGTTCCTCGATTTGCTATCAGCTTAGAGCGACCGTGATCATTAAGCTTAGTTAACTATTACATATAGATTATTGATGGTTGCAAATACAAATACGTGCACCTTTGTTTTTGCCGTAGGAACAGTAAAATCATCTGAGGCACAACAGCAGTGCACACTCTAGCCAAAGGCTTGAGATGCCTTCTCGGCCATGTGAGGCATCCTCTCAAGAACCTCGATCTTTCGTAATAAAGTCGAGAAGAAACGATCGCAAGCGTCTAGAGAAATCAGCGCTGAAAAGGAAGCTACTTTCAAGTTGGAAAGGTAGCAAACGACATTCAGAAAGCTAACAATTTATAGAGGCTATTCACTTTAGCCTATTCCTGCTCTTACAACGATTGCATTTTCACAAATGGTTAATTTTTAATATTATTTAGAGCGCATCCATTGCTCGACACGGATAGTCCATACATAGACCAGCATGTGAAGCAACTCATCTTTTCGACGTCCATATTTTACAAGCGTTTTGCCTCCGTGACATTAAAGATACACCATGAAAGCATGAGCGAACTTGAGTAACTTTTAAGAAATATTAATAATTCAAAAATAGACTTCATATTTTTCATAGCGAAAAATTCGCCGTACAAAATTGCTTGCAGCGATCACCGAAAGTAAGTATCGTTTTCGTATTGCTAGTTGTTGACAACGCTTATATTAAACAGCAAACTCGTTAATTTTTGTAACATTAGACGACAGTGATGAGAACACAATACAAATCGCTTTCTATATGATTTGCGAACTATGCCGTTCCTAGTGGCGTTATACGAGCAGTTTTTTAACAAATTCTTTCAAACAAATTGTGGGAAGAAGGATCTACCGAAGAAAGGCAGCCAGCCACTTGCACTGAAACGTATCGCAACCCAATTGTTCGAGGATGTAGAAAAAATAGAAATTGAATGGTGATTTGAATTTTCCGTTTGCCAGTTGCTGCTTTTACTCTTTCTTCTTATCTGCTTCATTAAATTGTGATGGACGAATACGAATTCATATGCAAAGAAAAAAGCATTGGATATTCTTTCTGTACTTAAAAAAACATGTAATCTTTTTACTGAAATGAGCAAGAATCCAACGCATAGTGTACCTGATAATGAAGCTTTGATGCCAGTCACCTATCGGCACCTCCCCTTTCTTCAAAATTGCCAGGCTTACGCGGAACCTTCCACCAAATCGGCAACAAAGTCGTTATTTTAAAGAATTGTCTGACAATATTGCAGTGGTCTATGACGGTTTTTTTGTTGCTTATTCCTTAAGGCATACTCAAATGGCTCCGAAACTGACCTTCTATGTCCCCTATAATTAATTCCATGGAAAGTGTATGGCTACCTCACCTCCCCCATCCCTCCGCCCTCCGACCACCTATAGCTAGTAATATTTATTCAGTTTCTAATCAGTATCTTCTGCACAACTATATGAAGGTTTACCGGAAAGTAACAGCAAAAACAAAACTTGCAATATACGTCATAAATACTGTTTCCTTGCTAAGAAGAGCTAGCAAGTTTGTTTGCGCTTTGATGGTTGTCAGTGCCTCGCTTCAGTGATATTTCATTTGTACGACTCATGAGATATCGTCCTTTATGTCGATGTTTCTAAACGGAAAGATCGTTCAATGCGGTCGGAAAGGTCATTCAACGACCTTATCGTTCCTGTTTTTGTCAAACTAATACGCATATAGAATTCATCTCTGCGCGTAAATCATTGGATCTATATTGTGGGGAAAGCAGTTATGCATCTATCACTTTCACTTATGCACTTCATCGTCCATACAATGCCATCCACAAAGTCTCATCTGCTTTTGCGGCTTCATTTTGCAAAACTGTAAAGATATGGTAGTTTATTCAGTTAGTTTTTAATGATTCCATTAGAAAGATTTATGTTAAAACTTTCCACCAGCGTAACCTTGAAAACTTTTCCGATTCTTAATAAATTCAGAACCCAGGCCCTTTTCCAACTATATACTTCGATTTCACAGCTTCTTAAACTTGATCGATGTTATATGACTTACGGTTTATCACGACGGCTATCACATCCACTTGCTCATCGGGGAACAACTAATTCCGCATGCGCTCAGAATGTGTAGCATATGCTTGCTTATTGTTTCTCACTGTGCAAACTTCAAGCTTTCGTTGAGAAAATTAGGCGAAACGCATAAATCGGCGAAGCTCATACAAATGGGAGCAACGAAAAGAATCGGGAGCCGATGCCACACTGGACCTCAGTTCCCGAAATGGAAAGCATCTCTTCGGAGAAGGCATGGCGAATCAAGCATTTTTTATCAAGCATTTTTTACTTTCGCCGTTCTTCCATCCACCCCCCCCCCCCTCCCCTTGCCCTACCGCCCACTCACACACCTCATTCCTTATAATTAGTTTGAGGATTTCTATGGTTTAGTTGTTCAAAATCCCGAAGTTTACTCGAATCACATAGCATGCTTCTGGAGCTTTGCTCACTTCCCTTATGCCTCGGCTTACTCAAACGTCGCATTGAAGTTTTACTAATTCCTCTCCCCTACCTAGCACCATGTACTATTTCGAAACATTTAATCAGAGACATTTTGGCAGATGCCAAAAATACTGAAGAAAGTGTACCATGGCTTATGGATTCGGGGTGTATATATTGGAACAATAAAGATCCCTTCCTTCTCTCCTCACTGTCGTGAAAATGTCGACGATGCAAATGTCGATGATACAAATGTCGTTGCCGGCATCTATTGAACTACTCCGTAAAGTGATATTGAGAATTTGCTTTATTCGCTTGCATGATCGCGTACGCCGCAGGGTTAAGCGAGGTCATTGCTTCAATAGATGAATCAGCGCATTGAAAGGTGCTGCGAATTTGACGCTTGATTATCGAATGGTAATGCGATGAGGGCAAACAAGGTCGTCCATATGATACTATCTGAAATCTTCGCAGCCGCTTTCACACGCTTTATTCTGCTTCAATAGATGAATCAGCGCATTGAAAGGTGCTGCGAATTTGACGCTTGATTATCGAATGGTAATGCGATGAGGGCAAACAAGGTCGTCCATATGATACTATCTGAAATCTTCGCAGCCGCTTTCACACGCTTTATTCTGCTTCAATAGATGAATCAGCGCATTGAAAGGTGCTGCGAATTTGACGCTTGATTATCGAATGGTAATGCGATGAGGGCAAACAAGGTCGTCCATATGATACTATCTGAAATCTTCGCAGCCGCTTTCACACGCTTTATTCTGCTTCAATAGATGAATCAGCGCATTGAAAGGTGCTGCGAATTTGACGCTTGATTATCGAATGGTAATGCGATGAGGGCAAACAAGGTCGTCCATATGATACTATCTGAAATCTTCGCAGCCGCTTTCACACGCTTTATTCTTCCCACTAACAACGTCTCATTGAGCTTCGTCTTCGACTGTAATCGTACTTTTGGTGAGCGGAGCCATCTACTGCTTTCTTGAATACATCTGGTGACATTCTGCAACATCAGCCTTTAACCACGGTTCGATGTAAAATGTTCTCTTTCCACAACGAATGTCTTTTCTGTACTTTGAATATGTCGGTTCTATACCTTAAACGATTTTCGATGTCTTCTGCTCAAAGTGAGTAAAGAACGAAATCAATAAGAACACAAGCTGATCATCAAGATTCCTTTTGCAATACTATTTCCGATTGTTCTGCAATGGCCAACGATGAAATAAAAAACCATCAGATGCATGTACGCATGCTTTCTTGAGTGAATACAATTGTTACGAACGAAATATGGATCTGATCTAATTTCCACTTATCTAAAAAACTCTTCCTTACGGTATACATTTGTGAATGATAGAATGTTAAATTGAAAAAAAAAACAGTAATTTTTACAGGTAATGGACAAGCTACACGCAGTAATAATCGCCATATTCGTATTTCTAGTAAAGGTGAACAAATTTTTTTTTTAGTGTTCCGTTTGTTGTTTATGAATTAACCAGCAAGGCATATGACAATGGCACTTAAAATAGGACGTTGAACAAGCTCTCTCGACAACAACTGCACCATTCCATGCGAGACTTCGTAGATGTCGTTCGTTTCAGGCCTTTACTCTTTTGCTGCTTCTTAAAAGGTCATACAATTGCGATTTGCTTATATATTAAGGTGAACATAAGGAAACCCGAAGTGCTCGGATTGCTATGTTGGTGCAGTCATCGAAGCCTTGGAAATATAAATATAGCATTTGTACTTTCATGCTGTTCTTCTCTGCTTTATGATAGGCAAAGTATCTTCATGACATAAAACGTAATATACCAATATAATGAAGGCAACATAATATGTACTAACTTCAACTGTCATTATGCTCTGTTGTTAGAGAGCGTTAAACACTAAAATATTTTGAGGGGAGCATATTTATGCAATTGTGTTTCTTTAGGCCGATTTGGACTTCCAAAGCGATGAGATAGCGGCCAACAGCTATGCTGAAGTTCGCGTTCTTCTTGACAAGTACTACAAAGTAATCGCACGCAAGCACAGCGCGTACAACGATTATGTACGTTCGAGTCGTTTATTATTGCGCAAAAGTGACTTTGATATATTTTGGTGTTGTTTTTTTTACTGACAGATATTATTGTATTGAAGTTAATCGAATAAAATCTTTCAGTCAATCGATTGGCGAGAACTGTCTTTATGATAATTCAAACAGGAAAAACTTTTGCATCATATGAAGCAAATTTTAATCAATGAAATCAATTGTTTACTTCGAATTACAATTCTTTACAGTTACGGCAGCATTACCATACTGTCATAACGTATCACTGCTGAGGTGAAAGACAGCAGCTTGACTCAAAATTTAAAAAAAAAAACGATTTGTTTTGGTACCGTATCGTTTTATGTGCATAATTTGTTGGGAATGCTTCGCAAGTGTATATTTGGTGCATTTGCTCGATATCTTCTTGTTCTTTTTCAGCATGTTGTCAGCATGTCAGCATTTGAATTCTTATTAATTGTCCATGAGAATTATTTTCCATATTTTTACACATTAATCTCAAGTCCCTCATGCTCAAAGCTGAAATCTCAAGTCCACGCTACCCCACCCTTATTTTAATTTTAATTCTTTTGAAGGCTGCTTTCAAGATCTCACTATCAGAGTGTTGATAAGTCTGCTCAAGAAGTCAGTTGCCTTCCATTCACAGTTGACATTTCGCTTTCGTTTCAAATTTTCCATTGATATCTGTTTATTGCGCTTCTGTCACGACAGAACAAATCCGCAGAAGCATACACATAAGCGTGGACCCACGGAATGCAGCTTTTGAGTTTGTGCAAGCAAAGCAACGGCGAACGTACCTTATCCAAACAACAGACTTAGATGGGATGAAATCCGTTGAGGGGGATGATATTGCGCGGTTGTTAGGAAACATATAATATGATTGAATCAGTAAGAAGCTTGCCCATTATGAAAGAAATTCATGATTTCAGAATGCAAAGGAGGTGAGTGCAGCATTGAAGAACACGTCATTCGATGATGGCACTGAAGCTTCGACCAATCGTAAGCAGGGTATTGGGGGAGAGCTTTTCGAGAACGACATCCTCCTCACGCTACCGCAAGCACATACGCTGCTTAAGGAAGTTGGCAGAAGTGTGCATTTGATTTTTTTAATGGTAACGATGCCTAGAGCCCACAATTGATCGGTTCATATAATGAAACGAGATGTGATAAAACGCCCAGCATCTTTCGGCTATAGGAAGCTAATGAAGCATTCACTTTCAACATAGTTCATCGACTACTCGCCGATACATATCCATATGTTCAGCAAATCGACCGTTGCATAAGCTTTTCGCCAAAAAAGTTCATTTCTAGAACGTCTTTAAACCTTTACAATGAGGTGCTTTAAAGCTTTCCTAAATTGGTTCAAGAAAATTTTCTCTCAAATAACTGTTAAGTCTTAGATGAATCAGCCGTACCTTTATTTTATTGTACTGACTTTTTGCATACAAATTTACTTGTTTATTCCCTAACAAAAATTGACCAAACCAAAACTTTTTTTCAAAGAGAGGAAAATTTCTCCGTTCTTCCTTTATTACCTACTTGGCATCATTACGTTAACGTAACAAGAAACAAGCCTCATTCGTTAGAATCAAACCATAATTCACTGTTCATATGTTATAGAGCTGTTATTATGCACACGTTTTGAATTCTGGATTTCTATGCTTTCATATGATTCTTCATTTCTGAATAATCATCTGGGATAGCGACACTCCATATTCCATAAGTCGTACCTCTTCGTTCTTCCAAACTAAATTCGTCATATAGGAATTGTATGACTAGCATGTTTACTCTCAAAGAGTTTATGTTTCCAAGGATGCTGTGAATAATTTACTGTGATCCATTTGCAGGAAATCATCGCCAAGCACAAGTTGGCAAAAATTACCTCTGGCCGCGGCTCATGGTTTCTTATAATTTTGCCACTTTCGAACGTAAGTTAGTGCTGCAGTTGATGGTATTGTAAATGAATGGATTGAACAGTTTTTATGTTATGTTGTGTCGTCAAAAGTCGAGTACTTTTTAGCAGCGGCGAATTTGTGAGACAATTATACTCGGTTAAAATTGAACTAAATATCACGTGAATTACGTTTGATCATTATGCTGCAAACTTTCACATCTACGCTTAAAACACTTTACCGAGAATCTGAAGTCGCACTTAGTGACTTGAAGTATTGCGATGATAACGTTAGTCAGCGCCATATTTTGCATCGTTGATATAAGAAGCATCGCGGAAATGAAGTAGGTTCATAAAGGCTTTTCATATACATTTGCATAAGGCGATATAAGTGCACGCTTATTTTTTTGATATCATGAGTTTTATTGGCACACTGTATAGAATCTCACTGTGAAGTAAGCTACGACAGTTGCTATAGACAATCTCTATAAATACGGTCCATAAAACAACCTTTTTTTTCTATTCTTTAAAGCATTTCTTCGATATTTGTTATACCTTTCTGCACATCTCGCTTTTGTCTTCCACCCATGGGACATGCTTGCTGATTATATAGAAATAAATCTTATAAGCAAAAAATTTTCGTTGATTTGAAAATCACTATCTCTTGTAATATCTCCAAAAAACTTCAGAATTATCATACTTTTCAGCTATCTGGCAGGGCCTGATTCGTAAAGCTCTGAACCATGTGGAGAACGAAACTTGCATTCGCTTTCAAGTATGTCGGCATATTTCTGAGGAGGAATTAAAGAGTTGCTCTTGCCCTATACAATACTCTACCTGAAGCAAATGTTCTCTATGACAGTGTTTTGTTTAAATGATGGTTTGCCAACAGTGGATCAGTTGAAAGAAAAGTTAAACGAGTATTGAACCCTGACTATCTTTGTTTCGAAAGTCATAGAGCATTTCGTCCTTAACAAAATGCTTTCTTGGAATGAAAAGCTAAAATAGTTTTCGAAAGAAACTGACACCATAACTTACAAATCATTTTTGCATCTGTCATTGAAGCTCAGCACTAAGTGAATTGTACTCTATCTAAATCATTTACAGTATGTATGTGTTTATTTTTATGCATATATTCTGTCATTTTCTTATTTGTGACATAATTGCTTACAGGAGAATAAGGACGCCGATGACTATATTCAGTTCATACGAGGCTCTGGATGCTGGTCAAATGTTGGTCACATTGGAGGGCGTCAACAAATCTCAATTGGTTATGGCTGTGATGCGGTATGCCTTTGAATTTTTTTGTATTTTGTCGCGGCTGAAAAGCGAAACATGTAACCAAAAAATGTACATCGATCGTTTAAAATGGTTTTTCTTGTTATGTTATTTAGCGAATATTTGGTCTCGCATTTTTCGTTTCGGTGAAAACCGTTTTCGATTTCCGCTTTTTAATTCGTTTTCGCAACGCCGTCTATCAAGTCGAGAGTTTACGGCAAAAGAAAATGAAAAAATTTTGACGAATTTTTGCATCGCGTCAACCACAGATCACTTCGTTTTATCATCGAAGACTTAATCAGGTAGAGGATTTCTAAACCAAAATCTACGATTCACTACCGTCGGACCGAAATTCGTTTGAACATGGTTCACAGGCAAAAACAATTTGACATGTGGAAATACATCAGAAAATGCTTTTGTTCGCTTGCAAATACTTACGCCAAGGACGGCGGCAATTTTTCATTTCCGCGCGATTCTCCGCAGTAGTTGTGCAAAGACTTCAATTTTTCCCATGCGTTTTGACTGTCGACTGTAAGCTAGTATTTAGAAATCCTGAAATTTGCGGAACAATAAGCTGAAGATACCGGTAGGATGGAACGATGAAGTGAGGGAGTACGTTACAAATATTGTAAACATGCGCAGACCCAATTGGCCGAGCTGTGTATCATGTCCAGTACTCAGTCGCAGATAGTGGGCCGGTATACCAAACAACAAAAGGAAACAAACAATCGAATAAGGCAAACTTCAGGCGGACAGTTAAGATAAATCCTAAACAGATAATAAATAGTAGGAACTGCTTCATTGGAGATCGCTATCGCTCACAGCGAAACCTACTTTTTTAGACGAGTGCAATGACTGAAAATGGCCGGGGGACAGCCGAAATGCTGTTAGCCGCTATGCTTTTCTCATTCGTAAAGCAGACTTGTGGAACTCAAGCAGCGTTGTTCGCTCATTTCTTACTGTCAATTTAATTGTCTATCCTCGCGCAATATACATTAACTTTTACTCAATAGGAGCACTGGGAAGTTCAACGAAACAGTTCTATTTGATGGCATTAACGTGATTCTAAGGCGTTTTAAGATTGGCATTATTGCTCATGAAGTGCTTCATGCGCTCGGCCTTTGGCATGAACAGTCACGATTCGACAGAGATCAATTTATCACTCTCAATTACGACAATGTCTACCCGGTACGTCTTGCCTCAGTCGATAGCAACTCGCCGTGAATATGCCTTCACAAAGCATGCAAAAGAAGCAGAAGTCATAAGGGTTTTTGGTACTTGAATACCTCCATTACGTTCGTTTCGTATCTTCTTGAGTGCAGTAGAACTGATCGATAGGAATGGCAAGGTGTAGTACAACATAATAGCGTTTCTCGACGTCATTGAAAATTCTTGAAGAATTCATGTCAAAAGAAAGTTGATATCTATTATGATGTATGATGATCAACTGAAACCAGTGCATCCTCAACAGTTCCATTTTGTGTCTGCGAAGGTTTTATATTTTGTTTGTTTTTTTAAAAGTGTGTCTAACGTTTTTTAATGCTTTACAGTAGGATTTTGCTATGTGGAAACGTCCAAAAGTTTCGCATCTTTCCAGTGTTACGATAGATCACGTGCTAAGCAGAAGTACTTACTCATTTAACGTTGCATTTGACTGTCGAGGATGACTCCCTAATAAAGCCTCTATGAGCATTTCATTGGTCTAAAGTGAGACCAAAATTATCTATGACAGATATTGAGGCATATACTAGCGGGCGTACCATCGTGACCTTTGCAAAACGAACAGTCCAAATTCACCGATTTTCTCTCCACATTAATCGCTTTTGTGCGCTGTCGTACAAGATCTAAAGGGTTGTAATTCATATACGCCATGGAATAAGTTTTGCTTGCATAAAACAGTTAAGCGCTACTCGTTTAGCCTAAATCATCCATTAGGCCATGCAAGTCTCCTCGTTCGTTTAAGAACACCTTCAAAAGGCTCGAGTATTAACAACGTTGTTAAAACGACGAATCCAGAAGAATGTGTTATGTTTTGCGCGTGAAGAGCTTTTTCCAGTTTTTTGAATGGCACTTTCGAATGATTTGGCAAAAATCAAACTGACTAGAATGAAAACGGCTCAATGTAAAGGGTACGCAAGGGAATTTCGAGAAAAGAAGTGAGTTAACGACCGACAATATGGGGCAGCCGTACGACTTGGGATCCGTAATGCACTATGGCTCAACTGCATTCGCCATCGACTACAGCAAGTAAGTTTTACTTTGCGGCTATTACCTAGCATGCGAAATTTATTTCACTTTACAAAATTTTAGGATTTATAGCTAAGCGACTGGCGGCAAAATTACGCTTCACTCGCTATTCCTACATCGTAGTTGTATGGTGTTGTCAGTGTTCTTAATAATTTTTTTTCCAGTGAAACCATTTGAAAGATACGAATAGTCGGGTTTTGATATCACATGCAAGTAAGCAATTGCTGTACTGGGTTGTCTGGCGCATTTTATCTGTTAGGTGAATTATATCTTGGTTGATAAGAATACCACAAATATTTACATAGTTTGATGACGATTACTATACAGCGCAAAGTTTCGTGCAGCAATCGTTTGTAGCATTATGCTTTAGTGTAAACGTATAACAAGGAACACAGAAGAATGATTACAGGAGCACGATCAGAACTATTGACAATAATTTCCAGCAAACAATCGGACAGAGGAAAGGAATATCATTTAAGGATGCCAAGATGATCAATCTTCGATATTGTTCCAGTTGGTTATCATTTTATAATTTCTTTTCCTTTGTGGACCCCTGATGATTCAGAAAAGGTACAAATAGTAGTGAACGGTTAGTGGTATGATGCACTGGTGCCAGCGCTTAAATTTTTGGCAAATATTGAACGCACATTTCTAGATGAGGAATTTTGGATATCTTTCAAACGAAAATATTTTTTCATATTTGTGGAATTAACTTTTCATCAACGAAGTAAGGTAGAAAATGGAATTTTAAAGGTACGGTGAAATTTAGAAAATTCCAAGCGAATCTGTGATTTCATTAATTTGCGTTTCAAAGGTGCAGCCTTTCGAATTTTTTGAGTGACCTGGGGTTTATGGCTGTTTTTATGTTTGCCAACTGAAACCTTTTTTCATAAGACTTTTTTAAAATTCGGCTTTGTTCCATACATTTTTTTTCGTCAGTTAGAGTCACTCAAAGACTTGCATAGTCGGAAGGGAATTTCGATTAATTCGTCTAGCTTTAAAACTTTTCTCCTAAATGAAAGGTAGATTAACTGTCACGCTTTCTTGAATCAGCTTTGGTGTCATTTTTAGCTATTGTGTTGAAAGATTTCAACCTTGTGATATCAACGGAGTGCTTTGATATTACCCTTTTCAATCTTTGCTCTTTCTCTTATCTGAAAGTTCATAATTTTTGTGTGCAAGAAGTTGTGAAGCCTCTTGGTGGAAGACACCATAGACGGTTTTCACAATCTTCGACAGAACTGTGCCATTCATTGAGTGAACGTTGAGAGACAAAATGCGGTCCCCTGGCTACGCACTATCATTGCAGCTCAACGGGCAATCAGGTAGTTGCTCCCGAAATGGAACGTAATGCGGAGATTGCGGGGCGAATAGTTCATGAAGAGGTTCAGAAGAGGTTTTTTCGGGAGATCAGAACTATTGGCGTTCATTTTTCTGGAATTTTATGCGCCTGTCTTACCGCAAATGCTGCTTCTTTCATTCAGAAAGTCGTATTCTAATCATTCAAGATGCTTAATGTTGTCTGAAACATTCGGAACCGTAAGCCGTTATGTTTCGGTCTCATAAGTTCAATTGAAGAAACGTACTCCGCTGATTCCTCTTACATTCCTTTCTCGCTTTATCATTTTGCATACGCTATAAGTCGTCGATAATCTCACAGATACTTGGAGTTTTATCTTGACGACTCGCACTGCCGGAGATTATGCTTGCCGAGTCTCAGGATGGAAGCATTTCTCGTTTGCTGCTTGGAACTACTGGATAACAGACAAAAATATTTGGATACATCTATATATACCCAAAGATATGATGGATCCATAGTGCGCTTTCTTTGAGGCGATATTCGCATAAAAGGGGAAACGGCTGACTTTTTAAAGTTGCAAAGCTGTGCGCAGAGCCAAATGTTGCTGCTGCCAGCATGTGTGCCAGCATATATGCCATTACAAAAGAAGAGTCCAATATTTATATTAGTACTGCTCTTGAAATCTCACCATTGTGAACAGAAAAGTATGGCAGACATGTTGAAATTTTTGTGCTTTTTCATCTGCTTATTTCTCATTCGCTTTGTTATGTTTGTTGTTAAAAATTGGAGTGCATGCCGGATATGAATATGACTGATCTCATGGGACTGATACACAGCTGCACAAGAATCAATAATTACCCATTTTGCATCGATCTTTACATGTTACTGAGAGTTACAATTACTTCGATAGTATATACCAACGCCAAAATGTATTCGTATGAGGTTATTGAAATGCTTTTCTGTTTTAGATGTATGTATTACTCAGGTTTCATGTCAAAATGAAGGTTACACTGATCCGAATATGTGTTCTCAGTGCAAATGTCCGTTCGGATATGGAGGAACATATTGCGAAACCGTCGAAAAAAGCAGTAAGTTTGAAAACACTGTAATAGACCAAAAAGCACGCATAAGAATGTTTAACAGCCAATGAAAATGAGCTATCGCAATCTCGCTATTTAGAGCCCCATGATGATGTTTATCTGAGGTGAGCCACGGGATGTCCATAGAATAGATAAAGTGTTATCATTTGAAAACCGGAAGTAGCTTCGATTGCTGATGTGATCCACTTCCCCAAGAGTGATCGCATTTATTGGTTCACTTATTGGTAGATTCATTACTCAAAGAGTCGTTTCGTTTTCGTAGTTTTCTTGCTTTCAGTTGATCTTTTCGTTACATCTGTGAGGACTATATTACCCTTTATGAGCTCCTCCTCAGTTATTATACAACATCAGTATGGCAACCAAAAATGAACTACAGTTTTTTCATTTAGCTCCAGTAGCAGAAGGTGCAATTGTATTCATTAGTGCACAACTTTGGTGGTCATAACAGTACCAAAATAACCGGTTCATATTTTCGCAATTGAATACAGAATTTCAATAGCAGTTCTGCAAACGGAACCTGATGATTAGCTCATAAGTTGCTTTCAGATCCTTCAACTTGTGGAGGTGAGTTGAGCGCAACTGATAACTATACGACCATTATTAGCCCACCGCTGGAGAGAGGCATACGTTGCGTATGGAGAATAAAGGTATGTTTCAATCGACATTATTATTAACAAAAACAGGCTTTAAGAGCAATGAAACCTATTGGTTATTGCTACTGAATTATGCATTCGAGAGTTCTACTGTTCGTTTAGTGATTTGATCGCCAAAAGGACAACGATTGCTTCGGTCAATGGATTCGATGAATGGCAACGATCCGAATAACCACCGATCTATTCTGCATTGCTCGAACACGTATCTTTGTCATCCCACACCTCGATCATTGCTTATCGTGTCACATCAGTGCGTAACAAGCATGAAATACAATTTCGTTCCCTCAACTATTCGTGTTCATTATTTCTAACAACATTTGTACTCGAAAATTTTCTCGTATGCATAATCATGTTTTTTTTTCATGCCGCTAAGTTCGCCATCATTAAGTTGTAAACATTAAGGAACAAAAAGTGGTTCGGCTAGTAGTCAGAAAAATTATCTGTTACACCAATTTAACTCAGGTCTCCTCTCATACCATGCGGGGGCTCTACCACTGAGCTACTATATGGCCAATTTTGTCATATGGAAAATAGTTACACAACTTTTAGGACATTTGATAGAAAAGATTAGCATTCGGCCTCTTATTCGTGTATTTTGTTTTTCGAAAGCAATGAATGTTCATCGCTCGGAAATTTTGGAAATAAAACAGCTTTAAGGATAAGAGAAGATGAAAACTTCTCATCATCTGATAAATATTGGCCTGCATAAATATTTCAGTCACCTGTTCGCGTTCAGCTTTCATTCGATCGCATAGATTTGCCTTGCGGCGTAACATGTCTCAGCTATGTCGAATTGAAATTCAGCACCGAGAAAACGTCAACAGGTTGAGCATTTATGCTTTTCTGTAACTTTTATCTTACGTCGTCTTAGAAGCTGTTGGTTTTATTTCCGCTTTTACATTTTTATTTTGACTCAAAACCAGCAAAAAGAGGAGTTGATACTCTTGCTTCATGTTGTAGACGTTTGGATGTGCGATTTCGACCATCTTGACCAATATTCGTGCAAGTGGTAGAAGAGAGATAAGGCTATCCTTTCAGGCGATCAGCATCCGCTAAATTTAGGCGCTTTATAGGACGCCTTTTTTCTCTTCGATAATTCCTGAATAGCCAAGAAGTTACAGCCGTTTGAGGCTTTTTCTCTCCAAAGTTACAACTAGCTGTGAAGTCACATTCATTATCACCACTTTTAATCAGTTTTATTTTTTCGCATAAGTACAATATTTCCTACGGGTAATTTCATTTTCATTTGCTCAGCGGGACTAGGCTGTAAGGATATTCTATGCAATCTATATTCTGTCAAGTGGATTTTTTTCCACGACAAATGCGTTTCTCGCAATCATAGATGATGTGTTTGATTGCATGAGTTTACAAATTTTACGTTTGCAATCGAAAATGGTCGGGAAAATGAATTGAATAGATCGAAATACGAATTTTTCTTTCAGCTGAAGGGAAACAATCGTCAGTTAGCCATAAAAATGAAAACTTTACGAAGGTTTCCACTAAAAATCCACACTGATCTCACAGTCACAGAAAATCAACATTCATCGATATTAGAGATTCATTCTTCTTGTACAAAATCGAATGGTGAAAATTCTTCGCAAGCTATATGCACATTTGAAATAATTTTCCTCCGTACATATTTTTAACGTATTCACAGCTAAGAGTGTTGTGGAATGAATGAGCAGGCATATTTTTGAGCAACGAATACACTCATCATAAGCCATGAAACACTTCCGCTTCTGCCAAAAAATTTTACATCAAAGTCATTATAAAAAAGGTCCTCGACTTTGTTGCTCTGTGCCCTCAACACCGTTTGTCAGCGATCGTGACGACTTCATTGTCATTTTGAACGGTGGTGCTGATGCAGATACTCAATTCCTTGGCTTCGAACTTCATTATCGAGCATGTGAGTGTCGCGATCTTATCAATACAGTTCCCAATCGATCCTCTATGCTGTTTTTCAATAGTAGCACTCGATCTGATCAAAAAGTATTTTTAAGCATCGTAACGCTAAATGTTTTTTTTACCCCCTTCCTTTGTAATTTACAACCTGAGTCCCTACAAGCACAGTAATGGAAACACAAAGTGCGTGATGTGCACAGTTATACGACGCGTGCTTTGCACTTTCGATTTGTGGCAGTCTCTGTGGTACTAATTCGTGCATCCAGCTGCTGGCTGGTACCTTCAAAAGTTCACGATTAAATGAACAAAAACCTCAAAACAAATCTATGCAGGTATTTTGGTCGGGATCATTCATGCTCATCGCCGTCTTAAATGAATCTTTGGCAAGGAAATGACAAGCTCTAATGATTGCATTACCCATTCACTTTGAACAGATCCGGAGTTCTTTTACAAATCTGTCAAATGCACTGAACGAACCATTGACTGTTGAGTAAATGTGAGAACGACAACTTCAGACAGTGAACAACCATCAACGACAACAGCACTGACCACGAGAACAACACTCACTACGACAGTACCTTTTGGTATCATGTCTACTATCACAACTGCTATCACCGTATGCATTGAAATCTTTTCAAGCCGTTACTAACCGCTATAAACGCTAGTAAAGTCGGAAGTAGTCCGCCAAAAAAGGCAGACATGCTCTTCGATGTGCATCGAAACGTCCACCAGTTTCAACCCTCACCATATTCTGCTTTCAAAAACCATCAAAGACAGTTTGTTTTGTCACTATTGTGTTTGCGGAATCGATTCTATAAAAGCTAATGGCATTGACAAACAAATGGAGCATTTTCAGGCTTCAACGGCAACCCATGCAACCAGCCCAGCAAAGGTTACTACATCAAACAGTAGCTTGCTCTCAACAGACGGTTAGCACTTTTATGAGTAACCATCATATCGCTTTTCCCAAATTCTCTTCATGTCTTCTTCCTGTTCTCTGGATAACTATGTTTTTCCGTTTTGAAGTAAAAATGGTAGCAGCACATCCGCAAAATGGAATGAGCACTAATGCTTACAGCTTTTGGCGAAATTCAAGCACTGTTAACACAGTGAGAAGCAATTATTATGTGGGAAGCAATGCGTCAAGCATATGAATTGCGTTGTTATGGACCTGGCGCATGTTCAGGATAGCAGTGTGAAGTCGGGGGTTATGAGGAAGTAAAATGCCGACTACAGAAGGATGTCCCTCGTTCTTTTGTTCTCACACTCATTTCTAATTGTTGTAAGGATCGCTTTTACATATGTAGGTATCGAGGGCAGAGACTGAAAATGTGTTTAATCTAGTGCCATAACGTTGCACATTCATTGTGTTTGAACAGTTTTGACGTAACTGGAATGTTGCGGTGTTCAATTCAGCACATTTTTTTTCCTTGACCATCAACAAACAGATCACTTGGAGGATTGCTGCCACAATAATTCATACGAAAGGTCGTTGTTTCATCCATCCCGATATTGTCAGCGAGGCAGTAAGACAGTAATAGGCTTTGAACAGGTCCGTGGACCAGTTGGAGTGAATGGAGCCCTTGCACAGTCAGTTGCGGTGGTTGTGGAATCCGTCAGCGAGTCCGAACGTGTGGCTCAAGTAACGCTAAATGCCAGTATGTTCTATTTAAGAGAAATAATTGATAACAGCAGAACGTCGAAATTGAATAGCACGCTGCTATCGTAAAAGCGAGATTTTGAAAAATCGTTAACGCTTTGCAATATGTGCCACGAAATGCTATTATCCTCTAACAGATAATGGAGCACAAATGAAAACGATTAATACTTTTTCAGATGTCTTTTCTCTGTGATTTGTTAGCAACTTCTTTTTTGCGCATGATGAAGTCAGTATCCTCAAAAAAAAATCTAAAAATTTCAAATAACTAAACGCCGAGTTTCCCCGCCGCTTGAAGTGGTGGCTGCTCGAGATTATAACAACGAAAAGAGAACTGGAACTGGCAAAATCTCTTCGAGAAAAAAACTCGGAATTTCGTGGAGGAACCAGGACTAACAACAGTCATGATATCAACAAGCGCTTGAGTGAGTGGTTTTCGTACAAAGGTATATACGAAATCGCTGATTAGAACAGCATAATCACAACTGCTTTTTTTGCAATTGGCACATATAAAGGCAATATTTCCTCATGAGGTAAACCGTAATGCTTGGTTATACTTGCAATAAGTAGCAGGGAGCGCATCATTGACGCTGCATACTCTTCGGATGCTAACTGAAGCCATTGGCATTATCGTTTTATTTTCTGCGTTTCAATCATAATTGAATTTTGCCCAAATGCTAATTCTTGACTACCTTTTTCATATCTTGGAAGCAAAACATTTGCCGAATACACTCTTTGATTTTATGCGTTTGAAGCAGCCAGTCATGTTGCACAGGGGTTCCACAACGATAACAGATCAGTGCAGTCGAAAGCCGTGCCCACCAATTGTCGGAGGATTTGCGTGTAGAGGACGACTTGTTTTGCCATGTGATTTAATAAGCAAACTGCAATTCGCTTCACCTCCAGAAAATGCTACTGCCTTCAGTAATCCATGTAACTCTTGCAAGATTTTCTTTCTTTTCATGATCCACTGCCACCGCGATAGCGTTTTTTTTCATGGATTTCTTTGATAAAATAGTCGTTTATGAACCGGAAATCTGCGTTAAGCGCGGAAAATGTAGTTCTTTTTTTTTAAATCAAAAAGCGACCAATGAAGGTTGCCAGTCTAGACGTGTGTTAAGGAAACAGAATTGGATATACCAAAGTTCGCCTTGTGATGAACGTTTACCATGAATATTGCTCTACATACGAGCGGAAATCAATAGTATGCGTTCATTGTTTCGTTTGCATTTGCACTTTTTGTAAACTAGTTTTTTGGTCATACTTTGGAAGTGTTGGAGCGAACAAACGCAGATACTTTTAACGAGGAAGTTAATTGTGATGAAGAAGCGTAACACTTCAAAAAGATTCAAGAGAACGCCTCAAGAAAGCTACACTTCAAAACAAAAATCATTTCGATTCGAAAGCGGTTAAGTGTTTACCCAATATAATAACTATATCATCTTGTAACGTGGATTTTGTTTAGTATTACCGCATATGGATCTCGGTGGTGATAATCATCGCCTGATAAGAGATTATGAGAAAAATCGTCACGTTCGCAGTACGGATGAAGGCGAGAAACAATTTTGTGAAAAGTAAGTACTGATTATACGGCGAACTGATGATTTGATTGGCTTGTTGAGCACTTATGAGTACGATTCGTTTCGTTAGCCCTCCGCATTCGACTTCAATTCGTTTAAAAAGTTTCTCTATCGTCAGCAACAATTGGATATTGACTTAAAGCGATAATGCAATAAGCGTTCAACGAGCATCGAGTGAAATTTTGTGAAAGCAAAAGTTTTCTCGAATACACTATAAAGTTTCCCTTAATTGCATATATTCAGATTAGAGAAATGCAATTAGAGAAATGCAAATGTTCACATTGCGAGTTCATTTTATTCGCTCTTTCAAACTTGTTGATGAGCACATCTTTCCCATTATATTGCAAAAGTTAACTTTCTGATGCAAAAAATCGTATTTTCGAATAAAGCGCATTCTTTTTCCTAATGCTCATCTTAGAGCAACTTTTAAACATCGACATCGTTTTCATAATTCTTTCGTGGTATTCTAGATGCAGCGATTGCACTCTGTCAACTATCAACTATTTATAATTTTATTTGCTTTTCGTAAAAATGAACTATTTCAAATGTCCAATATATCCGATGATTTCTGAACAGAGCGCTTATAAAATGCAAAAGAACAACGGAAAAATATTTTCTGTGAATCGAATTCCGCACAAACTCTTTTTTTTTTCAGGCGTTTTGTCTTCTCATGCCCAGTTTCACTTTTGACAATCACCATGGACTGGAAACGAACAAACGACAATGTAATCAGTACACGGGGATGTTGCAAGGGATATTACATTCACAAAGGAATCTGTGAAAAACTGTAAAATCATGCGGAAAAATTGTGTGAAATAACAGGATATTTTAAACAAACCAAAATAAAGGAAAGAAAGTAATAGTTCTGAAAAAGAAGGTCCACATTTTTAAAAAATGTTTTAATAGTAGTAGGCGCAGACATTTTGTTGCCAATGTTCATCACTTAAAACTATTAATTCTGGAGCCAAAGTTCCATGAATAAATCTTGAATAATAAATTTTTTTAAATAAATTTTTTCATGTTCATAATTAAAAATTCATGAAATGAATTTTATAAACAAAATTTTTCCATGAATAAATTTTATAAGACAGAAATCTTTTGCAATTTTTAGAAAAAATCAGGATTAACAAAAAAAACGCTAAGCCATTTCGAGTGTCAAGCGGAGCTCAGGTTTAGCGCTAAAATGTTAAACTTACGTATTATTTAATTGATGTTGTGCATAAATTGCGAAATTTTCATGAATTCATTTAATCATAAACCTTGCACCTCGAAGCGTTGAGATGAAAATGCGTCAGGACCCCGGCTACACAGAATATTTCAGCAACTCTTGCAACATCTTTGCTGTACTGCACAACATAAGACACCAGGCTGTTCGATTTGTGATCAAAAAAATGAAGGTATATTTGCAAATATTGCTTTTAGTACTCCGTAGAATAATACAGCTGATTTGTAGCTAGTCGAGGCCGTTCGAAACAAAAAAGGTTAACTTGAATTGAGCAATCTCCCATCTGTACCCTAAGAAAATGAACCGTAGAATGTACAAGAGGCTTATAATATCTTCATAATTTCCTAATCATCACAATCAAAAGAATGAGCACGATGTGGAAATTGAATTGGAGCCGCGTCGATCACTGCCGCTGCTACCATCTTGTGATCGCTTTTCTAAGTCATCATCATGTTCACAACCAGTGATACTGGCTCACCATGTGATTACGAAACAATTCTTGGTAATGGGCACCGAACTGCATTACGAATGTGTTCATGAAAGGTTGGATGCAAATCAGTCTGAAAGCAACTGTCAACGATATTGCCCATCCAGCTACTCGTCTGAAAACGTGCAGCTGACGGTTCAATTAAGTGAAAACATTTGCCACCTTCAGATGGATACTTTCTGTCACTCGATAGAATGTAGCTAAAGGAAGCATGACTTCGAAGAATGAAGTGAAATTGAAATCTTAAGGGCTGTGTCGCATATGTTCAACGGTGGCATATGTTTCGTAGTGAAGAAGTCCAATGCCACAAATTTCGCCGCTGTCAACGACTGACTGCGCCACCGTTTCTCCGACAAATGTCCTTATCGTCAGTGTTGTATGGCCCAAGTGCCCTGACCAAGAATACTGAGTAGCGGAAGTGTCCATTTGAGTATCGTAGTCGTAACTTCCTCATCAGACAAATGTCCAATCAATGCCATAGAAATAGAGGCAATGAAGGACCCTATGGTGCAAGTGTCCAAACCATTATTGCAAGGAAAAAATAGCTTGAGCATTTTGCTGCGACGCAAGTCCGATGTGTCTATTCGCGTTCACAGTTATGCAAAATTTTCCGCATAACGATTACCGATCCTCTTAACGCGGTAGATTCTCGTTAAAGGGGTGGACGCACCTGGATGGAATGAAAAAACTTGAAAATTTGAATGACAAAAATGGTTGGTCCCACCGCTTTACGAGCATGCGTCTACAGACATGACTCAAAAACGGGTATCCTTTTCTTAACTTTACAATCGTGTTGAAGCCATCTACTGGCGAATTCGAGCAGCCTGCGCTTAGATCCTCCACGTCATCGGCCTTGTCATCCTAGGCGTCTTGTCGACGCTAACAGTGCGATCGTGTTCTTGCGTCACGAAAAACATCTGCATGTTTATTGCCATTAGCAAAAAAACAACGCACGAAATAACATCACAAAGCAAAAAGACTCTGTTGTCCCATTTAAATCGCAATCGAATTTTTGAACATACGGAACACAGCCTAATAATGCACTTTTAAGAAAGCCTTATTAAGCTCACATGTAGCAATGACGCACGAATTTGCAACCTCAACCTTCTTCACAGATCGTTCGTTTATCGAAGTGACGTAGAAGTGATGTAGAAGTATCATGCAGATTCTTGCTCGTAGGTGCAATGGAGAAATGAACTGCAAACACTTTCAATTTAAGGGAAAATTAAAGATAGCAAGTTAACTGCTGGGCTATTCGGTGGGAAGCAACAAAAGCATTACGCTGACCCAAACGTAGTTAAACCAGTGCAACGAGTAGTTGTGCAAGATGTCACATGAAAATGAAACGGTTCGTTTCGCTTTGCCAAACATTTTTTAAATTCCGCTGATGAATGTGTGAATTCGAATACTTGTTCTCTTTTCGAATGGCGTCGTTGAGGTTGTGCTTATGCTGAAGCCATGCTGAAAATAGCTGCTTTTGAGAATTTGCGAGAACTTTCAGATTTGATCTACATCCGTAGAACCGCCATCACTTTATTGTTGTTGCTCATGCATTAGTCACGCCTTGGTCTTCGGCTGGAAGTACGTGACATAAAGAAAAAAGGCAACATTCTGAACTGTCTGTTGAATAGGCGGGAAGTGATACTGATGAAAGGTGCATTGCCACCTCTTCGCCTTGTTTGCCACGAAGGAGAAGCCCATCAGAGAATGTGAGGCGAAAGGGTAAAAAACGAATGATGACCAGCACCCAAACCAAAGTGCCGGAGAATGGCTCATCGTAAGCTGGTGGGAAGGGGGCTGGGATAGAGGGTAGAGACGAGGGGCTGAGACAGAGGGTGGGGGTGGGAAGTGGGGGGAAGGGGACATGAGTGAAAAATATCGTCGAATCGCCTTTCGTCATTCTCTGGGAACACGGTCGCCATACAACACGCTATCCCATTAGCTCGCCTAAATCCCGATAATCGCAACTAGCATACACTCGGGCAAGAAACCTACCGTACAGATAAGTTTTGGTCCCGCATTTCTACCCGCTCCGGTCAAACGGCGAAGGGAATCTTCAGGCTAATGTACTATTCGACTATTTTGAGAATTAAATTACACTTCAGCAGCCTCATGATGTTCAAAAAAGCTCGACGGCAAACTTACGAAGGCAGTGGAGACTTACGAGGTTTCATTAATTTTTTTCTTTGCCTTTGACACACACTTTTCAGTGCTAGTGATGCCAAGCTTCATTTGTTTTTCTAGTAGCTTCAACAAAGGAACCATTAATGTCTAAAGGAGCTTGCATAAAACGCTTTAAAATGGGCGAATATATCTCTTGCCAGGAAGATTTTGTTTGAATCGGGGTGAGTTTAAGTTCGAGTGACACGCCACCCACAGATATTTTCTTCCCGTCGCTTGATTGTCACTCCGGTCGATAGCATCATCTGCTGTGTACTTCGGACTCCACACCTCGACCCGCCCTCGCTTTTCGGCGAATTTATGCGAGCGCACCCTGCGGCTCTTTCTCTCCCTTCCCTCTCTCATTTCGCTCATCGATTTCGGACACGATTATCGTCGCGTATTTTCGGCAGCGAATGCGCCATCGTTTGTTGCCTCACAATTGCTGTCGGCAGCACAGCGTTTTCATGCGAACTCAACGCCGTACTAACCTAACCTTGATTCGTTCTTGGTGAAGCATCCATTGTCTATGCATCCAGGTTAATAACAGCCTTTGCTGACTGGATTTCGCTATGATCTCGCAGGCATGCATTTCTTCATATCTGTTCGAGCACTCCAAAATTGCTGAATGGCCAATAAAATATTTTAGCGCTAACTAATAAAAACTTTCTAAAAACACTCTAATGCAGTCGCCGGACCCCTGAATCGCGCATTCTTCTGTCGATCACCTCAGTGGTGTTCGATGTAGCCTCGTAAAAGAATGTTACGTGAAAAATACTGAACATATGAACGCGACCATTGTTCGAAAGTTGCAGTTTTCTTATTTGTCGAGTTGCACCATGTTTGTGCAAGATCTTTTTGACATTTGACTGTTACAACATTCATGCCTCATAGTAGACTGTATACTAGCACACGATTTTGTCTGTCTTTCCAAAGCATTTCAGTTTTTTTTTTTCGTTTTTCCTCCTATCTTCTAACGTCCCATCAGTGTTGTGGAAATTGAGGCAAATTTAAGCCGTATTCTGATGTCAGAGTTGTTGATGATTTTACGTCGTATTTGTGCTCGAAAAGATTACATTCCGATGTGCGTTTTCTTTCGTAAAATGCCACCACAATTTGTTTACGTTTATCTATTCGAGTTCTGATTCTACCGATACGCTCCGATAGTGCAATTCATATTCGTTACGCATTCGTATTCATAACGAATTCCATATTCATAATAAATCCAACAATTACTGCTAAGCGATGACATTTATCGAATAGAAGTAATTTTAATGTTTTCCACATTTGCATTTCTTTTTTTTTTCTGAGTATCGTAACCTTTACGAAATGTTTGCTTTAAGCTCATGCGAGAATATTTGCAAATAAAATAATGTTTACGTGATAATAATGCTGAAGATTTTGAATTATTGCCTTCGAATATTTTCAAAAAAATTTTCTTTTTTGCAGTTGTGAAGGCAATATGTGCGATTGGTGCAAGCGGCGGGCAGTTGCATTAATACATTTGTGTCGCATAAATATTTAACGCAAATTGTTTTTCATTCGTTCAGTTCGTTAAAAAAAAAAAAGAAAAGAAAGAGCGGACGCCATTGCTAATGGTATTTCTCATTCGGAGGGAAACGTTTGTTTTGAGTGTTTTTTGTTGCTTGTTGATGACGATAATGTTTGTTCCGTTGAACGAGCACAAAACCAAACACACAGAATTTCGTCTCCGTTCTCAGTTTCTCTCAACTGATTCGTTCTTTAACCGTGTAGCAAAGTTCGGAACGCTCCTAAAACGCTAAAAAGTTTTCAAATATTCCCACAGATTAACGTTACCGCCAATACCGCCAATCCGATTGCTTATAGTAATTCATTATATGAACAATAAGCTAAGAAAATGATGAAACGAGCAGATGTTTTGCACGAATTGTTATTATTAATCATTCCGAATTGCCTTCATAAAGCAAAATCGAAAAAGAGGTCACATTTATTGTTGCTCTATACACCTCTTTGAATTGGGCCAATTCACCAAAACTAGCAGTGATGGCGAAAGTTTTCGAAAGTTGGGTTTTCAGAAGAAGCAGGGAACTCATTCCACCTCTTCTTGTTTGTACACAAAATTATGTTCTAAGCAATAATCTGACTTCAGGAAGATAATGTTCGGAAACATCCACAAATTCAAAGTCTCACTGTTGTAAGTTTTCCTTCTGATACCAATTACAATGTTATGTCGTCAAATGAAATAAATAAGGATGTGGATGGGGCTGTTGACTAAATGAGTGTGACTAGTGAAAATGTGGCGTGCTTGTGTTCCTGTCAGATCCGTTTTATACGCTCAAATGACAGCCTCCGAAGCTGTTAGACAAATGGATGTTTTTGGATGTCCACTACTGCTCACTCGGTGGTCTCGACGAGTATTTCTGTGAACTTGAGTATACTAAATGTTTATAGCGGTTATCATGCTTTCAAATATCACTTCATACTTATGCTGTTTTAATAAGCATTTACTCCGTATCCGTCATTCTTTCATAATGCAAAATTTAGTTGCTACTTGAATTATTGAGCAATGCTACTTCAGTCCTGTATTATTTTCATAGCTGTTGCCGTGTGATTAGATTTTACCGAACTGACAAACCATCGTAGCCTATCAATTCAAATTTCAATTTATTGGTGACCGCAACAGCCTTCGGGAGGACCCGGAAAGGTCCCCGAATCGAGGGCCCTCATACTGTCAGGAGCTCTCAATGATGACCACGTCATGCACTCAGTCTGTGGCTTCGAACGCTGTTGAAGCCCTCCGATCAATTTTCTGTCTGGGGCTAACACGGCTGTGAACCATATAAAAGCACGCAATGAAATGCACCAGAGACCGACGATGTGCTCCGTGTTTGACTTGATGTTCCCTTTTCGTTCTTCACTTGTCCAAGGTCAGTCCGTTGTGCATGTGCTGTTGTTACAAATGAACGGGTGCACCTATTAAGTGCTCTAGATAAAGTTTTGCATTTGTTAAGGATAGGTAATTCTTATGTGAATTTTAAAAATATGTGCCACTCTTCTTCTAAACTTCTTTATCAGTACAAAACTCTTTATATACATAATGACAGCAGTACTTCGATCAAAAATAGGAAAGGCAAAAACCATCATTTTTTTTAGCTCGTTCACCTCAATCACAAATTTTTTCAGCCCTTGTCTCCTTAAATCATCATCCAATTTGTAGTTTTGCAGCAAAAAAGTTATTCATAGTTGTTTATTCAACACATGAGACTTGTTCCGCTCGCTTGTTTTTTTTTTCATTTTTTATGCTTTGCATGTGACAATGACGATTTTATGCCTGTGTATTTGTGTTTGCGTTTGTATGTGTCTGTCGATCAAGTAGTTTCAACCTGGAGAGGCATAAAATTTAGTAGGTTAGATCTATTCGCTTCAATCACCTAGTTTACCTGAATATAGCGTCTTTCAAAGCAGTTCATTTATCCTGTGGAGTTTTATAGGATACCAAGCCATTTTCACTGGGGTGGGGGGGGGGGGGGGCGGTCATTTGTGCTGTGGAAATATGCAGTACTACTGTTGATGACAAGTACCAGTTACAATTTGACTGCATATTTGTTGAACGGCGGGCACGGGCCCCATAGAAGGAAATTGCCCAATATCAACTAGTATAAATTCATGCGAATTCGGTTCTTCCAATAATTTGGCGAGAAGAACCATTTAGAAATTTGAATGTAAACTTTCAGATGTTATACCCCTAAATCATTTTTTGCTCGTGCTGAATGTAAGTGAGTAATCGTATGGACCAGTCGACCTATCCACAAGAAGTTGCCCTGTAAGGCTAAACTAGTTAACTATAAACTAGCTAGGTTCGTATAAAATATAGTGCACTTATTTAGTCGATATTCGTATTGATTTTGTAATTTTCTACATATGCCAGTGTTCATTTTCTTTTTTTTCAATGATTTCTCCATTGTATTTTTATCGTTTCAATAGCAGAGGAAGGCCACTTTTGCTGCTTTGAAGAAATTTTTCAAATTCTCGTCGATCACTAGCGTGCATTGCTCACAAAAAATGCTATTGAAAAGCATTTTCTTTTTTGAAAATTTCCAATAGACTTTGCATTTGCTGTCAATGAATCACCGTGTGTTGCGATCGGAAACTTTGTTGTACAGTTGTAGAGCAAAAAGGAAGAGCGAATTAGTATTGTTTCCATTAAACTGCAAAGAAAAGTCGGCAGCTGTGAATAATGAATAGTGAACGGACATAGTTGAGTGTGTGTTCGTTCCGTTGATGTCAAAAAAAGGCCACAAAACTGCGGTCTCGCTATTTGAAAAAATGGCTAAAAATTGTAAAGATTTCTTAATTCGTTTTTATTTTAATTTGGAAAAAACCGAAAGTAAAAAAGTCCTCGAAGCAGGAAATTGCTAAAGAACGAGAATCAGTTTGATACTCGAATTCTACTTTCGTTCAAAGACCATTTCAGGATACAGTAAAAGGTTTTTTTTAATAACTTACCTGCCAAAATTGCTCCCTTTTCATCGTTCAATATCACTGTTTTTGGCTAAATCATTGGAAAAGGACTTCCTCATCAACAAACTTTTATTCGCTTCCTCATCAGCTAATAATCAAATACTGTAACTTCTCTTACTGTAATTGTATACTTTGTAACACAATATATGCAGTATGTTGCGCTCTCGAGAGCTTGATAGGTAAGTAGGTAAATTTTCTTGTAATCTTTTAGAAAATTGCTTAAAATATATTTTAAAAATTCACCAGAAACATCAAGACGGAAATCATAATGTCCTCAGTTCGCGAAAATTTGTTCATTGGCCAATACTGAGATGTTTCCGTGACGTTCGCGTTCCTAAGACAAAATCTTCTTAATAACACGCCAATGAAAATAAAAAGTACGGTGCGATCATGATGTAACGTGGGGCGGAATATCGTAAAACCTTGAATTGAAGCTGACGCCAGTGGGAAGCACTCTGTCAGTGCCAGTCTCCTCTATACGGAACGGTAACGGTATCAGCTTTGGTGGTTCTCTTCAAAGCTGTTTGCAGCAGTTTTCTACAGCTAATACCGCTATCGTGTTATTACACTGTGATAGTACACTTTTCCAGCAGCAGACCATTTCAGTTTACCGTAAAACTCCAAGTACGAATCCCGGAAGTCGAAATTCACCCAACCATTTAGGAGCAAGAGATGTTTCCGACTTTCCAGTGGGACTTATAATGATGACATGAATTGATTGGTGATCCGAATTTTACGGCATATAAGCGTGTGTGCAAACTACTTTCAACCGTGAACGTAGTTCAAAAAGTAGACAGCAGAAAGATTTGAGCCGCATAAAATTTCTACGCTGCCTATCATGTCCACCTTATCCGCTGAAATAATGCGATTCATAACCAACGATTTATGATGTTCGCGATAAAATCGGGGAATGATAGTGATATAGTTAAGTTGACTCAACCAGTACTCGTTTATTGCGATTGTCCCGTTGTTTTTGCCTTGCTTACAAACTGTTAATTCATTCTCTTCGAGGTAAAAGTAAAGGTCGTAAGCTTACATTATTGCATCCACTTAAAACTTAACACCATAAAATCTGTGACTTGTAGCTTTTCAAGCCGAAAACTTTTCCCGACTTCTTAATGGTACTTATAATCGTAAGCTAGACTTAACGCTGATCTGGGACTTTTATTGGAGTTTTAACACTGCACGTTATAATACTTTCTTTCGGTATTTATAACGACAACGGTATTCCATGTTTATAATAACACATATATGATGCTTACGCATGTAATAATAAGAACAACAAACAAGCAAATGGCATTAGACGCCGTGTTTGTTGGAAACCATGGAACGCATACTATGTGTTTGTGCATGCGCTCACATGTTTCCTTCTTGTTATGGCTAATTCGTCTATGATTACAACAAAAAAATTATGAGAAGGGATAACGAAACTGAGGCTAACAGTATGCCAACATATCCATCATTTGAAGTGTTAGTCAAATGAACTAATGAGACAGCTCATTTGAGTGCACGTTGTACATAAGAACTGAAATGCCTAGAGACCTTTATGGTAGCGCAGGTGCAACAACCTAGTAAACAGTTGTTTACTTCGACAATATAATCTTCCGGCGACAACATCAATCACATTTAAAGGCAAAGAAGTTTCATTAAAATCTAACGCTTCTAACGTAACCAAAAGTCATTCTCGGAATGAATGTTTAATCCTCGTTAAACAAACACATTCGGAATATGCTATAAGAACGAGGAATTTTCGTCAACATGATCTTCTTGCCGTCTGATATGGGGAAGCATCTGGGAAGAGTATATACGCGTCATTGTAAATAACGTGGTTGGCTTTCAGTAAAAGTCGCTTGTCATAATTGCGCGTGATTAATTGGCATTTCATGAAATGAGTAATAAGAGCAGTAAAGGTTGTTAGAGAGTGAATCCAACAAAATTTGCTTAAAGAGAACCAAACTTCTTAATTCGAAAACTGCTTAAATATTGAACGAATACATTCTACGCTTTCAGATATCTCGACTTAGCTGGTTGCACTCGCGTTATCGATATTATCAACAAGTAATATATATCAATGTATCACTGTTTCAGTTCACCGCTATCTGGATTGCCATAAATTGCTGTAGTGTTCAGTGAAATGTGGGGTGAGTTCAACGTTCAACTTACTGTGAATTGTTGTTTGCTATAACAATCTGTAACGAGCAAGTTTCGAGAAACACCTGCCCCATTTCCACGAAAATTTTTATTCCTTTTTTTCGCCTCCATTGCTTTCTGTTACCGATCAAAGTTGAGCCACCTTAGATCAGAAACGCCAAACTGAAAACGTATAAGTTACTTTGATTTTTTTTGTTTATATAACGCTCTTTGGGGTGGCGCGTCAGCTGCGTGATCGCATGAGTGATTTTTTATTGTTCTTTTTCGCGACAGATTCATATCACATTACTTGTTAAAACCTGAAGAGGGAAGGGCGTGATGATGAGTTCTTTTTGAGGTGTAGAAGATTACAAAAGTATTCTTGCAGCAGTGTCAAAAATATAGTGGTGGAACAGCCCGTTATGATGTAAGCCGTTAGCCCCTCCCCCACCTCTCTCCTGTTAAGAAGAATCTGGGGTGGTGGGGGGGGGGGGGGGGGGGGGGGAGAAACTTGCATGCATTATAAGCCGGTAGGGTCGTATTTTCGATGGCAGAAAGACGAAGCTTTAGTGAACGATTTGAACGAGCGACCGGAGTGGGTAAAATCCGAATTCACGTCATTTGCTAGCATTTGATGAAATTGCCTCGTTTGATGGGTGAGTCTTGGTAGCTTCCTGGTAGGCGTTTTCACTTTTTAAATTACTACCAGAAAGCCGTAATTGCATGATTGATTGATTGCTCTCTCCAATGAATATTTGCTCATTTGTAGTGCATATTTTGCTGCAAATAAATCTTAGCTTATAGACGAAATAATATAATGAGAGGTTTTATTCGTTTTTGCGAAGCTGAAATGCCACAGTGAACGAGGCTTGCGTAGTCACTTTAGTGGGTTGAGTGGAGCGATATCATCGTTTAAACGTCTCAAATATTTGAGACCATTATCTGCGCACACATCGGCATAATTAAACGCTTCGCCATTTTTTTAAAATTCCACATCTTTTAGCTAAAGATTCTTCTGTCTAAAAATTGTTATCGACAAATCGTCTCTTTCGGTAGGGAACAGAAGGTGAAATGAAGCTGTTACAAGATGTTATGATATTTCAAAAAAATTTCACTTGGCTATGACAATGAAGAGTTTATAATGTTGTGCTAACAAGTATAGTTGAACTTTATTTCAATGTTATTTTGTAATTAATGCGGAAATGTGCAAAAGGAGTAGTCCATTTACATGCATAACGCTTATTCTATTCGTCGACAATACTTGTCCTTTTATGAACGACATACTCCATTTTATACGTAAAACGTTTAATATTATTACTATTGTAATTTTTTAAAGTGATACGTATGGTAAAATATATTTCTTTCTGCATGCTTCTTTTCCGATTGTTTTTATCGCGATCATTTGCTATACGCAAAATATCGATTATCTATGTGTTCAACAAAATTAATCATTTTAACCACAACGAAAAAAAAAAGCGATGACAACTGTTTATATACAACGATCTCTTACGATCAATATACTAAAACTGATAACAACGATGATTCTTCGTATTGCAGCCACCTGAAACTTGTTTTTCGCGTTTTTGCGAATCTCGTTTCGATTTGGTGCGCTATCGCTTGTTTCCTAAATGTTGATACGCCGTTGTAATCGCTTCTTTAGAAGAAGACGTTCACTGACGCTATTACCTTCATCTTTTTTCAACGGTGCTTTTTCTGTTCTATCTTGTTAAATGCGAACACCTAAACAACCCTCGAATTCATAAGCCCTTGAATTCAGTCTCTGCTCAGTATATGCTTTTCATCAGATTCAGTAACTTATTTTTCGCCAATATGACTTCCAACATATTCGTTTCCTTTTATTCATTATCGTTCTCCACTTTGGTCACTACTTTGTCAACATAACTTCTTACATATCGCCCATAAATTCGATTTTTCTATCTAATTGTGACTGCCCTGCCACCATCATTATGCGATTTATGTGCACCCTGCGTGATCTGGAAGTTGCGTTCCAGGCGTCCAATTTTCACGGATTATAGTGTCTTTATTGTATTTGTGTACTCTTCCATGGGCCTTGCGAGCGAGTGAATTGCTGATGAAAATTTCATCCTTAGTAATATTGTGGAATATGTTAAAAATATGCTTACCCAATACTTTTGACTTACATGTTAAAAATGCTTGTCGCAAAATACTTGAAAAATGGCTTTTCTGTCTTATACAGACTCCCTTCGAATAAATCCTCCTCACTCTCCGCCACTACTCTCACCCCCCGCCCCCTCCCGTACGCTGTCCCTACGTCCTCTAGAAAGGCGTAAATTTGCGTAAATTTGTAGCCGCAAAGAGTTTTATTCGAAAATGAGTGATGTGGAAGGAACGCCTCTTTCACAATGACTCAACCAAAAACTATTGGGTTAGCACCAAATTATTGCCAGAACGGTCCTTCCTAATTAAGGATATGGAAACGATCGGTATAATGGACCGCTGATAGCGTTTTTTACCTTAGTTAAAACTTGGTTAAGCATGGTCCGGAGACATTAATTGATTCATTCGCCTTTTTTTTTGGTTGCGGCCATTATTGCTGGTGTCACTTTTTTTTTAAAATGAATCATCTTTAGCAAATATTTGCATGATCTTTTTGCGTTGCGCTCATTCCACTGAAGTGCGTGTTAAATTGTGTGCTTATTTCCTCTCCACACTGCTTTTTATGAATTTTGCAAAATTTGGTAATCAGTACATTATGCCATGTAATATCCAACTGGACAATACTGTGCGACCAAATTCCGCATGAAAAGAATTTTTCTTTCATTTTTTAATTACCTAATTTGTAGGTTCACAAAGCAAGCCGAAACGTTACCAAGCCAAAGCGCTCACAAATAAGATTTGTAGGTGGGATACATCATTTCGTCAAACCTGAATCAAACTTGTAAACTGTGGTTATGCGTCTCTTAATCCAGCGTCTTTGGCGCAAGCGATATCAAACTATACCATTGCATAGGCTCGAAATTCATTAAACGCCATCTATGAACAATATGTAGTGAATAATGAGGAGGCAGCCTTAATTGTTAATAAGTTCGCTTAGTTGGTAGATAATGGTGTCAAGATAGGTGTTCGTTTGTGCATTAATCTCTTTGAATGCATATGTCGCATTATTCATACAATTGGATCGCAGTTAATAAACGAACGCTTCATTGCATATTGTGTTCAACTAACACCTTTCGAATGGTTATGAAACGTAATGCGCGTTTCGTTTCATTGAGAGCGGTCATGCGTGGAGACTAGAAGCGCAATTTTATTGAAAGCTTGACATATATTTTAGTTATCTTCAACTGCAGCTTAATCTGTTTGCATCGATTAAAAAATATCTTAGGCTCTGACCTTTTCGAAGCTCAGCAGATCCTATGTGAACAACATCATTTTTGTTTCTTTTTCATAGTTCATAAATGGTAATTATCTCAGAGAAAAGTTCAAGGATTAAAGCATATTTTAGTTGTTAGATTACATGGAATATTGTCACTGTTTGTTAATTTGTGAATTATGCGTTTGCTAAATTTATCACTATAGTTTATCACTTTGCAGATTTGGAATCAGCGATTAGCAAGATTCATTTGCAGTCTCAGTTTGCCTATCATGGCCGCTTACAAAAAAGTATATTGTGAAAACGATAAAATAATGACTATGTGCTTGTGAATGCATATACCATTTAGGAGTAATGATATGTGACAAACCCATTCGGATTTTAAGTTCAAGAGAACTGGTTTTGTTGGCTGGAGTATTCGCTTGTGAGATTAAATGCCATCCGTGTGCTGAAAAATTCTTCGACGAAGTGCCAAAAGAGGAAGCTGTGTTTGACGTAACTGCAGCTCGCTTGATTGCTTTAATGCTAAAGCACTTTTCATGCAGTCAACATCCGCTCACATCTAGCTCTTCGTGAACACATCGACGAACGTTGCTATTGATCAAATCGATCACCATTTTCATCATATGAGTGCATCGGTATAGAAACTTAGATAGCAATGAATTCTATTTTTTTTTGATGTCAAACAACCTCATACCGGCGTTGGTGTCCGACTTTTTGTTATTTGCCTTGTGCCATGGATGATGTTTTTCTTCGAGAATTTTTTGCCAAAAGCATTTCGCAAAATAAACCATAGTCCTCGAGTTTTTTTTCGACCAGGCTTACTGGGTATGCTAATCTTCGATCATGCGTTCATAACAAATTAACTGGTAATCGAAAAATTGTAATTTGTTGACGAATGCGCATTACAACTAATGTAACTAAAGACAAATCAAAACGTCTCTTTGCAAGCCTGCGGTTTTGAAATCTCTGCTCTACGGACAGAAATTTTACGTAATCAGGGCAAAGTGCATGTGCTTATCGATGTGTTTTACGCTATCGCTCCTCTCAAACAGTCGCTTAAGATCAATAATCTACTTTTTGATAATTAAAAAAAAGTTCAGTTTCTTGCATCGGCAATGACATTCATTTTTACACCGTGCACTTTAAGCCATGCTAAAATCGCTTAAAGAGATTAGCATAAGGTCGCAATATGATGGTTATATTGATGATCACATTTTCTAAGGCGGATTTTCCCTTCTTTACTGCCTTACCATACTTCTGTCAAGAGGTACTATGTCAACGTTACCAGTTGTTGCCAGCCCATATCTATTCGAACTTCGCAATGCTTCTTTTTTATGCGCCTTCCTCAGTGATAAGAGTGCATTATGGGTCAGTCCGTAATGCTCGTACGCGTTTGCGTTTGTGTCCGGTAATTTCAACTTATGGGCCAGGAAAGCTTCACCGACGAAAACTAGCAGGCATAATTTATAGTACTGCCTGGGGTTCACAAGATACTGGAAGTGGTTCGTAGGTTTCTGGACGATTATATGATCTGCGAGCACAGTTCATGGGAATAATTCGCATCAAGTTCAGCTTCCGGTACCAAAATATAAGCTAATGCGATGCAACGTTGCAGACGACATCGCGCATTAAAATGTGAATTTAGAATATGAATTTGTAGCTGATCAGAGAACGTAAACGCCTAACAGTTGCCATCTTCTGAACAAGTTGCCCACTCTCATCATCTGCATTTCACAGTGCACTTTAGATTGAGCAGTTGAACAGAAATGTTTGTGCCTAGCTAAGCATTTTTCGTTTGATTTTCAGGTACTTATTATTAATTTTTAAGGAGAATTTTTCGAAAGCGCATCTAGTGCCAATCTTCTGACAACTTTCGTACATTGTTGTACGTTTAAAAGTGGCCGGCCATATCACGGCAACAAGAAATGACGTCGACTTTTCGATACTGTACACTTAGAACGCTTTGAAAATAGAAATGCTGTAATACTCTGATTGTAGTTTTACTTTATAATACCATATTTTTTTCTTCTACGCAAATTAGCGAGAAGAGTTTTGCATACTTAAGAGAAAGCTGCGATCATTTAACGGAAAATTTGTATCGCTATTCGTTGAACTAAACAGAATTAATTGAATTAAACTATACGGGATTAAAGTATGGCGAGAAAGTGGCAGAACTTGGTGACAGTTTTCAAAACACAGTTCATAGTTTAAACATTACCAGTCCAGCTCTGATACGGGATGTTTTAGAACTGTGAATTATTAAAGAGTGTTTAAATTCATCGATAATCTTTGCAATTTTCTTGCGGTACTCAGCTAAACATCCTGGTAACTCTGCAATAAGTGCCCGCATTATTTATTTATAGCGAAGGAAAAAAAAAAACGGCGATCAGAATAGTGGCATTTAGAAGTCGCACTACCGACAAAAATGCATTACAGTATTTGCATTTTTAAACGCCTTTGACTGGTACTTTATATCTTTGGACATTCCTTATGACTGCATTCCTTCATTGATATGTGGAATTGTTTAACGCGGCACCACTCGCCGGTTTTCGTGCACTCGATTCCATAGTTCCTTTTCTAAATTTTTAAATTCTCTTTCCAACCTACGAGTGACAGTGTGGTTTTTTGTTGAAAGTAATTACGTTTCGACGAGAATTTCGGAAGTACAGCTGTTTGAAGAAAGATATTCGCACAACTATTTGTCTTGAAATATCAATCTTTGCTCATAACGTCGAGAAAAACAAATAATTTGGCTTATTCATCGTGTAAATATATGTACATTATATATATATATATATATATATAAATATAATATACATAAGGAAGACATGAAAACGAGAATAGCGTGATTTTCATTTCTCCATTTTTTCCTTGTTCTGAGTCCTAACTACTCCACTGGTTTTTCCCCAACCCAACGTAAACGTAATGTGCTCCACTTCCTATGCCCTTTTACTTCGGTTTGGATGAAATTCGAGAACTGCACGTTTAATTGAGACCACAAATCGGAAGTAATTTTCATTTATTAATTACCATTCCATTGCCGCATATTCATCGTCGTACGAAAGGGTCACATTAAGCACCGAAAATATGACATCTCGAAAAATAACGTAAGCGGTTTATCGATCTGTTTACAGCGGCCGAGGGAGGTCAGAACAGAGACGCACACCCTCGATCGACTGTTTGGAACCGTTATTGGCGTCGCACTACGTTTGTTCATTGCCTCTGCGCTTGCGGTCACATCATTTCTGTCGAACGCAAATAATCTGATTGGGCTCACCTTGATTTTTGTGAGAAATGTGGTGTACTGAAAACGGAAGTTTGGTTAATCGTGTCCAGTTGTAATATTTGATGAAGTTGAGGGCGAGATCTGTGAACTTTTTACCCGATTGCGAGTATTTGCGCCGCTCTCGGGTCGCGCCCATATTATCTTGCGAGTCGACGAATCTACTTTTGTCTCTGAGATGATCGATACTGTGCGGATACTAGATACCATTAAGGTGTTTCAACAAAGGCCTGCCTTGTATTTTAGCCTAGACTGACAGCCCTAGCCCATAGGTGTATGCGGAATTTTTCCATGCGGACGTATCACAAGCATTCGCTAAAAATTTTTTAATGAGTCCAGCATTTTTGGCCATTTACCAACGCAGGGCTGGTTGCCAAGACACTCGTTTTCTCATGCGAGTCATTTCGCAACGGTAAAATCCGCTTATTGCAACAATTTTCGTTCATTTGAATGCTTTTCGAGTCCGCCAAGGAGAAGATTTCGACTCGGATTGGCAGTGATATGAAAAACGAAGGGAACCTTCTTGTCGTCCCGTGTATTAACTCAGTGTGTCCCCTTCGTTTTCACAAGTACGGGAAGTGTTTTTTCTTGCCCCCACAGAAAAGAAATGAGCGATCTTTGCTCGCGCTATGTTCGTCAAGATCTTAATAAGTTTTGAGGACTCAAACCTCAGTTTCATCTCTCAAATCTTAATAAGTTTCGATATTCCACTGACGAAGCAATCCCATCTTCTTTCATCATCGTATACCAACGGAACACAGCGGCGATCACGTTTATCGGTTTTGCTGCAGCACATTACACCACTCTCAACAACAGTTGTCGTTCTCCAGAACACTACTATTGTTGAAGTGATATTTTGTCAGTGCGATTTGTCTATTGGTTATGTTTGCACATCATATTCGCATAAATCTTCCTACCTAAACGTTGTTGTTTGCCAACGAATCGCAAGATTTCAATTTGATTTTTTTTAAAGACAGAAAATTCTCTCAGCTTTTTCTTTGGTAATTTTTCTCTACTAAACGAAAATTGAGAGCCTATGGCTGAAGCGTTCAGCACTCAACCAAATTCACCAGTGTAAAACGATCGAAATTCTTGTTTTGCTAAATTGAATCGAACGACGACCGACGATATAAAACGGTTTTCAGCACTTTCCTTGCTTTATGCAGATTAAGCGTAAGTGAAACGAAAACGTGTCATATCATCGATGGAGTTCGACGGCGTAAATTGGCAAACTCAATTCCTATTTCAACGTTAAAATGCTCTCCTCTATAAAATTTAGTACAATATTTTTTTTGTATGTTAGCACATTCTACGTCATTGCACCTAATTTTCGATGGTGCGAGAAACCATTTGCCTACCATAATCGTCTTCCTTGTTTTGACGGGCAATTTGCTCATATTTATCGCCGCGATTTATACCTTAATATTTGCACGTTAGGTGTTAAGTGGGGATGGCTCAAGCGGAATAACTTTCATCAATGCCCAATTTATTGTTGTTCTATTCACGTCTTCCTTCCGAATCTCTTTTCTCACCTCTTCTCAAGTTCATGAAAGTTGTTAAACATCATTGCTGTTCATCGTTCTCTTCGTGTCTAATTATCGTCTTGCGAGCTCGGCGAATTCGAAAAACACATCTGTAATAAACCGCAATAAAAACGGCATAGCTGCATACAGCCGGAAATAAATCAACAACAGCTGTGCCTATTTGTTTATTTGCTAATGTTGATTATGCGTGTATGAATTTGTTTTCGTTAACACTCCTTTGCACTAGCACTTTTCGTGTTAAGCGAACTTTTCGAATGACTTGAGCCGTATTTTTGGCTGTTATTATGAAGTCTTATATTATTCATTTATTTTATCACTGTTAGGATAGCTCTAAATAATTTATGATGTAGTCTTATGGTATTGTTTACACAAGCGCTCTTGTTCAAATAACATAGGTCACAACTTCGCGTGCTCTTTAGTGTCCGTTTTTTAAGGCTTGTTGTTGTAAACTTCAGCCAAATTATTCAGCCGCCTCAAATAGCTTACAATTTGCCATAATTTTCATGAAGAAAGCATAGCGCTTGTATTGCTTACCGCTTCATCATGCTTTCCATTGCTAAAGTTTTACGGCATCGGCAATACTTTATTTCAATCGAATTGTTTTTCATGTTTCGTATTTGGCTTTTTTATTCGGCTAAAAACGTTTCCCCACTGATGCTTCTTAATCGATTTTAATTCTTATAGTTTCTCAAACAGTTGATATCATATACACGTTATTTGTTAACTTCAAGTTATCAGTTGGAGGGAAAATTTGAATTTAACTGTGAGAAAAAAAGACCAACATGTCGATGAGCAAAAAAGGTATTTTCTATAATATTAAAGGATAAATGATAGCTCGCCCTAGACACTTTTCATAGATACTGCCAAAATTTTAAAGAACAGTCTCTTTGTCTTCGTAATACTTGCCTGTCGTTCCCCGTTTTTCTTGTTCAGTGATTCAGCCAATCAAATGAGAGTGCTATCGAAAAAGTTATAAGCAATGAGTATGGAGTAATAAGATACTCAAGTGCTCCTAGCATTCTCTATTCTGACAGCCGAAACATGCATCGTACCAATCAATTGCCGATGTACTAAAAGATGTAGCGTTGTGGCAATGTGCTTTACAAATTTTGCATATTTATCCAAAGTGCATAAAAGGGATCCGCCCTAGACACTTTTCATAGATACTGCCAAAATTTTAAAGAACAGTCTCTTTGTCTTCGTAATACTTGCCTGTCGTTCCCCGTTTTTCTTGTTCAGTGATTCAGCCAATCAAATGAGAGTGCTATCGAAAAAGTTATAAGCAATGAGTATGGAGTAATAAGATACTCAAGTGCTCCTAGCATTCTCTATTCTGACAGCCGAAACATGCATCGTACCAATCAATTGCCGATGTACTAAAAGATGTAGCGTTGTGGCAATGTGCTTTACAAATTTTGCATATTTATCCAAAGTGCATAAAAGGGATCTATAAGATGAAATTTGAAGCAATCAAAGAGCAGAGTGGTATGTAAACATACAATAATGTTTTTGGCTGATTTTTCTTAGTGCGATTTTCTCACAGAATGCTCCCAAAATTACTGCGTAATCAAAGTTTTCAAAAGAAGAAACGTATGATTGCAATCATTTCGCCTATGAGCATTGAACACTCATAAGCAGTTTAGTCGACTGATGAGAAATTTCTCGATAAGGGCATTCGCCCAAACGACGTCAGAAAGAAAAGCAATAATCAGATGTTCAAAAGTAAAGCAGTTATGAAGTGTTAAAATCTCCAAGTTGAACTACTGTAAACGTTTCCTGATTATCGTACCTTGATGGAAATCAGAAACTGGTTTCGTTTTATGGGTTACGTAAGCTAATGTTTTGCTGAAGCAATAAATGTAAATAGCTGAGGCGCCATATGAGAAGCGCGTCTCTAAAGCCAACGAACAAATATAAGGGGTTGAAAATCGCTTGCTGATAGTGAAAACGTTGTTGCGTTTACATAACCTCTCACCGAAATCCGTGTTTTTCCTTGCACTTTCGAACGTATCTTTAATGCCATAAGGCGGACACCTTCCTTGCACAGCGTTTGATCAACCGATTATGAGCCTTCCATGCGTACTCGTTATCATATCTCTTGTGCAATGCTTTTGCATGCGCTCCTCAAATATGACGTTTCCTTTAGCCAGTAGTGAATTGTTGTTTTATTTATGAACTACTAATTTCGATGTTGAAATATATGTTGGTTGCAGTGTAATAAAACAATACTTTAGCACTATTCCCTTCGGTCGATTAAGTAAATCAATAAAATCGGCAAAGAAGTTGTCAGCGATGCGTTGTAGAAATGCAAAATGCTTAAATGCAACTCCAGAATGCAAAATGCTTCGGTTGAGAACGCACTTTCTTACTGAAATCGCAGTTGCTTACCGCTTATAATTCGCCATTCTTCGAAACGCTTACTTATAATGTATTCAGGCTTTCATTCACCCTTGCAACCTGCAAAAGAAATTTTCGGCTGAAAATTCCCTCTTGATGCGCTTTGCAAATTTGCATTGCTAAATGTCTTTGCGTAAATACGTGTCTATCTCTGTGTCTGTTAAATAGTTTCAACATGGGACCCACTGAAATCAGATTTATGCAATGCTAAAAGATTCGCGTACGTTTTGCAGCTGTTTGGGTGGCACAAGAAGTGGGACGGTATGGTAGAATCCATGCGATGCATTTTAGTTATCGCACCTATCTCAACTGCTTGCACGATTACCTCAAATAATCAATCGTGCATGCGTTGGTAATGTGCATTTGAAATATAACATTTCTACTGCCAAATGAATAACAGGTTTGTAGAAGCTCTTAAACAACTTTCCATTCAGTCACCAGTCCAATCGGTTTTAAAATGCTAAGTCAAATTTTGATGCGCAATTTTTTAGCTGTTTTCAGATGTCCATACTGCTACCGACTTTGCACTTTTATATTTGCAGAGGAGGGCCTTAGAGCTTAGATTGTGCTAACCTTCGTAATGCCATCATCTTCACTTCACTAGTTCCGTGCTGAAACTACAAGACGGACCTGATGGCTTAATCGCTTAAATAGAAACAGATAAAGCATCGCCAATAATGCGCTTCGCAAATACGGTCTAACGAAGACGCCTAGAAACATGTACAGTAGAAGGTTTTTGCTAACAAAGGGGTCAACGAAATCAGGAGCTCGTGCTTCTCAATTTGTTGGCTATTTGTTAATGCCGTTGAACTAATGGGTGAAATCGCCAGAGCGCACATTGTACCTGTTGCCATTGTCGCACGTATTTCGCACTTGTTGTATAGATAGTAGGGGCATTAAAGCGTCATAAAGGTTTGTAGATTGGCGTTACAATGGTTTTCGCTCATAAAGGTCAACCAACTTCTATTCGTTATGACAGACGATAAAATAAAGTAAGAGAGTGTTCGCACTCACAGACGTAGTTGAATTGAGGACCGAATACATATGACTCTGATGAAAGAAACAGTTTGCTGTTATGATGTTATGGCGAAATAGCGACGTTGTATTGTGCACCGTCTGCGTTTGTTTTGGCAATGAGGCACCTGTACGGTCGCTGTAACCCGTTGAATGCGCTTTCGGAATTCCAGGAATGGTGAGCGTGGTTCTCGCTTTCGTTACGTCATCCCGAACACAGCATCGTTGATCTGCAGTGAAACAAGTCTCCTTTAACCATCTTTTCTTGTCCGTTCACCTATTTTGCTACATTTTGGTTCTAGTTACTTGTTTTGTCTCTCCTCGAATTGTTTCAACATTGCGTTCACGCATGCTACTTCCTCTCCTTGTTTTTTCCAACTAAACTTAATTTAGTAAGCAGCAAAGAGGTGTTTTCGACATACGCGAGAAGTCCGGTCCGTAACAGCGGTTGTTGAGCGGTGGAGCATACGATTGGAAAGGCATGGTACAGTTCATTCAGAGACGGGATTTGATGAGAAGCGGTCGAACGCAAGATGTGGGGGATCCTAATAGGGAGGGGGGAGGGGGGAGGGGAGAAATGGTGAAATTGCTCCGAGACTTTATTCCGGCATTACGCGATTTCACGCATATATAGGTGGACGAAACTAGCGTCTCATTTTTTTCTCATTCACTAATTTTTATGCACTTGTAGGACATTTCTGTGGAATTACATCATGCGACGATCATGCGATACGCGCTCACACATATGCTTTCCCCGATCGCTTATGCAAATGTGTGCGTGCCTATGCGTGCATCAGTTTCAGCTCATCATTCCGAAAAGATAGGGCAGTAAAATTTCGATGAAATCACCGTTGCGATTCTGCAAATCGAACTAGAAGTTTTTCCCTTTTTGTATTTAAATTGTATTACCAAAAGAAGAATGCGTTATTAAGATTTCTTTTCCGTTTGCCTTCTACATATTCCCATAAAGAGGATTCGTTGGATGGATGCGAATGGGAAGAAATAAAAAAAACCATGCTGTTAGCCTTCACTGATATACTTGCTCACTTAACCTGTTCAGTTTATTATCCACACTAAAACATATGGAAGACAACTTAAACTGACTCGTTGTTTTGCCGAAGAAAAAGTTTTTACCAGAAATTATTTGTTGGCTGATTGAAGAGTAGCTTAGTGAAACGTTAAAATTTTATTAAAATGATGCAATATTTGATGTCAACCTTTATGCGGTAATGAAACCATGAAATGTTGTGTAAGAGGATCGTTGGAAAGGAAAACTGGCAGCTATAATGTGTGGCTGCCTGCAGCGCCAATATGCCCTAAATATGCAATTCAAGAAATGTTTATGTTTTATCACATTGACTTTACGCATATAAATCACTAAGTGATCACCGTATGAATAAATGCATCAGCAAAACAATTTGCGATCACATTGCTTTGATGTCTATTATGCTGATAGTGATCGTAGATTTGAGGTGTATGCAGTCGATCGATGAATTCATTTTTTAATTTGTATTTTTTTAAAGGAAAAACATGAATTCGTTCATTTATTTGACGTTGTTCGATCACTGTGCTTATACATAACGTTAGCGAAATGGGTGCTATTGCTGACGACAAAACATCACGTTTGCCTGCGCTCTGATTTGCTCTTTCACAGTTTCTCCTATTCGAAGCGTATCGCTTCCGTCGACATTTCAGCGATCTCATTGACATATAAATATTTTTAGAGCTTCTTTATTTTTGATTGACAAAATTGAACATCTGAGATAGTTTGTGAACAGTGGAATAAGTTATGTGTTAAACATTCGTTTTTTCTTTTTTGCTGGACTGTTTCAGCATATATTCAATGCTATATATGGCGCATCTATTCAATAAATCGTCAGACATTGTTGGTC
This sequence comes from Toxocara canis, assembly GCA_000803305.1. Taxonomy (NCBI): domain Eukaryota; kingdom Metazoa; phylum Nematoda; class Chromadorea; order Rhabditida; family Toxocaridae; genus Toxocara; species Toxocara canis. The sequence goes on from JPKZ01000761.1 coordinate 475,757, forward strand.
CTTTTCGTCTAAACTTTCAACGTTGTTCGTTATGAGTGTTGACTGTGGTATGGATGTAGATAAAATCACGCCTATGTTTAAGCTAAAACGCTACTATTTTAGCAGGACAGCTCTGTACGCATTGCTATGGAACATAAAAGTTTGCGTTTAACATTTTTTTGATAAACGATAAATGACTTTACATGATCTTCATACTTGAACCGTATTTTACAGTTTCACGCAGAACATTTAAGCTCTAATCTCAATCGTTATATCACAGTTCAGCTGCCTTTCCAATATAAAGTACAGTATGTGAAAATTGTTTGCTTCCGCAAATCTTTTGTTCTAGTCACCATGAAGTCATTCTTTGCATACTTTCACTTAGAATTTTGATAGCATTTTGGATAACCTGTTTTAGGCCGAATTTCTAATACGTGTTTGTTTTGTACTAACGCGGCTTTATGTTAGGTGGTTGAGTTCGTTCGCAGGCACCTGTTTTGCTCAGTGCGTATTATTCGTATTGTTCGATTTAGAAAAGAAAAAGTGTATTTCTTTTCGTCGTTTAATTACCAAAACAATGTTACTTTATGTTGAGCTGTATTCGATTCCATCCCATTCTGAGACACGTCCAATTTTATTCTTTGAATTGCTCATTTAATGATGTTTACAAAGGTGCTATGAGATAGGAATGATTGAATGCTTTTGAAAACTAATTGGTAATGAAGCTTTAAATGAACTACTAATAGCTTCACTTTTGAGATGAGCGCCTGTTGTTGTTTGTCTTTGGTGCTTATCGACTTATCGTTATATAACGACAGTTGACAATTTGGCAGCAGGGAGCAGTTTTGTGCTCAAGAGCATCTCATGCACTTAAATATTTGCTAATCGTAAATTGCATCATAGAATTGCCGATGGAATATTGTTTATTACAACGAATCGGTTTGACCAATTTTGACACGAGAAAATCGGCTAAAACAATTTCCCTATTATGGCTTTTTTTAAAACGAAAACATGTTCACGTTCTGTTTTTTTGCTCTCTTTTATTTGACGCGCTCATTTCGCGTAACTGCGTAACGCCATCTCAGAAACTGCGACAGTGCGAACGTCTTCGCAACTTTCGTGTCTTTTCGATGATCAGTGAAATGAATGTTACACTTATCCTACGTTCCGTGCACAATGGCTTGCGTTTTTAAACGAAAAGGCGGTTCGAAAAAAGCGGTTTTGTCGTTTCTAAACAAGCTATTGGCGAGTAAATGCATTGCGAAAATCAATGTTTTTTTTTGCACTCACGTACTATGTGGTTCGAGTAAAATACCACACGGAAAGAATCATGAAAGTGATGTAACGATCGTGTGGAAATTTTGGAAAACCGGAAATGATCCCTTTTGGGAATCTTGAATATTTTAACTAAATGATGTACAGTCATTAACAGGCTTCTTTCTTTCCCGGATGATTTACTGGGATGGTTGCCCTCTTATGTGTCCTCTCTCAAACCTAAGCCAGTACTCCATTGCTATACTAATGAAAACGGTGAAAGAGCAGGTGTCACTGTGGTACTCAATGTTTTCTCGTGTCTAGTAAGGATTTGCGACGTTGCCGTCGGATGATTCACCGCTTGTTCATGATTTCGACTTCAACTGTTTAAGTAGTCAACCTTTCGATACCCGCTTTTGATGCTACGGTTCACTGCTTGTTTATGAATTCGATTTCGACTGTTCAAGTTGTCAATTTTGTGATACCGACTTTTGATGCTTTCTTTTTTTAATGTGATGCTATTTGAAAACGCTTGCTGGAAGCGATTTTTGAGCGGCAATAGCAGTGAACAGAATGTAAAGCATTGCGGAGGTGTTCATTGATGACTTCAATTGCGAAAAAAGAGCAGAAGTGTCGAGTCACTAAAATTCCCTAATCTCTTCTTGCGTACACGTCGGCTGTGCACTTGGCAAGGCGATAAGAATTCAAAACGCTAAAACGGTGTTTTGCGTAATGATTTCGGCTAAAGTAAAGCAGCAAGTGGTGAGAAGTGTTTGAAATAGCAATGGCCAACAGCGGCCAGTAGATTTTGCAGTTTCGCTTTCTTTCACGTTCACTTCAAAAACTATTGAGAACAGATACGTCGACGATGCAATGCATTCGTTTCAATTGTTTCTCATTCTCTATGACAATATGTGATCCCTTCGGGTTCTATGGGCACATATGAAGCATATGGAGCAGAGTTTGAATTTGAGTGAAAGACTGCTTCTTATTGTACAGGGAGGCTATTATATTGACGGTTTTGAGAATTTAGTGTAAATTGTAATACTGACTGTTTGTTGATATCTCTTTGAGCTGATATAAATAAAAACCGGTGCGCACTTTTTAAAATGACGTTTGAAGTATTGGAACTTTCGAAGCTTTCGTCAGACTCTCTCTCTATCTATCTATATATACATATATATATATATATGTATATATGTATACATATATATATATATAATGTATATATATGCAATGCAGCAAATTATACATATATATATATATTATATAATATAAGAAAAAAAAGGAAACTTTGAAGCTTTCTTTCTGATCTGTTGTCCTCTTTCGCGCACGTATCTGACCGATATGAGCTTCCTGATTTCTGCAACGATTTCGGAGGATTCGTGTTTTCGATAAAACAGCGTACATTTTGTGGCGTACAGAAGCAAATAAATATTGCATGGTGCCGTTGTTGTCCCTTTGCATGATGCTGCTGCGTCTTTGTAAACTGGTGGAAACAATCAGGTTTTTATTGTTTCAGGCTTAATTGTCAATGTTGCACTTAAGCTCGCCTATCGATTTTTTAAACGTAATTTATTACCTCTTAGCTTTTCTTAAAATAACAAATGCGCGCGTAGGCTGACATAAAGGAATGCCATTAAAAAATGATAGACTCCATTGTTCTTTACGTCCATGAACCAGTTGGTTTCGTATAATTTACGATTCTGGTGTGCCAGTCTTTGTATTTTCACGTTCATTTCTGAGCGACGTTAGCCTTGTTTCAGCTGGAAAAAGAAAGCGGGATCTTATCAACTGACGGGATGCTAAAAGATCAGCTCGAACTTCCCACCTCTACAGTTCGCCGAATATGCAGCAGTTCGAACTCATCTGAAGATTCCTCTGAGGACTGTTTTGGTCTGTCAAAATTTGCCCTTTTTATTTACTGTTACCAACGAATGATTGCTTAAGAGTTTCTATAACTTCTGGATTAACAAACATTTCAGGTGTTTATGCAAAAATCTGGCAAAGTTGCTGCTTCTAGGCAATAATTTTAGGTCACGGGAGAGAGGGAGGAAAATAAGGAGTTCTCAGAGGGGTGATAAAATTGAAACGCCTCGATGATATCACTCATTTCATTGGTCCATATCGTTCGCACTAGTTGTAATTAGTTCTAAGTTATTTGTGCGCAAAAGCTGCAACAACATGTGTAACGTTGCAGGTGATGAAGGTCGAGTGCCCCTTTTGCATGGAACAACACCATCAGTGCACAACTGCGTCAAAATTGATCTCACTCAAACCGATGCCATTATAAAGACGGCGATCAGTGTTCACGATAAGTATCCGAAAGAGTATGGCAAAGCTGCTGTAAGTATTACCATTCGTTTTGTTTTGCTCAGCAACTTACAACTGTTACCCCTTTCTTTCATGGAAGGCTATTCGCGTTACTAACTAAGGGCAGTCGAATAAGACCGAGTGATATCAAACTCCATAGATCCGTTGGTATATAAAAACATGTACATACATATATATATACATAATATGTATATACATGTATATGTATACACATATATTATACCTGTATACATATATACATATAGAAGTGAGCAAAATGCACTCGCTTAGAAACACTAAAAAGACTGTTTTTAATTCGGAATTTTATTTGGGATGAATTCTGAAGATGGGAGATGAGGAAAATTACTTGTGGATGCGGACGAAGGTCAAGTTAAACGTATTTATGAAAGCAGTAATTTCACATTTAAAAGCAAATCTCAGAGCATTATTATCGTTTGAAATGTTTTCTTCATTTCAGCTTGCAGTCGGAATGTTGATGGTAGCAGCCGTTTGTAATGATTTGGTTTTATCACTTATACATGAAAAGGTACCCCAACAGCCACCACTGCCAGATGTCGTTTTCCAATACACGTCATACACACCGTGGGCACTCGTTCTTTCCGAATACCTTATGCTCGGTTCTTTTGCAGTGATGTCCGTCCTTACTCTTATGCATAGGCACCGATGGATTATTCTCAGGTGAAAACATATGACTTTTGATATTCGAAAAAAAAGAAAATCGCTATGTTTCATTTTCGTAATAACAGATTGTAAATCAATAGGTACAACGTATATTCGACGTCGTAAACGACCGCATAATGTTCGTTCATCGTCGGCTTCGCAAAGTGAAAAAAATAACTTGAAGGCCTAAAACAATTTGCATTATTCGTAGTAATTTGGAACAATTCCGACCGCAAAAAACGGATTCTTCAAAAAACGTTCGTCCGGTCGAAATTCGAGTGGAACACTTGAAGCGTTTCATGATTCGTTTGCAACTTATGAAGCGTGCTTGCGATGTTACATAATTTGAATTCATTTTTCTTCACCATTCGCTTTCCCGTTTGCTCTTTCTATTCAATTCCCGTTATCGGTTTTATGTTTGTTCGTCCTCGAATCAGCGATGCAATCGATCGCGACATCGATCACGATCGGATTGCATTCACTTTGCATGCATAATTGCAATTTGATTAGTCGTTCGATCGCTCAATAACACGATCATATTATGAACATTTGCCGAATGCGCATACGCTTATTCACTTCATATTTTTGCTTGCATTATTCGATTTTTATTGCTTCACAGTAGCACCGATAACCTTCGAAAAATTCCCCCATTCGCCAGAGATGCTGTTTTGTTGAAGACCAACGAATATATGTTATGTTTAGGCGAATCGCCTTCATTGGTGCGTTATTGTATTTCGGTCGCTGTATAACAATGTTCGTCACGCAGGTGCCTGTTGCAGATCCGAATTACTATTGCGCACCTCGTCTTACGGTATAAACTTCTTCCGTCCACACTAATATATGTTAAAATCCATCGCATCTCCAGTTCATTTCTTGTTCTTTTGTGTATTGGCATAGTATTGTTTAAAGAAATCTCTTATCCGATAGTCGGCTGTGCAGTCAATAGAGTTTGAATATTTGAAGAGGGCGGATAGATAGAACGAGGAACTACGAGCTGGTTTACGCGAGTATTTTTTAATTTAGGACTGGTTTTGAATAATTCTTCGCAAAGGAAATTAAAATATCGGAGTTATTCTCCATTTACCGTAATATATAGAATAGCCCAAGCTATTATTTGTTTATTGCCTTGACGCAATTAATTTTTTAGGGTGACGATCTAAATTTAAGAAATATTATTTTGCGTGCTCTTCGCACAGTTACTGGCATCGGTTTGAAAATCAATGGTAAACACGTCCTCTGCGGTGATTACATCTACAGTGGCCATACAGTAGTGCTTGTTACGAGTTGTCTCTTCATTCGAGAATGTAAGTGTCTTTCTTTTCATCGATCAAAATCTTTTTTCTTGGTTGCTCAAATTCTGCTTTTTGCAACCGTTCTAAGAGATTGTGCTAAAATCGACTTGAAAAAGTGCAGCTACAATGATGGCAATTTTGCTATAAGCCATTAATGTGTAGCATGCTTTTTTTAGTTTTGACAATTTTGCCGAACAGTTTTAAATTTACGATGATGATGTTTCGCAAGGTGAGCAGATTCGTGGCCAAAAACACTTATCGGTGGAGAACTTATTGCATATCAGGCATTTTGATTCATATGATTCGAAATATTCGTTGAAAGAGATTATGTAAATCTGACACTGCTAGGTTTATTGCGATCCCCATAGCGCGATCGGTATTTGTTTGGATTAGAAGATGGGAGCGGAGAGCCGAAATTAAATTGCTCACCGCTGTGACAATTCCTTCTATAATATGCTTCAAAATATTGATAGCTCGCAACAAATCATTACAGATAGTCCACGTCGATGGAAACCGCTACATTTTTTATCGCTTATGGTCTCGGCAGCCGGAGTGATCTTGCTACTGATATCGAGGGGACATTATAGTATTGACGTTATAATTTCTTACTGGATTAGCACACGGGTTTTTTGGACTTATCACACACTAGCAGCATATCCAAACCTCAAGGCAAGCAAATTTCATCAAGTAACATCTGGTTGAACGAAATCAGCAAGAAGTTTTCGGCTAGCAGCGTTCTCCTGTAAGGCTATGAAAATTATGACTGAATATTCGGCTGTCATTTTCATTCCGCTAAAATGCGAATGTGAGAGATGCATTTAATCGTTCAATAAATAGGGGTCAGAGCAACACAGAAAGGTATGACGCTTGTCATAAATGTACGACGTTCGAATGCGAGAAAACAGCGCACGAAAGCAGCACGAAGCAACTGCGGTGCGCCTATGTCTACGATCTTCTATGGCCAGAGTGCATTTTACAAATCCTCGCTTAAATTTATGAACTGTTGACTGTTTGGTTTTTATGCGCTTCCTCAGTTTACCCACTGAAGGTTAGCGTAGCTCACTTTTCTGCACAGTCGTTTGGTTCGCAGCAAAACGAAAACGTGAAACGCGCATAGACATAAATCCTATGCGTATAGTAGTGCATGCTTTCGCCTTTTCCAGTCACAGCTGATTTGTTCACCTCACAGAGTGTCACGCATACGGCGTGTGCCTTACGTTATCAATTTGCTTTGCCTCCTAAAGTGGAGTTTTGGTGACGGCTTAAATTTGTGAATCATCAACTTAGTCAACCTGATGCTTCACTCTCAGCATTGGTTTTCTTGCTTGTCAAGTTGAAATGACCGTAATGATTTGTTCGTAGATACGTTACTGAATGCTCTACTTCTAAGTAATATTTAATACATCACTAATGCCTCAAGTTTAGCCAATCAATTGATTAGAGTGTCGTAGGTGACACTCTAACCGAGCATCATTGTCAGCAAATTAAAATTTTGTTCGTGCAGCATGTGTACACCATCTTTTCGAAATCATTCGATGAATTTAGACAGATTTCAGTCAGCCATAGTGGACAGGTCCTTCCTCACAAATGTTATCCGCGGGTTGCTGGCGTTTTCAAATTGTCTTCAGTTTCTGTGAACATTTTTGTCAGGAGCCAGCAGTTCATGTAATAAATGTTTATTTTTCTGAGAAATACCGGTTTGATGGTGCATAATTTTTGGAATAAAAATTCTGGCAAATTCGATGATCGCAGTTGACTGCTTATTACTCGTCGCACCTATTGAACATTTCCACATTAGTGCATATGGGGAAAAATTTATAGCCATATCGACGATAAAGAATGATCTCATATCACATTTAATGATTTGTTATGTGAATCTTGATGCACAAAAAGAAATATTTTTTATGGAAGTGAATTTCGCAAAGTAATTTTCACAAAATAATGGCACACTTCCTTAATGAGTGTTTTTCAGGATTCGGGGTCCCATCATAACCATTTGTCGAAGCTCTACTGGTTTCCTTTGTTTAAATATATGGAGTGTAACGTTCATAAGCCAGTACCAAGGAAGTAAGCAAATGTAGTTTTGTTTATTTTTAAGAAATTACTATGTTTAGGGTGCAGCGTTCTTTTGGTTGAAAAAAATGGCAAAATTTATTTTGACTCGATAAGCTTCTTTGATTTCTGATTGTCGAGCAAAGGCCCTCCAAAGCATGCTCATATTTTACCGACGGGACGTCGTAGAGGAAAATATTTGCATATTTCCAGAACAGTTGGGCATAAAAGTGAACAATTTGAATTTGACTTTTGCATTCATGAAATTAGTATATTCTTTCAGAGGAAAACAATTTGGTTATTGTTTGTCTAAGTTCTATTACCCTACGGCGGTGCCGGTAGACGGTTTGACTTGGTTCAGAAAATACGCTCACCTGTTTAGCATAACGTTTAAATGTTGGAAAAATTAGATATTGTTCATTATAGATGTTGGTATTTGGTTCATGAGGGTCCAGTAATTATTACATTTCTGCGTAGCTCTTTGCGAGTTCATTTGTGAAAAACGTTCCGAATTTTTCCTGTGATGTCTTCGTTACGGTTTTTTTGCATCGTCTTGATTCCTCTTCTGACCATCTCATGCGTTTATTTTCTTTTGCTTTAAGGGGAAAAGAAAAGCGAAAATCTTTTGCTAAGAAAAAGCGATTTTAAGAAATTTATTTGTTTGTCTGCGCAAAACATCTAACGGTTTTCTCGTTCCAGATTCGACTGGCCTTTTCCGATAATGACATGGCGCTCACGAGCTTCCCTTCCTCCATGTAAATCGAACACCTTATAGTGTTCAACGGATTGCTCCGAATGGTTTCTTTTGCGAGCTGTATTATATTAATGGTTAGCGCCAAATTGTTAAACCAACACGACAGATATGAAGCGTATCGTTGATGCAGCCAAACATCATTTGCGTATCACACTACAACAGAGGAAATTTTGATTGGCGATAGAAATACCCAGACGAATCCTTCATTTGACTTATGTTCTACCTATGCAAGTGTGATATTTTGAACGATTCTGGCGCATACACTCTGAGATTAACTTTTTTTTGCCATGCCGCCTGACATTACTGGAGTGTAACTGAAGACTTTATCTATCAGCTTTTGTACATTGTTTCCCATTTACCAAGGAATATGTGCAAATTGTTTCCTCGACTGTGTGCTACATATGCCCTTGGAGAAGCACCTTTTCAACAGAATGTTTCGTGAATATAGCTCGACGCTTCGTACAAAATGATTCAACTGTTCAGATGCTTCATCGATTTAATTACTTGAGTGAAAATGACGACATAGCTGACTGAACCAGTCAAAAATTCACTGTCTTCTCACTGCAGTGACGTACATTTTGCAACTCTAACAAAACATCGGCATAGGAATATTTAAAGTCAGGAGGCTTCTTTGAATGGTCGTACGATATCTCGCAACTAACAGTATGGCAGAATTTAACTGCTCAGCATATTTTAGAGCTATTTCAAAGGCAAATTTTTAAAATTTGATGTGCAGGATGCCAAGTGCCCGAACCCTCAGAGCAAAGTGTTTTTTTGGCAACAAGGTGCACCTAATGTTTGCTTGTAGGGTGTTACATATCAAGGCCGAAAATTAAAATCGCGTTTTTCTGCTATACTATGGGACAAGATATTATGGATAGACATGTGTAGATTCTATGATAAACGGGAAACATGGAATATGCATTGTTGATTTGAGCTCATTCTAGTTCATTTGTAGATATTATGCTTTGATTTGACCGACACTGTGAATATACTCTCAGTTCGTAAAAGTGAGGTAAGCTGGTGACCGTGGCAAGCTGAACACTCGGCTAGAATAAGCCGTCCGAAATGCGAGCACCATAAACGATGCTTTTGAAACTGTTCGTCACATTCAGTGAGGGACATTTCACCGTTTTGTCGGTCCATATAGAATGTAACGCATGTATTTAGTTCATGTATTGATAGCTGAAAGGGCTGTGGAAAAATGGTAAACCCGCAAAACATTGTTTCTTTTAGAAGTTAACCTCAAACAGTCTCAACGGGAGGATGTGAGGGGGGGGGGGGGAAAAAAAAAATCGT
>JPKZ01000761.1:497396-525064 GCA_000803305.1 Toxocara canis
TCTTCTTTTGCGACAAAAGTGCGCTACAGCTGCTGAGCTTGGATGATCCTAGTGAAACTATCAATTATTAGAAGTGACGATGGAAAAAAATGAACCAATAAACAAAGGTTTACGCATCATTCGAAAGAGCATGCAGTGAAGCGCCCGATCTTTTCGTCCACTGATCTGTGAAAGTGATTTGCGTCTCACTTACATGCAAAAGCATCGATGAAACGAACATCAAACAGAGTGTAGCATAAAGCATTATAGGCAAAAACTTCCTGAAAAATACTGAATTGAAGAAAAACTGCAGCTGTAAGAGGTTGTTGCTTGCGATAAGTTTGCAGCGATACAAATCGCTTTAAAAATTAGCATGCTTAGAAAAAATGGATGATTATTTGCATTGTTATTCGTTAGGACTCAGTGCATTTGAGCATTCTATTAAGGAGTCATTGTATCGGCCATTTATATGTTAATCCCATGCCATTTCCATCTATGAAAGAAGAGAAATTGATCGAGTACTCGAAAACAACTAGAAAATCACGGAAGAATATAGATAAAACGAAAGAACTTCCAAGAAATTAAACAAGAGATTATGATAAAATATTGCAGTCGTTGTAAAGGTTAGCGGATGGAAACGGAAGATTTAATTGTTCGTTAGAAATTTGTCAATATAAAAAGCCGCATAAGCGTCCTTCTATGAAAATAAAAGGAGACATTTACTGCTTATTGACTCCAGATGAGTCTATGTGTTTGATGAAGACATGTATGCAATGATTTACTTTGCTGAAATTCTATATTCGAGGTTTTTTATTTTGTAATTTGTAATGAGACAATGGTGATTGATTATTAAAACGTTTCTATTGTTATTATTATTAAAACGTATTGAAAATATTATTAAAACGTATTGTTATTATTAAAACGTTTCTGCGAAAACGCAAATCAGCTGGGCGAATAATTCTTCTCGGCTGCAAGCGATTATAAATAAATATTGCCAAATTTCTGATGGTAAAGAAGTACCGAATAGGTGATAATACTTTTCGACATAGTTAACAGCGTCTAAAAATATTTAAAGTCGTGAAATTTTTCTTGGTAGATGAGGAGGAAAGGGAGGAGGAGGAGGACGAGAAGGAGAGGGAAATGACGATCAGAAGCACGACGAAAGTATACTTTGAGCGTCAGTGCGATAAATCGACTGCTTTGAAGGTGTGTGAAGTGATTAAAATGAGAAGCGTTGTTGTGGCGATCGTTCGAAGGACAATTTTGTTTGCCTTCTGAGCCGTATTCTTTCTTCTACGATGCTGTACTTAATCGGAAAACGAGTATTGTTTGTTAGCTTCCATCGTCTTATGTGCGTTGCGAGAATGAAATTTTATTCAAAACAAATTTCTCACGATGCAATCAATTCTTTAGCTTCCATCGTCTTATGTGCGTTGCGAGAATGAAATTTTATTCAAAACAAATTTCTCACGATGCAATCAATTCTATTACGATAGTACTTGTGAATACCGTTATTACTTTGTGGCTTTACATGAGAGAGGTATGAAGAGTGTGACAAAAAAGTCTAATGCACAAAGAAGTAGTTGCACTGGCTTATCATTGTATAGGTAAAAATCGAACTGCTTCCTGCAGCACTATGTAAAGCGATAATAAATTCGTTGCATGATGCATCATAGAGGCTGGAACGTCAACTTAATTATTACAGAACGCTTTAATTATTTTGATAAAAATCTCTAAGAAATAACGCTCACTACAGTCAAACTTTCTACTGGATACAATATCAATGAAATGCGCTCAGTGGACCGTGATGTCATCATTAAACTTTAATCGACAAAACCAGAATCGTTCGCATTGTCTATGCCTATTTTCTTTAACTCTTTTTTGTGTCCGTTTCCTCGACGTCCCATTATTCATTCAGAATTTCACATATGCTTTCACTTTAGCTCGTCCTATGGGCACGTCGCGGTTTAATAATTTGGGCCGGTTGGTTTTTTGAATGCCTTCAAACCAGTATTCTTGTTGAAATACTGCCCAAAAATCCAACATTCACAATGCAAGTTGGTTCCGGAACCACTCAAACCCTGCCAAACATACAAATCGATTGCGTTTGTGCTACAGTCATCAGAAGGAGGAAGACCAGCTCTGTCAATCTCCAAGGAGTTTGGTATCGCCTCCCGTTTCCGAGAATGTGAACGGCCCCATTCCTCGTCTCCCCGAAATGTTGACAATGTCTTATTTGTTCATTCTGTTTCCATGCTCTTTTGCACGACGATTCTCAGCCGGGGACCATGGCCGTTTATTACCATAGTAACCTAGTCAACGAGACGCAAAATTTTCATTGATGTACATTATTTACAGTATTGTGAGTCGAGCCGTTACCGTACGTTAGCTTGCAGGTTCAACTACAAGAAGCAATAGTGCTGCAATGTTCGAATATCCCACTTGCGCAGACCAAGTCAAGAATTGGGTTTGAAATGTGAAAATGCAATATTATTTTCCCGAGAATTCTTTTCCTGATTTGCAAATAACGTTTCGTGATAGCAACATCTGAGTGTGACTTAAGCAAATCCCTAAGTTATTCTCTATTATGCTTTTCCATTTTTTTTGTTAGGGGTTGCGCTCGTACAACAATACAATTTTCCACCTTAAAGGGTGCCTATTTGTATTATATTTCACGGCCAAACATCCAGTGCTAACACGCTATTCCCTAGTTTATTATTACATGCAAAAATAAGGTACAGAGTAAAGTGTAGGGGTGAGTCACAATGAGCGTGGTGAGTCACTGTTCTCGACAAGTCCCCAAAAGCATTAAACGACGAATCGAGACTGATGTATTTCTCCTAGGAAATGCAAAACCACTTTTTGCTGTGCACAATGGCGGCGGAGATGACGACAAGCGAGCGATTTCTAACCTCGAGGGAGCGATCTCTTTGCAGCTTATTTTTCATGACTCCTATATAATAGAATCTCTTCGATCAATACGTGCGCAGCGCAACGCCAGTCTGGTTTAACAAGTTTCAAACCGGGCAATGCCAAAAGCTGACTGACATTTGGCGGTAATGACCAGTGGTTGGGAAGCCGTGGCGTACCAGCGACTGATGGCTAGTGGGCTGGAAGGAAAAGTTTGTCGCGGTTAAGAGGGTCGGGATTGGGATGGATTTAAGCTCATACCTTAAAAAAGTAGAAAATAAACTCTAGAAGTATCAACACAACCGGCGACTAATTTCAGTCTCACTTCATCTTTTAAGAGATCCAAAAGATGTAACACCTAATGAATGCAACGTTGTTTTCCGCGCTACTGGTCAATAATATCGATCGATGATCGACGCAAGACAGATGAAACTTTTGCGGAAAAGAGAGAGGGGAGTGCGATGCAAAGAAGTTGATGACCTCCTCTAAAAGTAAGCAGGGTACGATGAAATAATTAAACTGATCTAATTACACTACGTGCTGTAATGGCATATCTTGGCGGTTTTCTGTTCAAGTCCTCTACAATAGCAGATAACAATTGTTCTAAGATTCTTAAGCAGGAAATATGAATAAATGGAGTATCAGCTGTTCTTGAATAAAATATTTAGCTTATGATGTTCCTATTGAAAATACCATTTTACTATACGAGCGAAAACCTGATGACAAATTTTAGCTATTGCTCGAAAACTGTTAATAAAAGACAGAAACTGAAGATTAATTATGGGTGCATAAGTCGGGTAACTGCCAACAAAAACCTTTCATGCATTTAAAAGCACCTGAATTTATATATGAACGATTCAAGCGAAATGAGCGAGCAAAGTGACTATTGGAAACGATTTCATCGAATAGCCTTCTCGATCATTTTCTGTGTTTATGCTATCCTTCTATCGCTGATTTGTGGGAAAAATTCGCTACATTTTCCAGGATGTATAGAAAACACTGTTTTTTTCTCGTTTTTTTTCCCAGGAGAAGCTAGCGAAAACGGCGTTTTTTTTGTTGATTTTCCAATAGAGTAAGATGGCGAAAGCTTTTATTCATGCAACATCTTTTTTGCATTGACATTAAACATTTCAGAACTTGCAACGCTAATGTTAAATATCATGAATTTAACACTGCTTCTGGACCATTCGTCACTCATCTTCAACGGGCTAGCTAAATCAGGGGAGTGAAACCAAAAATTTCTCCACAAGCAAAACAGTACAATCGCATGGAGGCAAAACACTGCAAGCACAAAGATGCTGACTCGAGAGCACCTTAAAGTGAAAAGAGCTTGTCCAGGAGATTATTGACCTCATCATTACGACATACAAAGCCGGATATTCGATTGTAAGATTTTTAAAGAGCGATCTATGCCAATCGTTTAACAGCGGAGGGAAGAGCAACAGCAAATAGAGAAGGTTTCAAATTGTCGAGCTTTGAATTGCTTATATGCTGAAAACGATTGGGCAGCGTTAGCGTAAATACTTAAGCAATGCCACAAACTAACAAAATATGATTACCCGAAACTGAAACAATTAAGGCGTATCAAGTCGAACACGATAGCTACATCCGAGAAGTTGTCCCTCGGCTGTGCAAACAGCGTAATCAGCTAAAAAGCCATTTAAAACCAGAAGAAATTTTCCGCTATGCAATTCATGATATTGTTCGCGTTTGCAACCGTTAAGAATTTTCGATAGCAAATTCACTAATAATTCATAGAAAGTTTTCATTTAGCGGCTGGCAACTTCCATGAATTAGCAAGTCATTTGTCGTTTTCTGTGCGAAACTTTTTTTTTTGCTTTGTTTTTGCAAATATTCTCAAAGCAAGTTATTAAAGTACGAGTAGTGAATATGCCACATGTGATGACGCGAACGCTTCGTTGTTCATACAGATAATGATCGACAAGTACAGATGAATGGATAAATCTTAATGAAGGTAATAACGGTGTGATAGTGAGTCATCAACAATCTAGATATTCATTTGAAATCGTGCTCAATGCGGTAATCTCTGTTACACTTGAATGGCGGTAGCACGTTGGCAGGTATCGCTCAATTTCTCTTCACTAGTTTGTCAGCAGAATCTTTCACAAATCAACTTTTTGAACGACTGAACGATTAAATGAAATGTTGAAATCAAATTTTAAGCTGTTGCATTTCAACATGCATTTATACGTACATGTTTTCAATCTGCAAAAGACCAATCCTGTAAATGTTTTCCGGTCACTTATTGTGTCATGAATTTTATAATAACAGCAAAAAAAAGCGGTCAAAGTAGCAGTTGAAGGATGAAATTGGTGAGTGTTCTTGCCTACCATTGACTGTGCAACTTAAAGAAATAAATGGCTTACTACTAGCAGTTTAAACATATAATTGCGACTTGCACTTCGCAGTTGTTAAACGCATAAATTGCGGCCTTTCAACATGCTCATTTACCAACATTGTTCATCTTCATCCATTGCTATTGAAGCGTTTCCTTGATTCGCTGAAAACTGACCTTACGCTTCGGTTTCTTAGGATTTGTTTGTGATCATTGCGGTCGCTGTTTCACTCCTGTCTTGAATTGAACGCTTGTTCAGTAATTTGACGACTGTAATCGCAAATGGTCGATTTCGTTCGTGGCTGTCTATGGGGCGTTGGAAGCGTATACGTGAACCTTACGCTAGCATTTCTCGTTTCCCACGCACTCTTTTTAAAGGTTACTTTTGGAGGAAACTTTTCTTAACGTTTTCAAAGATTTTTATAGTTGTTGAAGACCAGCTGAGTTTAGTTAGAATATTGGTGAAATCATCATATAAGTTTTCAGGTGCAAAGAGGAATAACAAATAAATTGATGCTTTATTTGGCTCTAAGGAATGTGGTTAAAAAGTTAACAAGCAAGTCAACACTGTCTAGGAATTTCTTAAATTCAGCAACAAACGATTTTTCATGTAGCTGAAAGAAATGGAGTGTTGTAGATAAAAGGATGAACAGCGGTTCAAATTTTTTTGGCGAAACTTTGCCTGAATGACGATATTTTTGATGAGTTTAAAAGCAAACTGAAAAAGTTTTCGGCTGGCTTTGCCTGTCTTTCAGGAGCCTTAGAAGTCAAAATTACGGTAGCCGGTTCAGCAAAGAACTTCCGAAAGATTCTTTCGCTTGTCTTATGCCTCCTACAATAATATGCGGTGTTATCGTTTTATTCTGGCAACCAAAATCTTTGAGCATCGGTGAAATAACATTGAATCTATGCTAGAAATTTCGGCTGCTTGATCGCATCGAAAAAATTCGCTTCAGAAAAATTTTTTGAGTTCTATTTTGGTGTTTATCGAAAACATAATTAGAGAGCATTTTAAATATGCAGTTCGCATTCACACACAAATAGATGTGTAGTAATCGCCAAAAGCCTGCCTCCGTTCTTTCTCGATTAGTGTCGTTTTGAAGAGGCCACACCCGCACTCCTACAAAATGTCATAAACATATTTCGTGCCACATGAAACCTCATCTTTAACGTCACGTCTCTTTCTTGAGGTCGAACATCTCAGTACGAGATATAGACCGCTCATATATATTAGCAATTTACAGCTGATGATTTGCGAACAAGATCTGAGATCGATCACTGCATATAATATAATGTTGTTCGGTGGTATTTGTGATTGCGTTCAAAAGATTGCACACGCTGCAACTGCTGTTTTCATTATGAACGGAACCACGTTTCATCCTCTTATTGAGAAGGTAAACTGCAATAAGACTGTTTACAAAATTGTTCGTTGCTAATGCACAACGTATCATCTCCGATGTTGTCATCTTCAATAGTGTAATCGTGTGCCGAAATTTTTTTTCAGGTCGACGAAAAAATGCATTATTTATAAAAGAGATACCCTCAGTCAGTCTGTTTACCAGAATTCTCACATATTCCTTTGATAAAAGAGTGCAGCACAGGTCTGAGTCCAAACATTATGAGTAGAAAAGCAACTAAATTAATATTTTGTGTAATGAACCGACTTCCTCATTGATCATTGGATGACTGTAAACATTTTGCACTACTTTTTTTTCTTAAGTAGTTCTTAACTCCATAATAGCCAAGCACAGCTATAATCTGATTGTCTACAATATGGTAATTAATTATCCAGCATGGAATTTCTGGGAGCTTACTATGCATATGATTAGATTACGTAAGCAACCCCGAGAAGCAGGAAGTCGTTAAAATGAATCGTCTTCGCAAATCTTCGGCGTTTTATTTTTTTTTTCAAACGGCGCTGTATGTGTACATATGGCACGTATAAAAAACACAAATAGGGATTCAAAGAAAACATATCCTAACGATCACTGCTTACCAACATTTAAAAAAAACGACAAGCAACAGGTGTTCCGCTCTTCACGTAAGAAAACTACTACAATCTTTTGTGTTAAGTACCGTTCATTGCATTTAAATTCAACAAAAGTCATTCGGCAGTTTATCGGGGCAATTATCGGAGCGTCATGGAGTGGTACGATTATGCTAAACGGTGTTCTCACGGTGAACAGATTTTTTGTAACTTGTTGTCGACCACGACATACCGGCCGCAAATTCTGTATCGTAAGTGCTGATGATTTAATCAAAAAGAATTTTAGTTAAAGACTCAGTTGCGTTTATATTGGAAACTGAATTTGAGAATTTCTTCGATTAAATTTCTTTAAAGAAAAATCGCCACTGAATGTAGCTTCAAAAACAAACATTCTACAAAAAGAACAATGCTTTTCAATTTCATCAATGAAGAAAAATGAACGATAATTTTTTTGCTTTTGAGCTATGCGTCAACTTTGTTATACCGTCAAATGTGATGGCGCAATATAGCAGAAAAAATAATCATTCAAATCGTTTACATTCTGTTTTTTTCAGATTCTAAAGTTTCTGTTGCTGCCGTTATAAACGTCATATGCACGACGAAAACAGTATTCTTGCCCAAAGAAAAATTTGCCGAAATTTTCACAAAACTTTTTGAGGATTTTTCAAAAAATACAACAACTTTTCACCGAACAATGTGTGAAAATAAGTGAGAACGCAAGACAGGAGTCATTCTTTCATGACATGCATCTTGTGCGATCCAACTGGTACCCCTGCCACTTTTATAAATAATATTTGAAAACAAACAAAAACTTATCTCATCGTGATGCGATCGCATGCAGAAATTATCAGAGAATTGTTCGTTTTCTGGCACTTTGACAAATCGGCATGAACGCAATATATCGGCATTTTATCTTACTCATAACTCACAAGCCTGCCTATCTGTTTGGTAGTTTCAAGTTGAAAATTAGTGAGCATAGCGCTATGAAATTTAATAAGCCTTATCAGTAATCGGTATGCTTTATCGAATTTCAAGACATTCATATACGGATAGCGTAGAACGAGACGAAACTCTGTCCCTACAAGCGACTGGAGCAATTGGAAAATGATATTTTAAAATACGTGGCTATCTTATGCAACCGGCTGGCCTGATGGGTAGAGTCGCTATGGCGCATACTGCGTCAGACATTGGCATAAAAACTCAGGTGTTCCGCATAAAAAAAAAACCGGTTGCAAAATGATTGCAAAAAAACAAACCATACATAAAAACCCGGTCGGCAAAATACGCAACTCAATCGGTTGCAAAATGCGTGCAAAATTCTCAACAGCTGTAAGTGCCTGTAAGTCCCCCCTGATAGATGAATAGCTGATTTGGTTGAAACAGATAGGTGGACCATTAAAGATTGTAAATATAAGATAGAAACAACACAAAGCACAGGTAAATATGATGGTATCATACTGTGTTGTTCAAATTTTAAAATTCTTTTAATATTTTGCAGTCATATTTTCGAAAGGTTTCTTAAGAAAATTAATATACAAAAATTAGGCGCTTCGTTAATGCGCTGCTTTATAACTGAAGCGTGGTTGTTAGCGTACAGAAAAGTGGTGAAAGGTATCGAGAGATTACGAAAATGCAAACTTGAATTTTAAAAAATTTCAAAACGAAACGACATTGCCCGGAAACGATTTTTTGCCTCTATATCAGCGGTGTATAGAACGGTGTTCATTTTTCACTTGGCATACGATGAGTGCATATTTGTTTAAAGATGCTTTGTGGATGCTGCCTTGTGTATACAATGCTACTTTTCTGTGCCATTATGACTACACGTGCCAATTTGTCATTCGATGCGGATAAGCTTTTTTGGAAATATGAACCGACGACTACATTTAGTACAAATCTTCTAAAACTGAATCTGACAACTTGTTTAACAATTGTTGTCGTTTCGTTCGCTTTGCATGTGATCATCATCACCGAATTTCTTCTTCAGGTAAGCTTCCTACGATTGTTGGTTTTAGTGTTTTCGTCATTCACCTCACTACATATCCGAAACGTCCAACTTCGTTATCTGTACGGTACTGTCAACGGCAAGGAACTAAGCATCAAATTATCTCATTAATTAAATATGTATTTGAGGCAAAGTCGCTAGAAAACAAAAAGGAAGAAAGCACTTCAATAGCAGTCGTAACAACGACATTTGACAGCATACGAGATGGACAAGCAACGCAAGTGGTCAATGTTGTGTTGATCACCTTCCCGGTTCTCAATGAATCTTGACTGGACACCGATTTCGCCTCTTAGCACATCTTCAGTTTATGACATCCAATCAGCTATGAGCTTACTCGAACCCAGATTGAACACATAAATAGTCTTTACTTGTAGGTTATTGAAGAAATGTTCTCGACGAAGAAAAAACAGCGTAATTTTCCAGAGGAACCGAATGACAGGCGACAGTAATATGCAGCATTATGAAAGTTGCGCTTTGGCACAACCTATCGTTATCTTCATGCACTGTTTCTTGCTGACATGCTGGTGGAATCATGAGACAAATAATATGTCAGGAACAGAAGTGACCAATTTTGCGTTGGTCACTTTCTGGATTCTCGGTGGAGCTATTCCACCTTTAACATACTTTGCAACGAACAGGTCAGAAGTTTACAAAAGCTTACGAATCTTCCACTAGATTAACATAATGGAAATTATGTTATATTTCAAGAAATCACACAAAGCAGATATCATAAATAGTATCAAAAAAAGTCGAAATTGTCCTGATGAGCACATACTGTCACGAGCAGTGTAGAACTGGCATCAGTTGTGGATGTGATTAATTTTTCATGATAGAGCCGATGATTAATTTTCATGATTATCTAGCCCAGCCCAAGCTTGGTTCTTTAGGACCATGTGTAAAATCTAGTGATAATATGGTTCGCGAATCTAGTGCTAAACAGTTCAACTAATGTGTTCTGAAAGTTAACGCCTCTAGTCACATTCGCTCGCATACGTTGCGTGCGCTTTTAAACGAAGGAATTCTCCCCTTCTCCTTCCCCACCTNTTGTGAACATATGTAGTACCACTACGAATATAAGTTACTGGTCGGCCGGAATGAGTGACGCAATCGCAACAGAATTTTAAGTTTTGAAATCATCGAAAGAGCAACGATTTACAGAAAATCTTGATCATTAACCTGATTGTGGAAATTTAGCTTTAGCAACGCACAAAAACAGTAGCAACATTAAAAGAGGAGCAGAAATTGATTACAGGCACCATTAGACTGTCCATATCACACGCATTTCGCGCTTAAAAAAATCCGTCTAGACAACTTTCCAACTATCACCAAAAGTAGCGGGATTGGAAACTAGAGCATGCAGAAACACCGGAAACTAGAAAGGTGTAAGAAACTAGGAACGTTATAGTTAATCCCAAATATAGAGGTACTATGAAAATTATATCAATTCTCACTTGTATAGTCTGAAATCCTGGAGGCTCTACGAAAGTGGTCAATAAAAATACCGTAGTGCCCGCGTTGTGCAATAATAACTTGCGGTAATTGAGCACTACAATCGTAAACGTTTTCAGAACAATGAGGACTCGGTTCTGTCAGCGATTTTTTCATTTCAACTCCGCCACCGCGATCACACTCGACGCTTTGGCATTGGAGCCTCGTGGAAGAAGTTTGCAACGCTAACGTTCATATATACTTCATGCCTTTATGAGAATATCGTAGACAGCCGATGTATGAACAACAATTGCTTTCATATAGAAAAAAAGACGACTCAAGTCGAGTATTCCTGACCATATCGCTTGACCATATCGAATAGTCGCTTCTTTCCAGTGTCTTATAAAGTTTTCTAAAAACTACTCATGAGAACGCCTCGCTAAGCGATTCTCTATGCGCTTTTGGTGACGTTTCCGTTAGATTCATTCAACCAAAGCTTTCCTATTAAATTTTCGGATTTTATTCGTTTCTCTACGAAAAAATCACATTACGCTCTTTAAAACATGAAGTTTGCTGTATCGAATTTCAGCTCAAACTTTAATGCCAAGAAGTTCATCTTGAGGACAGTATTCCATTGAATAACGTTCGATACTTCTGTACCTCCTGCACGTCGTAAGTCATTTAGGATTCCAGGAATCCCATCTACACTGTCTGAGCTCTTGCAGTGCCATGGAAACCTAAAATTACCTACGCTCCATTTAGAATACAACTATGGCATTACTGTAAGTGCATCAAATATCGTTCTCAATAACTTCCTATTTTGTTGTCGGCTCACACCTCATCCATTTCCTTAGTAATAGCGGTGGCTTGAAAATGTGAGAGTTGACAAACATATAAGGTGCAATCTTGGTTAAATGAAGTCATGAAATGTCATATTCATGTAATGCTAGCTTATTTGCACATCTAAAAGAGAACTTTTATAACGTATTCACTCATTAACGGTGTTAAGAAGACTCTGACTAATAGCAGATGTTATGAGTGCTATACTTATTTGCTTTGCATTCTCTAATCATATATCTTATGAGGCCCTTCCCACTCAACATATCGCCCTATTCTCTCTACCTTGAACATAGATACTGAGGGTTTTATTCAAATCATAAAGAATGAAACTTCTGTATTAGCATAAACTGCTTTGAACGGAGCCACTGGAGGTTGCATCCAACGTAATATACCACAAAATTGCATCGCATGTGTCATCAATTTTTTTATCATTTTCCAAAAATGTCAAACAAAATTTGAAACAACAACAAAGGAGCGTCTCTGGAAAGTACAATCAATCGATTATAGATAACCGTTTCATGTATGACTCTTTGTTTTTTTTTCTTGACAAAATTTATGATTTAATTTGTAACCTTTTTTTTCGTTTATATAATTCATGATGGAAAATTTACAAAACTTATGACTCTTTGCTCTATTAGCACTATGAATTACGTATTATATTGTGGACAATGTTCTTCAGAACGTTGCAAAACAAACGTAGATACCAATTCTCCAAGAAATTTCATTATGCCAATCTGTTCAATTCGTATGCAGATAACGCTTGGTAAACGTGTAAGTGAGCGAATGTTTACGTCGCGGTCATATAAGAACAAAAATTTTTCGACTTGATTATGTTATACCGCTTCAACAACTCTCGACGCCTTATGTCGTACTTCTAATATACCTCAAACGTAAATAATTCTATATAAAATCGAAACCTGCTGGACTTTAGAACCACAGTTAGTCGTCCCTATCGACTCATAAGGCGTTTAACAGATATGCAACGCTCTTCGACCATAAGGGCCTCAACCGGGCATTGAAACTGTTAGTCATGCAGCTTAGCAACCGTTAACGCATTTTATCATCCAATCGACTTGACTTGCAAATTTTCTGCACAATTTCCTGCTTGCCGAGAAGGAGAGTTAACAAGTGTTTGGTGCGTAAGATGTTGGGCTCAAAAATTTTATATGGAGAACACATCTCTACTCCAAAATAATCTAGCAAGCTTTCATTTGCTACGATAAATCAAAAGAAAAAATTGGAAGGATCTAATATTAAAAAAACAGATATACGGAATTAAACGATCCAACACTCTTTCTTGAAGGTCGTAGGAACTGGCCAATAATCAATGCATGGTAAGCAATGGGAAAGCGAACTTTCGGACCATCTTGCTGAGGAGAGCAATTTGGGCGAAAACGGAGAATGAAGGAATTGCTTTACCATGAACGCACCATGAACGCTCTGCAGTTCCGTTCATTTAAATTCTCCAATTCAAAAAGGGCATTTCACTGTAGGCTGTTCAGTTTCAGAGTGTTTCTGAAGCGTTATAGACGTAGACCGCCAATATTTCCTTTCGATATTCATCTAAGGTAGTAAGGGTTTTAAGTTCGATTTTATAAGTATGTCATGTGTTGTGCAAAGAAAAAATCTTAACAACAAAAAGAAAGTTTCTATTGCATACAAATAAGGCATTCCACTCAGTTGGAACGAGAAACTAAAGCATACTAGACCGTACAGCTATGGATTGCAACAAAAGAAACAGACAATAAGAATGAACTAAATTGTTACATGATAAGCAAAATACAGCCTCACGAACTCTCCTGAGGTTACGCGATCGAGAATTTCTGCTCAGACAGAAGTTGAGTTCCCAGAAACAAATAGTTTTGGAAAAAAATTCGAATTAAGGAAATAAAGGGCTACTACAGTAAAGCGTGCAGTCCGACAAATGACGTACGTGTTCCGAGGTGCAGCACACTTTACATCTCTGTAGCCTCTCTTACAGAATCAATCGACTAGGCTTAACCAAATTCAATGGAATTACTGAAAGCAATTTTACCGATCGCATCTACAAATAAACCCTCAAGCACACAGCTCGGGGGCGTACTTTTAGAACATGGTGAATGGGATTAAATGAAAGACAAAAATGAAAACAGTATGGAAGACAAAAATATCCACAAAAATCAGCACATACATACATAAACATCTTTTTCAACTCCAAACAGCAACTGAGGATTACCAAATACTGTATAGATGGATGGCAGTTATCAGGTATTCAGGTTTCTTCAAATATCTTAGCGCGTTGTTTGAAGTCGATTACGGCGGTCAGCACACCAGTGATGAACGTTCATATGCTCTAAAGAAGGAAAACAT
Source organism: Toxocara canis (assembly GCA_000803305.1). Taxonomy (NCBI): domain Eukaryota; kingdom Metazoa; phylum Nematoda; class Chromadorea; order Rhabditida; family Toxocaridae; genus Toxocara; species Toxocara canis. Next base: position 511,251 of record JPKZ01000761.1, read on the forward strand.
AACACGAGTACAACTTTAATATTGCGCATGCGATTTCCGGTGATCGCCTAGGATAACCTAACTCAGTCAAAACGAAATGCACCTCTAAAGCGAACAACTGACCCAAAAATGACAACATATATTTGTACTGATTCGTGCACTCAGAGCAGTGATCAGTAATGTTGTCACTCAAATGAACAAAACAAAATAAATAACTGACAGAATACCAAACGAAGGCAGATATATGAGGAAACTGAGCCAAGAATACGGCTACGCGGGAGGTCGAACAAAAATATCAACGGTCTTGGATGATAAAGCAACAAGAACAGTTACTTTACTATAAAGATAACATAAAATACAGATGCAAACCAAAATTGCAACAAGTCTTGGGTTAACATCGAAGTTATAACAACGAAATCAGCGACCCGATCGCATTCGAAATCAGCCAATCTCCTAATGTCGATACGATTAAGACATTAGGCGATTGGTCGAAACAACAAAATTTTCATAAAATGACAAATTATTAGGCCATCCCAACATATGAGTCGTGGATTTTTGTTACAACGAAAGATTCAACGCCGGTCGGGTGGAAGAAGCTTGAAGTGAAGCACACATTCCAGTACCCAAAGTGGAGTCACGATGCCAATCAATTTTTCGTTCAGAATTCGTCGAGGTATAGTTTGTCCTGGCACGTATACCGCAAACACTCCTAACACCTATAACTTTAACTGTTTAGCTCCACTCCACCATTTACGTCATCCGTCTCAATGCAAAAAAAAGGTGCGTTGCAGAGAATCCTCACTGATCATTGCATGATTTCTCATGCAAGTACATTTACAAGACATACTAATTCTAATCATTATCCAAATGGAAAGCACTTTTGATAGCAACGCAAATATTGGTGATGATCGCAGAAACAATCGCAAATAATTCGTAAAACTCGCTTAATGCGAGGCACGAATTTGGCTATTTCGTCGAAATACAATATCTCGAGTTGTCTTGCAAGAAAGCGCCATAAAATCCATAACTTCTTAGATTAACGAAGGTCCACTCAAGATAAGGTAGATGGGAATGCCTTTGACCATGGACTTCTGATTGTCTCACAAACAACGTTGTAGAGATCATCGTAGTTCATCGTTCGCACTCACTCATAAAGGTAAAATAACGGTCAGGTGGATACGTTAGCTGAGCGCTTTTGCTCACTTTCAGTGCTTATTCAGCACAATCGATGAAATGCAAGCCAAAACAAGCCAGTTATCGCACCAAGGTATAACATAATCCCACTCGTCTTCCACCTCACATTTGCAAGCGCAGCCGGCTACGTTTTTTTTAAAGCATAGAGGTCTGTCTTTTCGTCATGTACAGACAGCAATAATCAGGAACAGAAATGTGTGTATTCTTGTGGGTGGAGGTGGTGTGGAGGAGGAGGAAGACAGAAGGCGTGAGTTCTACTCTGCTATAGCATTAAAAAAAATAAAGGTGGACCGAATTCGAATAAATTTCGGTTTATGGAAGATGGAAATATAGATTCTATATTTTCGAAGCAAAACGCTCTTCGATAAAGTGCCATAGTGGCAACCAGCTACGGATATGGGTCCCAAGCCAATAAAACAAAACATACGAAAACCTTGGAGAAACTAACTGATTGCCAAGATGAAGAAATTACCTTCGAGTCATCGTCCCATGAGCGTGATGCATGAAAGGGTCTTATACCCGACTCAGTGTAATCGACCAATCTCGGCTCTCTGCCAAGCAGAACACCTTCACCAAGTTTAATTAAACGCGCAATCACCTCTTTTCCAACAGTGCCACGGAAATCGTGTTGGCAAATATAGAACTGACATCCTCGGAAGAGCCCCGGTTTCTGAAAATATGCACAGGTAATAAACATATATCGGACGTGTTCCAGTACAGTGCGCTATATGAAATGCTCTCCCTTTAAATTTTAGTGATGCTTACCCAAACATCATTCCAGTTTTGCATTTGACTTAACCTATGCTAATGCACATCAAATATGTTGCCTGTTATTATTTTAAATTTTGAGAGGCAATTTCAAGTTATATAGCGAGAGGCACAATGGAACTCAGCTGCCATATCATTACTTCAAATGAGTTATCAAAAATTTTGAACAGATTCGACAAAACTATTTGTGTAACAAGGAGTGGGTCAGGTGGTCGCCTCCTAGAGCGGCTCCGATCACCTTCGCTCCCGGGGTTCGGTACCCTCTGAAACTCGTGTACAACCACCTCCTAGCACACCTCCTATGGGTGATGTCCGCAATGGAGAAACGTGGGGACGATCACGGATAAGTGAGCTGAAGGACCGCCGAAGCGGGGGAGACAGTGTGATCCATCTAGCACTCTCTGCCAGAAGAACGGTAAAGTAAGCAGAGCAATCAGAATCACCAGCAGGCTGACCACCAGGTGATCTAAAATTGGTCATAGCAATCATGGAAACGAAAAGGAAAAGAAACGGCCCTCAGTCCTACGCGGTCTCCTGTCGTCTTCACAGTGACGGCGATGAGGGAGTTGATGAAGTGCAGAGGGTACTAAGAACCACGCAGTATTGAGATCCTCACCTTATCTTTATTTAAACGTGGGCACCTTCAATGTTCGAACGCTTACTGGCCAAGAAACGGTGGATATTTTGCTACACGAAATCCACAACATCTGGGTCGACATGATTCACTAGAAGCGGCAATGCAGCAAAGGTCAACAAATAGGATTTTCCTCAGGGATTTCAGCGCGAAGACAGGAAAAGGGTAAGACACTGAACAATATATGGATGCCACGATGTTGGAATGAGAAATGAAAGAGGCGAAAGCTCGGTGATTTCGCTCAGCCTCCCAGACTCTACGCAACGGACTCTTTCCTCAGCAAGCGAATCGGAAGATGTTCGAGCTCACGAGCTCCCAACGACGCAATCCGCAATGAAATCGACTTCGTCCTCACAGACAAGCAAAGAGTGACTACGAATGCAACCGTTATCCAGGAATCGGCCATATCTGTACATTCCGACCATCGTCCTGTGACAGCATAGCTTAGGATCGACTTGAAGATGGAAGAAAGGATCTGCTACAAAGTCATCTATCGTGACATACCACAGCAGTTCGCACATGACCTTTTCTTGCAAGCTGTTGCATCGAAGGACTGGGATATTTCGGGAAGTAATAGTGACACCGATTTCAGCCACTTTGTCAGCAAATATAACAAATGCAAGCCTGCTGCTGCTGCAACTGCAAATGCAACCAGAAGCACCGGATGCCCGCTTAACCAAGAAACGCTCACGCTTCTTCGAGGAAAATCAACTTTGGCGGCGGAAGGTAATACAGGTCTAGAATACAGGATTCTATGTAAGGTATTAAGAAGGAAAATGACAGAAGACTACAGTAACTTTAAGAAGGAAAGGCTGAGGGCGGCAGCAGAACGCAACGCCAGTTTCATGAATGCTTGGAAGGAATTTGCATCAAAGCACGGCTCCGTCGGCGTTTCTCGACAATTCAGGCCGAAGAACAACGATTCGAAAGCAAGTGGAAGAAATTTGCAAGAATTCCTATGAACAACTTCTTCATCGGTTGTTACAGTCAAGAGTTCCGATCTAATCTCCACATCTTCTGTGCCAAAGGTGACGCCAAGTGAAATCGAAAAAGCAATACACATTACGAAACCAAGAAAGGCTGCAGGACTACATCAAGTACAAGAGGAGGAAATACGAGCAGAAGGTGAACAGCTTGTAAAGGAATTGAATGCCCGATTCACCTAGTGTTCTGCAGTCAGGAAAGATACCGGCGGAATAGAAGAGACCCAAAAGGGTGCTGAATGCGGAGGAAATACGAGCAGAAGGAGAACAGCTTGTAAAGGCATTGAAAACCCGATTCACCTGGTATTCTGCAGTCAGGAAAGATGCCAGCGGAATGGAAGAGACCCAAAAGGGTACTGATACCAAGGAAAGGAGATCGCGAGGACATATGCAACTACTGTCAAATATGCTATCTTATATGTACAAGATTATTTTGCGAGTAATGTATGCCCAGATAGAAACTACACTCGACGAAAATTCAAGAGAGCGGGCAGGCTCCAAAGAGCAATTTTTCACTACCCACCATATTTTTGGCGTAACGCAGCTGACTGAACAGTGCAGAGAACGAAAAATTCCATTAAGTCTACCCTTCGCAGGTTTCAAGAAAGCTTTTGACTCTATACAGCATAATGCCGCACTACAAGCTCTATTAAACCAAGCGACTGATCCTACGTATATCCAAATTATCGAGGATTCATCAACTATTCACTGGTAGGATCACACACGGAAACCACCCTGTTTGAAGAGCCAATAAAAATAACAGTCGGCAGAGGTATGAAGCAAGAATATATTTGTTCCCCAGAAACCTTCACATGCGCGCTTGACGGTGTATTGCAGAATATGAAGACGACAGCGGGTTCTTATATAGACGGCGAATTATGTACTTCAAAAGCTCCTATTTGCAGACCCTGTGCTGCTCACTGCAGAGAGCCCGCAAACGTTGCAAGACTTATTAAATGCACTTAACAGTAATGCGAAGGCAAATGGACTCAAAATCGACGGCGGCAAGACGCAGTGCATAAACAATGAGTACTGCCCCGAGTTTGACATGAAGCTCGAAAACCAAAACGCCGAGCTTGCATTTAGATATGTCTATATGAGACAGGGGATACAAATGGACAACGATTTCGGTGCGAAGTTAGTAGAAGGCGAACAGCGGAGCAGACAGCCTTCATGAAGCTCCGCGATGTCCTCACGAGCAGGCAAAGGCCACCGCCTGTGAAAGTAGAGTTGTTCAACAGCACGATTCTTCCTGTAGTGTTATACAGATGCAAAACATGGAATGCAACGCCTGCTGAAGAACGAAAGTTAGCAGTGACTCAGCGCATCATAAAGCGACGCACGGTGGGCAGCAGCAGGTTGCAACATATCCCCAGTGAAGATCTCTGGTCTCCTTCTGGCGTGAACGGTATCGCTGAAATGAGTTACGTCAGAAAGAACGCTTGGGCTGGTCACGTGACAAGAAGGAACAACAATAGATGGACGAAGCGGACTGTTAAATGGTGTTCACGAGATGTAAGAAGAAAATGGGGAAGGCCGCCGTTGAGGTCGATGGATTCGTTTGCATGAACAGAGGAATGGGTGCCAGCGCAACGATGGAGAACGAATCGCTGAAATTACAGCTGCTGAAATTATCCGAAAGAAACTGTAAAATGGAACGTATAAGTCTCTATTCGCTCAAGGCCCTGTCTTTTGCAGTGAATCTTGAATCTTCTACTTTCAACTGATAGGTAAGAACTGTCTTCACTGCAACACAAAAAAAACGCGTAATTCGTGAAACCAATGCAGCAAGGAGATAACGGAATGTACAAAGTGATGGAAGTTTTACTGAGGTGATATAATAAGCATGAATTTGGAATGGCACATAAAAAATTGAAAACGTGAGCGATGAAACGTCTATCACAAATTGTAGTTCAACAGTCCAACTCCAAAAAGGCAGAGCGGAACCTTCTCCACTAGCTACTAAGAAGACCGAGGGCTTTCGAGACTACCCGCACCAACCTATGTTTCGGCTTAAACAATAACGCGCACCATGTTCAGTCGATTTTTTCTCGCCTTTACGTTCGAGTTTTCGGCAACGAGGTGCCCTTCACGAGTAAACCCTTTCACCTCGAACCCATCCTCATCGATCAACTTATTCCAAACAACGCATCTTCGTAACCATTCATGCGAAACGATAAAAATACCTCGCAGTATGGCTTCCATTATTCGGCCTAAACGTTACATTTGTAATAAGGCAACACACATATCAAAGGGTTCAAAATGAGGGAAATATGCGAGAGAGACGGGGGATGGGGAGACAGGACCAGGCACATGTATTTTTACATTGGTAACAGTGAATTGCTTCTCTGCAACAGATATAAATATAAGTGAACCACAGTTCTTTCGAAGTTACTACAAAACCTTGATGGCTGTAAAGTCTGGAAATAAGAAAGGCTTTTCAGAGAGAATGCAAACATTCGTTTAAAAAAAAAACGCTCATAAATTTCACTGATTCAGGACAAGGGACGGAAGGAGGAGAAATTAATGAAGAAATTTTAGTTTTTTTTTTTTGAAATTTTATATTGTCAGCTGATGCATCAGCGACTGCATTATCGAAATGGACGCCCCTTCAAGACGTTATTCATTCGAAGAAAGGATCAAGTCCAGACCGGGCACAGCAAACAGCGTCCTTTCGAATACAGCTCGACGGCTCAACTGCGAAATAAAAAGAAAGAAATAAAATTTATTTAAACCGCAAATAAAAGCTGTTCAAATCGAATGTGAAGAAAATATACTCGAAACTTCCGCATATCCATCAAGCGTCGTTTTAACAACGTAATGCGTTGCCATTTCGATGTTGGTGGTGAGATTTTCGAGACGAGACAGGAACTTTATTCCTTCCGAGGAAACCGCTTTCGGAATCGCGCCCGACAACAAAACCGAGTAGCGACGATGCAAACATGATGGGTATACTGCAATTGAAAGCTATCGACTTCTCGAAACGCCTCGACACCTCATATAGACCATATCAGAGGTCTCAAACAGATAGAAGGCAATGACCTGTCGAAAGCAACTGCTTCTTTTTGCAGTGCCCAAAAACACGGCTGGGAGAGGAGCGAAGGGAGGGTGGACGGACAGAGCATATGATGCGGGGTCTATTCGGTAGAGTGGGTGAGGTTCGTCTCATGTAAAGCGGTACTTACATAATGAACATCAAAAATATATCAACCCATGAGTGAGTGGCAAAAGAAAATGACTGCTTACCTATTTGAACTCGCTGATGAATACGATCGAAAATATTCTTCATGAGGTCATCGTTCGCGAGATCAGCTGGACTTTCTCTCTGTAATTCAACGCAAAGATCAACATGCAGAAGCCAATTGAATTCCACATCTGCCTCTTCAGCAAAAATCTATTCTTTCAGTGTCTCTCAGCACTGCAAACCTCCTAACGCAACTAGACAACTTAAAGAAAAATAAAAATCTTTACCGAGGAAATGGTTTTAACTCTCAGTCAACAAAGAAACGTTGAGATATTTCTGCTATGCAAGAGAAATGGCTACTATTAGTTCAAAAAAATTTTGAAGATATGAAGTGAACCATTTCTCATATAAAACGCAAAGTGTACACACTGATGAAAGATGGGTACATTTGAAGCATTTGATTCGTGAGCATTAGGTCGCGCTCATACGATTAACCTTGATGTTTTTCGCCTTCCTGAGTGCGCCCTTTGAGAGAAGATATTCGACGACATCATAGGCACCTTCTTTCACGGCAACGTGCAACGGCGTTTCACACAGGTCACCACCTTCAACACACCCGCTTCGAAATCAACCTGCCTCATGCACATGACCATGCACCCACCCCTTTCTCTAACGCTCCAGAATGAAGGCTATGAGTAAGCCACCTAGGATCACATTCGCGAAATGGCTATCTGCACACGCCTGCTTGGTGATCCATGCCTATGGTTCTCGGTGTCAGCATCCGGAAACAAAAAAACCGGGGGGCAAAGGAGCGATGAATATGCATCTGAGAGGCTTTAAGTGGTCGTGCTCGGCTGCCCGCCGGTACGATTATTTAGGGACAGCAACGGACGAAAAGTAGTCCATACAGCCTTTTTCTTCCCTACTTGCCTGACTCGACCCAGCCAAGCATCCTAGGAAAACCGTTTATTGATCAAAAATCGCCTCCACATCGGACTAGAGATGAGTTGTTCTTCAATCATCACATGGTTTGAGAAAGATGCGAATGCCAACTCACAGGAACGATATTTGCGGTCAGCTTATCACTAGTTGAAGTCTGCAAATTCCCATTTGCGTACTCCGGCCTTCCCAGGTTTCGACTACAGCTGAGACAAACACACTTACATATACTCGTATCGACCAATCTTCGCCACTGCATCATTATCAAACCATGTATTCATATAGTGGCAAAAACATACCGTAAGCATTTATGACCGCACCGTTCTCAACCAAAATTCTGCATATATCGACGGCATTTATGGCGGCCGCGTGGTGCATCGCCGTGTAGCCCATTCTGTCTCTCTGGTTTGCATCTTCACCATTCTTTTGAAAAAAAAGGCACAGTTGTCAGAGGACAAAACAAAACATCTTGCACATATCCTTCGTCACAGTATGTTATGCGGTAATACCAAGTGAATCATTCATCTGGAGGCGACGTGTAAGCGGCGGTACATCCCAAAATAGCCCTTCTTTGGAAAACAAAACGCGCCAGATGAGAAACAACATGGACGCATGCTGCTCAACATAATATGATGACTAACAAATTCGAAATAAGTTTCCGAATATTCTGGTGCGAAAATCATCAGCCTTTTCAACCGTACATTGTTGAAACCCCGTTTTTGATCTGTCATCACAACCAGCAACATTATAGACAATAATTCTTGCACAATCACTGTTCGCAACAGTTGTTACAGCGAAACTCACATGAACTCCTTCCACAGATGGAGGTGATGACGGTTTTATACCATTCCCCATATGTTTGAAGTCAAACTCTGCTGATGATGGCCCCAGATATTTTGATCGACATCTTTCCATTCGTTAAAGAAAACAGAGAATTTTCTTTCGCATTTTGCGACAAAATTTTATGTGAACTTCACAAATACAAGCCTTTTTGCTAATTCAACTTCTGGTAAGCGCAACGGCAATGCTGCAGTATTGATGTGTGGTGCACGGCAAAACGTATATTCCTTACATCTTATTCTAATATTTCTATTCTTATCAAATAATACATCGGCGGCAATAGCTCAGTGGTAGAGCCTCCGCTTCGCGTGCGGAGACCCGGGTTCGATTCCCGGCTGCTTCCCACCATACCACTGACAGCCCACCCAGCGGGTGGTTAACAACAGGCTAAAACAGGCAACAACAGGTAACGTGCTAACAAGCGCTGTTCATCAAATAATACACACCTCAAGCGCTTCAATCAACAGCAATGGCTGCCCACTGATAGCCGCATTAATCAACACATTTTGACCTTTGTGATGCGACAATATCGAACGACTCCTCGTATTAACTTTTCGGTTGTTCGCCGTATCCGACTTTGGCTCAGCATCATTCTCCGCAAATTTACTCCCATCGCACGAGCTCGTTGCCTGAATCATAGATAGAATGGTTTCAAACGTAGGGTGCACCTGGAAGGCCCGCTGATCCGATGTTAAAATGCGCCCAGAGCCTTTCTTTGAATAGGCGATGCTTCCCGTTGAAAATTTTTCTGCACTAAATCAAATTCCAGACCATTCATTCATATGACGCATCCAGTTAGCGAGAGTCGCTTTATCTTCTGAACATTCCAACATACAGCAACATAAGGAAAATTTCCAAAGCCGCGCGGCTGAAGGAAAGCATTGACATTTGCGGAAAGAAAGAATTTGGTGTGGCTTATGCGAATATGAGCTTACGTCTGTGTGGCCTGGAGCTTTTTTACTGCTCCACAGTCACCAGGTGTTCTCCGCCTATAATAGTGTAGTGCAGAGAATCTCAATCTCAATACTCTTCCAATAGAATCTCAATACTCAAATTGTTTCTCAACAGTCAATCTCAAACAGAATCTCAATACTCTTCCATCGACTAAAAGATACCAGAAATAAGGATGAACCAATTCGAGAAAGAAATGTACCGTATCAATAAGATTGACGGCTCCCTTAGCGAACGTTGCGGATGGACGATTTTTGAAGAAAACGTATTCATCAGGAACCTTGAAAACCGGTATCTGCTGTGTCATTTCAGTAGTTTTCCTTTCGTCACAATTCTGCGTCACCTGCGAGAACTGCGAGAATAGTTTGAAATCGCTTTGTGATCCTAAGTGTGGTTCATCAGTTGTTTCGCTCACAGCAATGTCGCTGAAAGCACTTTTGCATTAGTGATCACATCAAGCCGTTAATAAGCGAGCATGCCGTTCACCGTTCTAACATATAATTTATCCTCTATATCTGATATTTACAGATAAAAAAAACTTTTCAAAGGCCACGCGAAATTCAAGTACTCATGATGATTACCGTAGTTCTTATTCATTACGAGCTCGAAAAGAAAAATAAATTAATGCTGATAGCAAAAGAGTTACTGCATCTTCTCTAATAAAGCTTTGGGCTACAATCATCACTGCTTTATAGAGATGGGGGCGGGCGGGATATTCTATGTGCAAGGTTAAGAATAGAAGGCTGTTTTTCAACTTTTGCTGAGCAGCAACTGCAGCTTTAGAGACCGTAGCATCATGCAGTATTTCTTTAAAGATGATAAATATTTCGAAAGAGACAGCTAATTTTTTAGCCGCGTTCAGAAATGAACAGGAAATTTATTTGAGACAGGAGGCATTTGCACAGCGAACCTTCTTAGAAATCATTTGATACACTTTCAACGAATCGATATCATACTAAGAAAGATGAAAGATGTGCTGCATGTGAAATTCATGTCCCGAAGTTTTAATTTTAAAAAATTGCTAGCCACATAGGTAATTTTTCATCTCAAATTTGAAAAAAAAAGCGCTTAGAGGAAAGGTCTCAGAGCAATTCTCAAATAAATGGAAAAAATATCCATGCGCAAAAAAAAACGTGATGCCTAAGAATTCCACAAAGACATCTGCCAGATTTCAACGTGAAGAGATACAGAAGGGTCAATGAGCTATTGGCCAATAATCAGCGCATAATCATTTAGACACTAAATGAAACCTGGTTGTAATTGAGGATGACGGAGAGCGAATATCGCGTACAGGCCGATTTTCCAACGATGCATATTGCTGCAGAATTCCCTCAGTGGCAACATCGTTCCGGTGTATCGCTTCGTCGATTGCAGCCTCTACCTTCGACGATTCCTGACTTGTAGAATCTTCCTCCTCCACCCTCCTTAAAACAACAGAGTGTACTAGTGCCATCCATTCAGAATCGACAGACATTTAACAGAAAAGGAAGCTCTGAAAATAAAAGAAACTGTGCTGTCCGGAGTGGACTGAAAACTAGATCACCTTAGATAACAACCGTAATAACTTGCAACATAATAACTTACAAGGGTATTTTGGAAACCAGACCATGCCAAGCAATATGCTTATAGCGAATTTGCGAAGTTGGCATTAGTGGAAGCCAAATATAAAGGTAATATCAGTTACAAGCAGGAATAAAGAAAAAGAAAAAAAGAATGTATTGAGAGAAATGGAGTAGGACAAACTTTACACAGTGCAATGCAACCGTGTTCTATACGACATCCGCTACCAATCATGTTCAGCATTTGCATAGATACCCTATGATTCTGATATGCTCACACTAAATGGATTCTTATCAATTATCCTTTAGTGATATCAAGAACCCCCTCCCCTTCCTCAACCTTCTTCAAATATTTAGAACGAGTGCGGTCTAGACGTACACAAAACATGTCCGAACATTACAGTGTTCTCAAAACGAGGACGATGTTTTTATTTGTCTACTAATTTTCAACCAGTATGTGAGAATTCCATTTAAACGCTCTCATTTACTATGCAGAAATTTTGGTCCCCATCTTCTTACCTACTAAAAATGTCCTCATTTACTTAATTCTCATTTTTTGGATCGCGTTCAATGCTTGCAATACTCTGATGATGCAATAAAATCCGAAGCGCCAACAAAAGAATTAAATGGTCCTTCTTGGCCCCTAAAACTATGTACGCCATCAAATTGAATTACGGCACAAACGATGATATTAAACGACGCTTAAAACCCTCAATATATATTTTAATATTGTGAATAAATGTCTCCAGATATCACTTTACTCTCACGGCTCATCAACTCGACTAAAAGGTGAAAATCCATAGAAAGTGCTAACCGTGTTTGCGAATGATCCCCATTTTCGCTGCCAAGCACTTCATCGGCCAAATTCCCGTCCCCTAATTGCACGCATTGTGATGAACAAAAACCTTCGGCCGTCCTTTTCGGTTGATCTGGTTCTGCCAATGTCGCCAACACGTCTTTACTCATGTGATTCATGTTCAACTTTAAAAAAGGCAACCGATTATATACCGAGGGGAGTTGGGATGGGAAAATGAGAGTAGCCGTCCTAGCGTTCACTATATGACCAATCTTAGACAAACCCTCGATTGCATTTTAAAAAACTTTAGCGCACATTTTCATTTCAGGGGCTTTGGAATCCGAAGCAAAACAGTTCAGCAAATATATTCTTATTTTATCCATCACTCACGAAAGGCTCACAATGCACTCCAACCATGTTCGTTTATCACAAGGGGTTTCCCCAATAACCAAATTCGCGAAACGTCCTTCCAGGCGTAACAACGTCAACATATAGAACAGCAATTAAAGGTTCAAAAACGATGACAGGAAAATATGAAACACAGCAAGGTTTATTCAACAGCCCCTCCTCTTCATCGCCTGATTACAACAATGCACATAATTATACATGATGAAAACCTAAAAAGCCATTTAAAAAAAAACCTCGGCAAGGTGTCGCTTGAATGACAAGAGATGATCAAAAAATTGATTCACGAATGTTGCTGACAACGGACGACGAATATCGATAGGAAGGGCACACAGAGGACACTGCACGAAAGAATCACCTGCTGACATCTCGTTAATACAGGTCCTTAAAAGTTTGCTTGTATATGCACTCTTGGCGGATTGCTAGGAAAATTGCGGGGCGCTTCTAAAAACAGGAATAACAGCATAAAAGCAGCTAGTGACTGGTCACTGAACTGTGGCTCGCATGCACCATAAACTTGCGCATGCTCTATGCTCTGCACGCGGTACGTGGCGAACGTCGCCCTGAACGGGTGACTTGAGTGTTCCCACTCAAAACTGCGAACATAACATGCCACGCGAACATAACATGCCACACTTGGGCACACGTATAAGTCGAATTGCGTGCCTAGATATACAAATAGATGGCGAGATTTGTAAATTTGCTGAGTAACAGTAATGGAAGAAGTATTCCTCTGAGTGATTTAATGAAGGTATTGCGTTAGCCACTGAGCACCTCATTTTTATTTTCTAAATTTGCAATTTCGGTCTTTCTGTTTGTGAAACGATGCAATCAACAATAGGTATTTTCTAAAGAAGCGTAAGGTTTCAAAATTTCTCTCAAACAACTATCGATTTATATGTTTTGAAAAACCCTTCTCATCATTGACTTCGCAAAAACGAAAAGAAAATAAACAGCGAAAGGCAGCTCACCAACAGAAGACATGTTTGCACGAGTTACCCAAAAATTGAAGATTGTCGTCAGACGTGAGGCTGAAAAAAAAATTCAACAATCTACCCGCTGTTTAAATACATCATCGTATACTGGAATCAAATGAACATACTGGCTGAATACATTAGCAGCTCATAGAAGTATAACTTGAAACTTGGAGTGAGTTGTGACTGCTGAATTTCTGAAGAAATTCCCAGGATGCATGTAATTATATGCAACCCATGAAAAAAAACCCTTCGTGGATTTCGAATGTGATTCTGATTAAATGCGTCCTCATGGACATTATAACTGAACACCACACGCACTCTCCAGAGTGATGAGTGTATCCTCAACAGTTCAGATCGCTGGTTACATTTACACAGTGAAAACAACTAAAAGATTCGGAAGCGCTACTGGCTCGAAGAGGTAGTTTTTCGTATTGAGCAATGAAAGGCACTCCCCGAATCAAAGATGTTTTTGAACCGTGATATATATTTTATGAACATCACGCATGCGAGCTAATACAAAATTACTTCATATTGTGCATTTCAATATTGAATCGCCTCTGTCGTCGCGAGCAATATCGAACATAAAATCACCCCCCCCCCCCCCC
>JPKZ01000761.1:525620-536625 GCA_000803305.1 Toxocara canis
CCCCCCCCCCCCCCCTTCCCCCCTGACGCATTAGTGCAGTGCGGCATATTAATTACTTTTAGCAGCGCGAAGGTGGTTACTTATTTCCGCGATTATTCTAACAAAAGAAGGCTCGTTGCCTCGAGCATGAGCAGCTTTTATGACATAAAGATTTTATGAAACCGAAACAGAAAAAGTCAAAGGTGCCTGAAGCTCTGATATATAAAACGAGCGCGAATGCACGTCGGGGTGGGCTTTGGTGGCTCACTACCAAACCAGCTGATTTCACAAACTGCTTGCAAACAAAGTACAACAGTGTTTTGCCGTGGCCCATGGCTGCCAGAAGTCTTCTGCTAAAACATTCGTTTGCCTACAGTCCAGCTAACCGATTATCAATTCGATACGGTGAAGATGAATGCAAACTTTCACCGCGGTTGAGAGGATATAAATTCCTCCACCATCGACAAATTGCTTTGAAATTGACCTAGCCGATCGTTCCAAAGCATAGATTATATCTATCAGATTTCGTAACGTCAGCTTCATAGGTTCTCGAACTGAAACTACTGAACAGAGAGCAGATAAACACATATACAGGAAGACATATGATGCCATCATAGTAGCAAACTGCGCTTTTGCTCGAGCACTTACTTGGTCTCTTTTTGATGGAAGATGCGCAGGCCAATCGGTTGACTGAACAATATACTGGCCCACAGAATATTCGCAATCTCTACTGTTGAAGAACACTGCTGCGCGCCTTGGTACATGATGCGCATGATTGTATGAGAGAAAAGAAAAGAGCAAGAACTCAACATACCATCGGTTACAGCGGATTCGACTTAAGCAATGTTCTGCTTCCTTCATTGTACCTGGAAGCATTGCCGTTGGTCGACGCCTGCAACAAAGTAAGCAGGCAGAGTAAATGATCGCAATGAAACATCGGTGTATAGTCGGCTCCACTAAAAATGGCCTCATTGTAACGATGCAACTGATTTTCTAATATTCGGGGCGAAAGCAATTAATACAGGGAACTAATGTGCGGCAAGTCTTGGCTATGTGATTAATATCCAGAAATCCCATCAAAAACAGGTGTGGGGGTGAGGGGAAAGGAAGGGGTGGGGGGGGGGGGGGGGGGGCGGGGTGATTTTATGTTCGATATTGCTCGCGACGACAGAGGCGATTCAATATTGAAATGCACAAGCTAGGGGCTCTATGCGATGAGGGAGGGCTGTATTATTTTCTGTGGTTCTTAGCGACAATTCGACGTGGCCAACACGATATTGAAGACGAATTCACCATAAGCCATGACTTCATATGTTACACACTATCGAGAAATGCTACCATCGATCGTCATCCTTCTACGCTTTAACCGACCCCACTCAAACACTAGAAAACTGAAACCCTCAGCCACTCCATTTCACACGATTCTAGAACTGAAAGATATTTTTCGCTATTTAAAACCGGACTTTCCCGCCACTAGCAAAGCACCATAATG
This sequence comes from Toxocara canis, assembly GCA_000803305.1. Classification (NCBI taxonomy): domain Eukaryota; kingdom Metazoa; phylum Nematoda; class Chromadorea; order Rhabditida; family Toxocaridae; genus Toxocara; species Toxocara canis. Next base: position 527,092 of record JPKZ01000761.1, read on the forward strand.
CAATTATCGTGTCAAAAATTAAAGAGCTAAAGGAATTCTAGGGATGGCGATCTATTAGAGCTTATTACCAATGTAGATTACCAAAGTGGATTATTTTAGCTTAAAGTTTATTACCAAAATAGCAACAAGTCGACTTTGAGTTCTCATTTCTTGATGCGAATAAATATTCAATTTCAGACTTTTTTTTAGATCTTCAAGTACAGATCAGAAGTACAGATTAAGTACAGCTTATAAGAGTGCGATTTATCGTCAGTTGAATTCTATGGAAGCATTTCTTCTTAATCGTTCCTTTCACCTGACCACAGGCGATTGATTGTCTGTCTTCTAAGAATGGCGTTGTCAACAGTATGCATCAGCGGAGGTTTTTGGGCCATACTAGTCGTTTCATCTTAATGGACAATGTTTCCGACAGTTTAAATGCGTGCAAATTGCTTGCGTATCGTTTCAAAATATATCGGCAATTGAATGATTCGAACAGTGATTTCCATGATTTCCAAATTTGCTTTGGTCGATTCATAGAGCAGTCGAACTAGTGATATTTAGAGATGTCGGATGAAAAATGTCAAATAATTAATCGTATGAAAAATGTCAAATAATTAATCGTATGAAAAATGTCAAATAATTAATCGTATGAAAAATGTCAAATAATTAATCGTATGAAAAATGTCAAATAATTCATATAAACTTGCAATTGCTTTGTGTTTATTGTTTGTTCACTGATGAGGCGTCGTTACGGCGTAAAAAAACTCGGCAAATCTTCACTGACAATTGCATGTTTCCCAGATTGCGACTAAAACCTTTGAAATTACTCATTGCAGTTTTGCGTACTTTATCATGTAAGCGCGCTGAGCACCATCGATCGTCAAGCATCCACATATCGTGTATCGTCGTCCACTAATGCAATGTTCCACTCTGGCATACACATCTTACATAATAAGCAATATAAAAACGCTGTCGAACATATACAAGGATATCGTTAGTGACATTAAGAGATATCGTAGGAAAAACGTCAAATAATTACTGATTATTTCACCTTACATTGCTGACGGACAAACGCGACCAAATGTTTTTGATTGTGAACGTTTAGAGTGCCTCTGAATTCTGTTCGGCCTAATTCTTTGCCGTATGGTCGTGAAAGATTTTCTTCAAAGCTTTTTCACACTCGTTGAACAGCGCAAATGCTGAACGTAGTTTTCAGCTTGTATATAAAAATGCTCTGTGAACAGAGCGTTTTTATATACAAGTATATAAAAGGTGCAACATTCGTAAGAACGAGAACTTAATTCTGTTCAGTTGCCTCACGGGCTTATAATGTTCTATTTGTTTGATTTTTGTGATATCAGCATAGGAAAGAAAAGTTGCTTTCTCTTGTTATGGAATCAATTTCGCTCCCAGACGACTTCATTCATTTTCAATTTCCAATGTATTTTTTTTGTTCTCAATTTTTAGGTCATACTAGGTCAAACTAAATTTGGGTCAAATTTTTCTGCTAATGTGTTTCGTTTGCAAATCTAAACTGCACATAATTACTGTTTCTAACGATTGTTTCTTTTATGCAAATTTTTGCGAGCACGCTAAAAACGCCTTAATTAATGTAAATTGCGCGTAAAGTCTGTAGTGCTAGTTACGCTGGAAAATTTGCCTTTACAGGAAGTTTGCTTTTTAAAAAATTCACTTACCTCCCATTGTTGCTCGGGAAACCCGTAGCGTCTCGATTTCCGAATCGCTGCTCGAAAATCCTAAAATTTCACTGATCCACCCATCCCCTTCCTAACGCGATCAATGGAGTGGGATGTCCACGAGGGACTCGAACTAAAAGATGTAATTTATCGCAGAAGCACAACGCAATATTCGGTTCGGCAATCGGCATGATGTGTTTTGCTCATCATGATTTTTTATCATTTAATTAAATTTAATTTCGCCAAAACGATGTGTATCGTTTCGCCAATGAAAAAACTCATCTAAATGATTTTAGCATTCCAAACGAAATGAATAATCAGAATAGTTTGAAAAAATAATACAAATTTATTAAATGAATAATTGGAATGTTACGTTTAGCACTTCCTGAGAATTCTTCGCTTAGTCGACTTGGCAATTATTTGCAAATCGTTCATCAATTTCTGCTTTTGATTGGTAAGTCTAAAGTATGTGCTCGGAAAACTGTTTTCGAGGAGCGTTTTAGAATTCTTTTTAATTGCAGTCTACTGAAGAAAGAAAAATTACTATTTAATGCACCGTTGGTATTTTTAGCATTTTTTTTTCATTCGGTGACGCACATACATAATCGTATGGGAATTTTTATGTGACTATACGGATCGTACAATTCTACTGAAAATTCGTTTTGTTTTTGTATATGTTTTACTTAAAACATGTTTTGCAAAGCGCATTACGGTATCACACGGTTATCGCACAGTCGATGATTAAATACTTTATGTATGTATGCTTTCCGGTTCGGAAAGCTTAACTCGCAAAAAAAAATTGAAGTTGAATATATGAAATTTGATAGTTTAATTCACACCCAAAGATTTCCGCCTGTGCGATTTTTTTCGAACTGAGTTACTTGAAAGAAGATTTGATATTATGACGTTTAGAAAATTTGAAAGCTTTTTGTAACCGGTCGAATTCCATTTTCAATTGGTCACTTTACAGAAAAGCCGATTTTTTTTGCCGAATTCCATGCAAATGACTTCTAAGGTTTCGACTATTACAGTTCGGTGGCAGACTATGAAACCGGTTAGTCTGATGCGTTTAATTGCCCAAGTGCGTACGATGCCTTTCCATCTTTCCTCAACAGGTCCCATTTTCAACTCTGCTGAAGTTCGCAACTTCTGCAGCTCAGAGGCCAACTTTTAGTCGTAGAACAAGAATTCTTGACTTGCTTCGTCTGCCTTTCTTACCGCACTATTTTTCGTTCTCATCAACTCAGCATGAACTTATGGATCCTACGGAGGTCATACAGAGACCCATACAGTGTCGGTGGTTCGCTTGGTAAGTTTAACCATAGTGATTTCCCATCCCATAAGTCCAAGGTGTCAAACAGATAGATAAGCACATACGTGCACAACACATACAGAAGTACACGCATAAAACCTCACAATACGGCTTCGCAACGACGAAGGGCGCATCAAAAGACGAAAGATGAGCATTAATTGTGTAGATTCATGAATTAGCTTTGATTTATTCTGCTACAACTGTGTTAAAAATAGTCGCATGAAAATTTGAAAAGCACTTTAAACGAGAGGATAGCATGCAAGTTTGCGTGAGGAGAGAGAAGATTCTTTTTTTTTTTCTTGCGCTAAAATATGGCGTTCCACTTATTCATCTTGTAGGCGCCAATACAAGCAACTGAATTTTCTTACTGCCTTGTTGCATAAACTCTTTAAAAAATATTTTTGGATATAGTCGCAAGGTTGCTGCATGCTTTCGTGAGAAAACACACTACTTGCTTTGCTCGTATAATTACATACAAATTATGATCCCGGCACAAACTTATCACCGAAAATGAAGCATCGAAATCGGCAATGAGCCTTGTTTCAGCAGTTCGTCGGTGCACTGCTCCAATAGAACTCATATGAACATTCGTTGATCAATCATAGGTAATAAGTGTTGTTGAGATAATTAGGCGTCTAAGTCGTCAAAAATATTTCTAACATCTTTTTAAATGAAATTACAACGTGCATCGATCAAGCGAAAAGTTTTTTTTTTTTTTTCAGTGAGTGGCCTACGTCGACGGCATCGTCGTATTAATAAATGAACGATTGCCTAGGGGCATTTTTGATATGAAAAAATCGCAGTGTTTCTGCTCGCAGCTATCGTTTAGAGCATCGTTTTCCATAATATCATTTTTCTCTTAATCACGACAGAAAATGGCTCATATTTTCTCATAATATTCGGCAGTTAAAAAGAGCACGACAACCTGAAAGATGACCTTTTTATTTTGCGTTTTTTAATGTTTATTAAATATTTGCGAGCAGCCCAAGTGTTTCGAGACGATCTGTTGTGATCTTGTGCAAATGCGACATTTAAATTATGTGGTCTGACTGCAGCTGATTGCCAAGAAGGTGTTTACTGCAAATTCATAATTCACGATTCACAAGGTCATTATAGCAGTGTCATATCTATGCATTCATCTGTCCAATGAACCACAATGAGCCAGTGAAGCTAGATTTATGAAAGTCGATAGGTAGAACCTCCACCCGCAGATCACTCAAGGCTGAAAGGGGAGCTATATCCTTTTAAAGCTTTACCTAAAAATTCGTACACATTTTTCAATATTTTAGGCTTCATACTTCATTAAATGGATTACAAAATAGCGAATTCTTTATGGATGATTCGTTCGAGCCGATAAGTGGAATAAAAGATGAATTTTCAACAGTTACAAGCGACCTGTGAAACCGATTGATTTGATCGATGGATGATTTATGAGCTTTTTATGGCAACCCCATAGCGTGCATTTCCATTAGTTATCTATTATCCATATATATTTGACATGCATATTCCTCTATTTTTTGCTGAACACAGACTGATCAGTATCTGTTGAAGTCACCATTCTAATACTTGGTGATTATGCAGCACTGCCCATGTATGTATAGCAGGCGCACTCATTCTCATAAACGATGCATACACGAAGAAGTGCATACACAATAAAATGCACTACTACATAGAGCAAAAGTTTGGATGTTCATAATAAGACATTTGAATACGGTAACTGTGATAACTTATTTGATTTATGTTCAGCCAAGTGAAGCTGAACTTCAGTTGTATTTGGGCAACGAAAAAAAACGCCTTCAAAAAGAAAGTTTGGCATCCCTATTATGGTAATTTAGGCGCAGTGCTACTGGGTTGTTTTTGCATAACGGAGAGATTGAGTTGTTTTTTTTTTGGAATATCACAGAATCAAAGACACACGCTTCCTCGCGTGAACCAAACTGAAAAAAGTATTAATAAATAGTACAATGAGTGAGCCTTTTTTAAACAGTGAAATTTATTTCTTTCTGGAATACCCTATGAACGCTCTTTCTTGGGTCGACTAAGGCAGAAACGCTCCTCGCATACACCCCACCCCACCCCCTCCTCTTCCCCTCACCTTGGCAATTTTGGGTAACTAATGATTTTGACGAGCTCATCTTTATTTATTCACTAATTCCAGTTTCAGTCGCGAAGAATAAAAATCGTTTAACTCCTAATATAAAAAAGCTGTCGTTTTAGCTTTCCTCATGCTTGCTGGTCGTGCGATAAGGGATATATGAGATGGTATCTCAACTAAATGCAAAAAAAGCAATCGAATTTCCAGCCGAGAGACCACTCATATGGCCACGTCACTCGCAGTGACGTAGTGTTGTCCATGCCATCTAGACTGGTTCTCAGCACGACAGCGATGCTGTCGCCTTTGAGCTTAAGTTTCTTGAAGTCAGATTTTACAGCAATAATGCTATACATAAATTATATGTATTACATATATATATATATATATTATATATATATATATATTCGTATACATAGAACCAATAGCATTTAGAAATTTGGTTGTTTTTCATTCAAATGGAAGGCTTCAGCGAAGATTGTCAGGTTTTAAATCCTCAGCGCTCTCCCCAAGTTTGCCTCATTCTCCTTCCCTCCTCCCTTTTCCTCCTTTCTTCCTATTGCCGCTCTCTGTCGCCTTCTCGCTCCTCCCCAACATAAGTACAAGAAAGGTGCAACGAAAATTGGACTCGAAATATGCACCACATGAGGCGAATTCGGTCCCATTTGGTTTCGATCGCTTTACTTCAACAATAGAAAAGAATTTGTCTAACCTATTTCACTCCTGTTTATCTCGCTCAATCTCATCCGTCTTTCTTTTCGACTTACTTCACCTATGTTGGTAAATTTCGAGTCCTTTCGTTCACCTTCACCGGAAAATTTTCGGCGCAGCTTACTCGCTGTGATTGCGAAATTCAGCTCGCTTCGTTCACCTCAAGTCGAGAAATTTCGATCCGTTTCATCTGCCTGATTGTATTTTATTTTATTTTATTTTTTACTTCATCGTGCCTCAACAACTATTCCTTCACATCGCAAAATAACTGCTATTTCGGCGAACATATTTTAACATGCTTGACATGAAACATTTTCGTACAGAAAAATCCGCAGAGATCACAAAAAAAATATTGCGGCGTATTGATGTCACTCCCTGCGGTATTGATGAGCGATGGCACAAAGCGTTGTGTTTCTTTTTCTTCTTTTTTTTTTCTTCTTTTTTTTGCATTTTCGAAGCATGGACACGTTTATAGTGATTAAAAACGTTCTTTTTTTTCAACGCTTTTGCGTTCGTAAATCGTGATGTCTTAAATTTTTGGTGAAACTTGGAGAGATGAACAAAATTAGCAAATTTTCTCATCACTTTCTCAAAAGGCTGCATGAATATTTCAGTTGATTACAACCTTTAAAACAGTTAAAAAATGCAGAGAGTGGTGATTCGGCGAGAAAAAATAAGCCACTTTACGAATTTTATCGCTTTGATTGTGTGATGGTCTCTGGAATTCGCTCATAACCCGTATATGGTTATGAGTCTAGCATGTGGTATAGTTGGTATATGGTATATGGTATGTGGTATACAGCCTGGTATATGGTCCGCAAACAGAAAATACTGACAATTTTTCTCTTGGCCTAATCATTATATGTATGAAAAATTTTCAACTTTTGTTCAGTTGAAATTATCGTTTAGACGCATAAGCATGTACGAAAAGGCAGGCAATAAATGGTCATAATGCGAATTTGAAAGTGTGCATTTGCAAAAGCGTATGGAAATAATTGGAACTTTTGACTACTTTACAAAAACATTTTCAAATTCTTCCGAAACGCCGACCTCAATTTTTTTTTGAGACGACTAATTCTGGGACACCAAAATGATGATGGAGTACCATTTTCTGAAAATTAACGATCCGATATGTACTGTTATGAGGCAAAAGCTTCAGAAACCAATAATTTTATAGGAGCGAAATGATTCGAGTGGAAATGCGATTCTTTTATTTAGTCGGTAGGCGAAGAATACCATTACGATAGTAGAAAGGCAATACAGAGAAATATAATACGATAGAATCATAATACAAAGTAGATTTCATATCACATCATTTTAACGAAAATCATTCTCTTAAGTTCATATTGTTTCTCAACACAACCTCTTTACATCTCAGCACATTACTATTCAACTCAAGGGCAACAGTGTATTGAGGAAAGCAGATGTTCGGTGTCCCATGGTTTTTAGTCCGTAACTGTATCGCGAAAATGTTTAATGTTATTGTCAAAACGATGGAAATTTTATTGTAAAAATGCCAACTTAGTAGTTTTTGGTTACTCCAAACCTTCTGCTTTTCCAGACGAGCAATTACGGTAGTGCACGGCTCGATTTCATTCGCAAATCGAACAGCTCTTGTTGCTGCTGTGCGTTCGATTATCATTCGTCGCGTCAGTCAGTAATTCTCCGCAGTGAAGGAAAAAAGAAATTGGAGTCAAACTTCATAGAAAAATCACCATTTATTTCTCGCTAACCAATGCTGAATTTCGATAAAATTTCTTATCGATTTGTCGCGACATTTCCTCACTAATCATTGAACTTTTATATACGTTCAAAAAGTGATCGTGAACTATTATTTCATAAACAACTGATCATTCACGTCTGGCATGTGTTCATGGCTGCTAAATGTCTACTTGTAATGTTAACTTTCGTATTTTCTCAATATCTGCAAATATTTTGCATGAAAATGTTTTGGTTAAGCTAAATGAAGAGTACTGCTTTTGTAGACTGAACCTCAAACTTGTAACAAAAAGGCTCGACATAAAGGTATGTCGGGAAAACAATGAAGTAAGGATAAAGTGAAATATATATATGTAAATAATATATGTATACGGAAGGGATAAGGATCAGTGCAAAGCGAATTGTTTTACCTTTTCGTATTTCGATCATTTATTCACTTGCGTACACCACTAGGAGGCGATATGCGCGGACCATGTAGATACTGAAAAAGTAAATACCGACGAGCAAAAACCTTAAATTGTATTGTTTAACGAGGAGAGATCACAAACCGAGAAATAAAATTTATGAATATTTGCAGGCACTCACTTATGTCATTAGCTATATGGAAAATATTTGGCAATACTAAATGCCAGTAGATGAAGACTTCCTTAAAATTGTCCTTTCCGCTGCACTTCTTCATATTTGCCACAATCAATATTCACTTTTGCGTTTGCCATATTAACCATAATCAATGATCACTTTGTTTGAATTTTCGCACTTACTTAAGCATATGCTTGTGGAGGTTTACTTTTGAGTCGTTCTTTCCGGTAGTTGAGGTGGAAGACCATCATATACAGTTTTGAACTTCGATCGGAATTGTTACTCGTGGCTCATCATTTGCTAAGAGCTAAGAAAAGTGTTTTTTATGAGAATTTACTTGTCAGTGCGGATTCATGCTAATTGTTCTTTTGCTTTACGTGTTTTATTTCGCGCGCCTTACGTATGTTCCTTTGTTTCTGAACGCAATCAAAGAACAATGTGATCATATCTTTATTCATTTCAAACTAGATGCATAAGGCGAAAAAAAAAGTTTAAACAAATTTGTGTCTTTTGCAAAGCTTTTATGCTGTTTGTACTACAACAATTCCTCACACGCGTTTTTCAAATCTCTAACACTGAACACAATGCACCATCGGGTTGCACGTTCCCGTTTGTAGCATTATTTTGAGCTCATTCTAAAGCTCACTTGTGATTTCATAAACGCCACACTAATTCGTCCTTATTGGAATTTGAATGAATGTTTTGTTGCCTCTCCGTTGATTAGTTGACAATAAAACCTGAAGAAGGTCTTTGGCGTCAGAAATAGAGCTTTTAGAAGCTTAAGACTATTATTGGTTTTACCGTTCTTTTATTGAAAGCTGATCAGCTAACTAAAAAGTTTTTCGATTCAGACCGACGATAATGCGAACTCATTCAACAATTTCTCGTTAACGTAAACTATATGGTTGCACTAGATGAATGAGGGTTTTCTTATAGTGATAGCCCATTGACTGGTCTGAATGCTTCTTATTAGCGATGCCATCGTACCAAAAAGTATACTTTTCGTACTGTACTTGTACTTATACCAGGTATAGTACAGTATCGTACCAAATTTAAAACCGCAAGCAGAATATAAGTACAGTACAGTGTGATTTTTCGAGGGATGGTACGAGTACAGTATCCTACCGATTTTTTGGGAAAAAGTACAAGTACATCGTACTAAATCTTGACTGTACTTGTACTTAAAATGTACTTCACTCGCGGGAGATGCAGATTATCGTTACTGCGCTCCTACAGTTTTAAACTTCATCGTTGGTTCCCGACGGGTCGCGACAGTTGACTGATGGCGAGGAATTACTCAGTTGAGAACCTGGGATCGAACTTTCCCGTCTTAGATATTCAACAATGTCAATTGGGGCGAAGGACTGACATTGTTGAATATTTAAGATAGAAAAGTTGTTGAGTATCTACGTCCTCACTCGCAAGTGTTGTTATAGTGCTAA
>JPKZ01000761.1:552953-645960 GCA_000803305.1 Toxocara canis
GGGGCGTTTAGTTAGGAAAGGCTGACCATAAGTGTTCTGCGCACCCGTGCTATTTAGACCCATCTGTCTGTTACTACTTTCAAAATTGCACCTGTCGTGCACCTGCACTGTATACGCTTTTAATGACAAGGCTATTGAATTTTCTAATATGTTGCAGTTATCTACCCTCCTTTAGAACGCATTTGTAAAATTGTTGCGCAAGGCGTCAAGATCTCCTAAGTGAGCTAGCGGATTCAATAAGAACATATTAGGAAAAGGTGCGTTCTCCGTTCGACGATATTTACTTAGAAAGAAGTTTCGCCGTACAGCGATTAGTTCTGTGTAAGTTCTTTCCCAAAATTGGATCATAACTATTAGATACTTTTACGCAGTGTATTGATCGCATCTCATTCGCGGATCTATATTTAACAGCTGAAGAGTTCTTCATTATTCTTCATTATTCACAATTTTTTATTTGTTTCATTTATGAACTGTTAAACTTGTGAGACATATGCCAAATTGCTGGACCTATACCAGTTTATCAAAGTAAGTAACCCGTGCAAATGTGATATGCTGTCCCGTTCGATAATTAGGACTGAAGGAATTTGAAGTACGTTGTGCGACAGCAAACGTACTTAGAATTCGTTGTTCTGAAAGCGATCATTATGCTAGCGTTATGTCGGTTTTTGGTCAACCTTTTAAACAATGATCAGATTTTTTATTGCTAAAATTTACCGATATGAAGAAAAAACTTCAGAATATCATGCATGAATCTTGCAATCAAGCTTCTAAGCGAGAGAATTTCTGAATTTGTAGTTGTTAACAATCCTGTCCAATTGTATCGATGTCCTATTGCGCTCCGAACTTCAATTGTAGCCCTCAATTAGGGTATTTCATTCGTTATTACTTAATATGGTTAAGCGCAATTCTTAAACGTTTGTTTTCGCTATCATTATGTTTGAATATGTTAAATCGTGAAACTAAACAGTGGAGAATGTGATTGAGCTGAGGGATCGGAATGCTTATGAGTGTGATACTTCTCGTTAGTAATTGCCTGTAGGCGATGGTTGCTATAAGCAAATTTCCGAATAGAAGCTAACTTCCAAGTTGATGTTATAGCGCGCTTAAATCCGTCTCTTCACAGATTCATCGATTGCGAATTTACAATAAATTCGTGGTCTCCTTGACTTCTTGAAAGCTCACTGTGACTACGCTGGATTGCTGAGGCATTATAGTTAGAAGTAGAGCTGAGCAGTTTTAATTGCATAAAATAAAATTTTCGCTGAAAACGTCCACAGTTGCTCGCTTATTTGACAAAATTGCATTGTGGATTGGTGACGTGATCTTTCAAAAACGAAAACACCATATTTGAAGTTTATCCGCCGCAAAAAAAGATATTCTATTGTTTTCCTCAAGTGCTCATTACGTGCACCATCTTCCTCATGTGTAATTTTCGCTTTGCAAAAATTTGCCGTTTCTACATTTGGAATAAAAAGAGTATCAAAAGCGATGCAAAGGCAGCTGTAATTTCATAGATTCCCGTATCGATGCAGCTGACAACGATGCCCACGCATGATTGTTTTTGACCAGTTTCGGAACGCCTGGTGGTTAGCCTGCTGACGATCCGTTGGGAAAGCAGCCGGGAATCGAAGCCAGGTCTTCCCTAATGAAAATCCCATATAGCTTTAAGTCATTTGAATGGTTTATTTTAGTTCGTTGTTTACAGCGCTCTAATTTCGATCAACTAGTGAAAAGTGATTATTCTTCAAGACAATCCAAATATTCTACGTCAACAAAAGAAATCGCTTCCGCTCATTATTGTTCCCTACATGTAATATCCATTTCCATGGTATCATATCACAATTTTGTAACTGCTTAGTAAAAACTATGAACTTAGTGATTTCTACGGAAGTTGTCTTGTATTGTTCACAAAGCGTAAACTTCCTAAGTAGGACGGAGAAAAATGTTTGGGGTCGTAGCTAAGCGACATGAAGGATGTGCGCCACTGATGCCTACCACACTCGTGTAAAAACGCTGATGTACAACGTTCGCCATAAGTGTTAAACGTTCACCTTCCCGTATCGCTTTGCTATTCTCGAGCAGTAAATGTTTGGGGTCGTAGCTAAGCGACATGAAGGATGTGCGCCACTGATGCCTACCACACTCGTGTAAAAACGCTGATGTACAACGTTCGCCATAAGTGTTAAACGTTCACCTTCCCGTATCGCTTTGCTATTCTCGAGCAGTAAATGTTTGGGGTCGTAGCTAAGCGACATGAAGGATGTGCGCCACTGATGCCTACCACACTCGTGTAAAAACGCTGATGTACAACGTTCGCCATAAGTGTTAAACGTTCACCTTCCCGTATCGCTTTGCTATTCTCGAGCAGTAAATGTTTGGGGTCGTAGCTAAGCGACATGAAGGATGTGCGCCACTGATGCCTACCACACTCGTGTAAAAACGCTGATGTACAACGTTCGCCATAAGTGTTAAACGTTCACCTTCCCGTATCGCTTTGCTATTCTCGAGCAGTAAATGTTTGGGGTCGTAGCTAAGCGACATGAAGGATGTGCGCCACTGATGCCTACCACACTCGTGTAAAAACGCTGATGTACAACGTTCGCCATAAGTGTTAAACGTTCACCTTCCCGTATCGCTTTGCTATTCTCGAGCAGTAAATGTTTGGGGTCGTAGCTAAGCGACATGAAGGATGTGCGCCACTGATGCCTACCACACTCGTGTAAAAACGCTGATGTACAACGTTCGCCATAAGTGTTAAACGTTCACCTTCCCGTATCGCTTTGCTATTCTCGAGCAGTAAATGTTTGGGGTCGTAGCTAAGCGACATGAAGGATGTGCGCCACTGATGCCTACCACACTCGTGTAAAAACGCTGATGTACAACGTTCGCCATAAGTGTTAAACGTTCACCTTCCCGTATCGCTTTGCTATTCTCGAGCAGTAAATGTTTGGGGTCGTAGCTAAGCGACATGAAGGATGTGCGCCACTGATGCCTACCACACTCGTGTAAAAACGCTGATGTACAACGTTCGCCATAAGTGTTAAACGTTCACCTTCCCGTATCGCTTTGCTATTCTCGAGCAGTAAATGTTTGGGGTCGTAGCTAAGCGACATGAAGGATGTGCGCCACTGATGCCTACCACACTCGTGTAAAAACGCTGATGTACAACGTTCGCCATAAGTGTTAAACGTTCACCTTCCCGTATCGCTTTGCTATTCTCGAGCAGTGATTATTTCTTTTCGGCTAAATGCATTTTTGATGTATTAGCTGTTGCAAAAATTTCAATTCACAGTGAGCGCAAATCTTACGCAACTATTCCTAATTATAGTGCAATCAAATTTTGAACTTATCACAGTATTCAGGCCATGATTGACATCTTCCCGTATCGCTTTTGATTGGCAAAAGAGGCGTCATGAAAAATTATTGCCGAATAGGAAAGCTGTGGTAACTTCAGCTCGCTTGCTGTACGCAATTCAATCAGTGCATATGATGCATCCGAAATTCGGGTGCCCATTTCTCGACAAATTTCATTGGTTATTTTGGAGTTTTTGTCATGGCAGTTGCATAAGATGTTTAAGGCCCAAAATCCACGCAGCGGAACTCTTACTTCTGCTCATAATCAAAGACGGCCTCCAGTTCGTCTGTCGTTTGGTGATATGCCGCTAACTTTTAACTCGCGCTTTTTAATCAGACGTAGGAACTCTTACATCTTCCCAAATTAAGTACAATCTTCCCTCATGTTTTCTTTTTCTGCAGCACGGAAATGCCAAATTTCTTTAATTATGACCTGAGCTGCTTGCGGAAAAAGAATATCTAGATGTTTTTTTTTTCGCAAGGCATTGTGATCGCTACACAGAAGGACTCTATGAAAAGAAGTACTGTCGGATGTTATATAAAACATATTCTTCAATTTGTTCGCCAACAATGGAGACTAGAGTGCTTGGAGACATTTATGAACAGGCTAAGGTTAGCTTGTCTGAAATCAACTGTTTTATTCGACTCGTCTACCTCAGAGTACTCTTAAGATATTGTGCGACGCAGTGACTCCTGAAATAGTTGCTACATAACACGGAGCACAACTGATGAAAACGTCAATGTGACACTTTCAGATGAAAAACGATTGTTTTCACGTCGTTTATGTTAACCAAACGGTCGAGTTTGAAAATCTCATAATTTGGCACTCTGCGACGATATTCGTCGGTGGTGTCGGCACTTTAATAAATGTTGCCCTTATCGCTGTTTTCTTCAGCTTTCGGCTCTTTCGAAAGCGCTATAAGGTGAGTTTATTCACTCGAAATTTGTCTTCATTAGACTCCACTAAATGCCATGCGGTTCAGCCTTTAAAAAATCAACTTTTGCATTGAGAATTGCGAAGCTTTGTTAATTTTATTCTATTACAAATATCATTCCAAATCGATGAATTTTTTCCTTCCTCGACAAAACTTGTTGCTTCGTTGGGAATAACCAGCTGCATTTTGAAGGTTCGCTGAAGGAAAATGTGTTGTTTGCGGTAAAAGCGTTCTCATCATCCCATCTCTTATTGCTTAGACAATCTACTGGTTTTTTTTTCACAACAAATTTCTGTAACATTAGTTGTAGAAATATCCAGCGCAAAATTTCTTGAAATGATCTTTATGCTTACAAGTAACTTTCCAAAGAATGAACATGATCATTCTGAAAAGAAAGTTAGCGAAGTTAAGCATATGCTATTCGAATGTCACAGTTAGAAGGAAGATGCGAAGGGATGCAAAGGCAGCTGTAGTTTCATCGATTCCCGTATCGATGCAGCTGACAACCATGCCCAAGCACGATTGTTCTGACCAGTTTCGGGTGGTCAACTTGCTGGCGATCCGTTGGGAAAGCAGCCGGGAATCAAACCCAAGTCTTCCCGCGTTCGAAGCGGGAGCGCTACCACTGAGCTACTACCACCATTAGAAGGAAGATAGGAACCAGAAATGTCGCAATCGCTAAAAATTGTGCTGCAGTAGCTAAGAGGTGGTCGATGGCAATAATCAAGCAAACTTTTATGAACCATTGTCGCCTCTCAACCTCTTAACTTTGCACAGAGTTGGTGAACAAAGATTATGAGAGGGCATTTGTGAATATTTTGTTTTCGAAATCTCAGTGCAGCAAAGCATCTCAAAAACACCACATTTTTAGTGGGGATAGTGCATTAGCATGTGCACATTGAATGTAAAGCGCAATTCTTTCGGAGCATTTGGGAACGAATCTTACACATCGGAGAACAACTTCTTTGTCTGTTCTATAAGTGGAAGCCTTTCACTGAAAAGTTTCAATGAATGAAAAATCAACAACAAGCCCGTGAAAGTGGTCGTCATTTAAGATTTAGCATTGCCTCAACATTTTTAAAGCTTTAGAGTTTGCCATATGAATTTATTCAAACTCTGAACAAGAATTCGTTCCGAACTTATTCCAAAACAAAGCTAAGCGTTCTAGCTAAAAGTGTGCCCTGAGCAATGATCAAAACTATGGTCACTTGACTGGGATAGACGAATAATGGTCATGCAATTATCAAGCATAGATCTCAGATATCTATTAGCGGAATATGAGGTTGGTAAAAATGAACGCGAAGAAGAGCAGTAAAAAAGGTAATGCGAACAAATAGCAGGATCTGAGGTAACGCAACAGCATAACGTTTGGGACAGCGATTCGAGCTGCGTAAAATTTGCAGCAAAAGTTTTACAAAGGTAAAAAAAGAAAAAGTTTAACATGACAACAAACCGAATAAAGAAGTCGAATCTTACATGTGCATAGTAATGCACAGCACGACAACAGTGCAACGGCATTGGTTGACGATTTTGACCTAACTTTAACAAGCGTGCGTTAGCAAAAACATAACTCACTTGATTTTCGGATGTTGTAAAGTGGAATTTATGTGCCGCTACTCTGACATTAACCCTCACGCTCATATAACCTTATTCTAAGTTCTTGTGAGCCGTATCTCTGGCTGCAACAGTATTCGGAACCTACCATATAGTACGCTTTTTTTTTGTCACACTTATATTAAATTTGGTTGTTTTTTTGCATTTCGTAATCCATAAAAAACAATTTTTTTCCCAAACACACGCTTGCAAGCGATTACGTAAACGGCTATGAATTTCAAAAACTGAGTCTCCAATTATGCGACAATTATCAATAACGATTTCAGTTATTTATATGCCTTGCACTGGGCGATTTTTGCAATTGTTTTGGTATTATGCTCCTTGGCATTAGTAGAAGAAATTTGTTTATAAATGCGTTAGACACACATCGAATTCCTATTCAGGTAAGCAAATCTGTGCTCATTATTAGAATCTTTGTTGTTATCGATTCTCCAATCGTTAATTTATGCCGTACCAAGTAGTAAATGTGAGCAAGTTCATCACTTCGAAGTCATTCAGATTTTTAACGGAATATTTGCTCATTTTGTTTCTACAGTTTGGCAAATCCGCATTGGCAAAGCGCATTAGGGATGTGTGGGTTTGTAACTTCATTTATTTGAATCAACCATCGCAAGATTGAGGAAGTCGCTCGTGCACCGCAGACCGGTTTTCCGCATACCTGGAAAAGTGGTAGATTTCACATAATTTATAGCAATTTCTCCTGGCATGTCTCTTTTGACAGACCCTTACTCGTAAAAATCAAGAGGAAAAAAAACTAAACGTTCTCTCCACAAACTAGGGCTTCCCTACTTCCCCAATTTTCTTGAGATATTTCAGTTTGTAGCATTTAGTACAACTACCGTTGCGTCAAAAGACCTGCCGAACACCGCTCCTAGACAGACGTGATGAAAGGATTGCTAAATTTCCTGTAGCTCTCCGTTCATTCTCCACTCATATGTGATGATTACAGACATCGTTAACGTGTGCAGTGAAGCCATATCTGTGGTTACGAGTTATTGGTACCCTTTGGCCACCGTCAACTCAAGTTGCAATCGGCTTCGATCGAGCCGCTTGTATTTTAAAACCTTTTTGGTATCGAAAATTTTTTGAACGAAGGTATTTCTATCACGATTACTGTCACAAGTATTGCAGATTAGCTTTAGCATTTTCAGAGAGATCATGATGTCTAGAAGCATTGTTATTTTTTTCATTTTAATTATTTATTGAACTTAGCGGCGATCTATAATGTGAGAGGAAAAAATCATAAAAAATTCGGTCGTCGTATTAGCTTTCCGTTGAGAATATTCAACGATTAACTTAATTGTCTCTATCAGACGCGGTTCAACTTTCAATAATTACATGTTATGAAGTATCGCTTTACTGTTTTCATCTTTGTTTCCATTAAAAGCACGTTTCCTGATGCGAATCCATGTTATCGTGGTCACCCATAAAACAATGTAATGCTACATAACAAAAAAAAATGGGGAACACATAATGTCTTTGAAGGTTTCTCTAAGGCCATGATGAATTTGAGCTCTCTTTATTGAGGGTTCAAAATCATTCAACGCCTGACTTCATTTCTTTACTCAAAATCTTATTGTAGCCGCCACTGTTCACCCGTTTTGTTTGCAAGATTTGTGCAATTCAAGCTTTGAACAGTCGTTTAGTAATTCACCTATGATTAATTTATGAATGCCAAATTTAGCGATCGGCGCAGCGCAAAAGCACTTTATGTTTTCAGAGACACCCATTTGTGCGTATTCAGCTCGATGTTTGTTCTTATAGCAATTTGTGTTGCATTGATGAAGGCAATTATGAATCCGTCGGAGGAAGTGAATTTTATCTGTGGGCGAAAGGCAACATTTTCTGTTGAGTATGGCCTATTTCTTTACCTTACCGAGGTGAATTTTTGCAATTAATGGAAGCTCGTGCATAATTGCATGCGATTAACCCCGTAGCGAAACTCTTTACCATATCGTTGTTTACCATTTACTGATATGAAAAACTTTTTATCATTTACTGACCTCAAAATTTTTTTACCACTTACAGGTGTACAAAATTTTTGTATCACCTAATGGTGTGAGAAATTCTCATCACTTACTGCTGTGAAATGTATTTTTCACCATTTGCAAATGTGAAATATTTTTCACACCAGTCACTCGTGTGAAAAATATTTCGCATTTCACTGAAATAAAATAATGATCATGCTGTTCATATGTTTGTCATATTCATAAAAGAAATCTTATGGCATAATTCAAAAATACGCCTGAAAAAATTTTTTAACGATTATAATGTTTGGCGATTTTAACAGAATGCAGCATTAAGTTTCCAGTAGAGATCACAAAATTTATACATATTTGTTTGTAGTATATATGGCATAAAGTGTTGTGCTTTATATTTTGTATATTGCTTGAGAAAAAGAAAGCAATTTCATGGAAATTTTTGCACAAAATAAACTGTGCTAGTTGTGATTAAATATCATTATCTGCAGAAATAATTGATCGTTATTGTAAGCGTCTGATCAAGAGAAATTCACCAACTTTGCTAATCTGCTCATTAAAAAAATATGAGGACGTCATGAGTGTAAATATCGAAGTGTGGCTTAAAATGATTCCAACGGCACTTCTGCTGACTCACCAGAAATGCTTCTTTTTTTTAAAGGAATCGCATAAGCTAGTGGGAGAATAACACGTGCTAAAAACAGTATTCTTTGTTTGCAGGTGATCGGTTACTGCGTCGCACTACTGCTAAACTCATTGGCTTATTTTACTGCAAGAAAAGTTCAGCCAACAAGGTAATTTTTTCTCATTTCGCGAAATGAATTCGCAGATATAATAAAATACGCTGTGAGAAGTAAATACAGAACAAGTATTCGAAATGCCCATAAGGAAGCTTGAGCTGCGTCAAAACGTTGACTCTTTAATCTGAACAATTGCTTAAGAGACTTTGGCATCGCAAGATAAGAAAAGCGGAACGAGCTCGGAGGAAACGTCTCAGCTGAAATTATTGCACTGGTAGGCGGAAGATGGAGGGGGGAAGGAGGGGAAGGAGATGGGCGCACTTATAAAAGAATCTTGTGCGGTCATTATAACATATAAGGTAACCTAATGTGTGTTCTAATGTATACTGTGATAAATCTGTTGTTCACAAATTCTGCATAACATCAAACGTTCCACTACTGCCTTAGTTCGCCTCACCTGTGAGTTTTTCGGAACTTTCGTATGCCCTCTCAAATGTAGTTTTGAATTCTGAAAATTGCGATGAAGTGTTATCGCTTTAAAGAAGTTGCGGATTTGAATGAATATGATAGACCTTTATGAAATGGTGCGATGACGATTAGACGTTTATTTGTGAAAACAAGTAAAAAAATAATCCAATATTTAATTATTTTTAGGTCTGTAATGTTACAACTAAGAAAAATTCGCTACATACTCGTTTTGGATCTCTTATCGTGTGTATTAGTTGCACTACCGAATATCGTCTCATTGATCGCAGTATTTGTTGGAAGATTGGTAAGCATATATTTTGCGTTTAGGGTTTGATCATTATGGCTCATCGATTCTTTCATTTCCTCTAATTACACGTCAATTTTTCATATTTATTCAACGTAATTTTATCGTTATCGATTTGAAGAAATTGAAAGACGTAATTGCAAGCGAATGAAAGGATGTTTATGATTAAAACAAACGACATGTGCTTTTCATCAAAACAATTCGACGTACAATTTTGTTATTGCTCAATGTGGCAATTGTTTTTGGGGAATACTATCGCGAGCGGTGTTGAACGATACTTAATAGCCGCTCATGGTATATGTATTTGTACTTTGAGAATAGAATGTTTTGTGGGCATATAGCGAAGACAAAACATCGATCCGTTCGTTCTATGAAGTAAACAATGAACGCTTCCATGATTTATTATAGTTGCGTGATCAATCCTGACACAATTATGACACCATGGAACTGTATAGTAAATGATGAGGATTTTTTATCCCTGCTTTGGACGCCAGTTTCCTTGCTTTGGCCAGACTTCAAAAGACATACTTTTATCGGTTTTGTATAGGAATACGAACAACTATGGATTCTTAGCGTGCCATAACTTTCTTGTTAACTATACTGTTATTGAAAGCATTACTGCTACTGTACTTCGAAAGCTACTCATATACCCATTTCTCTGGTTCCTCTTAAAGCAAAATTAATTTCAGCCGATGAGTATATCCGAGCCGGCGGATTGGCTTTCGTCGATTAACTCATCGATAAATTTCTTTGTATACTACGTCATGAACAATGAGTTCAAACGCAGAGTGGATACAGTGTGTTGTGTGCGATCGAAGGTTGTCTCATTAAGCCAATAATCAGCTGAGCTAGTTCGAGAATATGCTTTATGTTTCCGCCTTCGCATAATTCGCTCATCAATTTAACGCCTTTTTGATCTCCTCGGGGGCCGAAATTTATTGGCTACAGCCTTCGAATCTCATGCTGTGATCTCCGTTTACGTGTACTCTTTCCTTCATCTTCATCTCTGCTTTATTATATTTTGTTATATGCGTGAATCACGTTGATCTTTTAGGATTTCTGGGTCAGTAGATAGAGATTTGAAAAATTGGTGACATTCATGCAAACAATTTCACAAGCATTAATTGTAGTGCGAAAAAAAAAAGACAACTGCAACTAAATCTCCAAAGCAGTAAAAGCTCATGGCTTTAAGTTCGTCCATTCAAAAAAAAAAGTTTCTCTAAACGGCGATATTAAGCAATGGCCTTTGGTGCTCTTAAGTCATTTTTTTTTCTTTTCTAAGTCATTCTCATTTTTTCAAGTCGTTCTCAAGACTCACTTCCACGACAAGTCCAAACAGTTGTTTATATGCTCTTTTATGCGAAGCTTGATTGACATTATTTTGGCAAATATTACGCTTACAAATGATTGCAAGATATAATATTTCTCATGATTTTCTTTCAAATTTTCGACAGCGACCATATTTTTTGCCTTGACATTATGCCGCATTTATCGATATTGTAAAAACAGTGTTTCCATGTTCGTCACTTCTTTGAAAACTTTAAAATTTCCGTGTACAACGTTTTTTAAAAAACTTTTTTAAAAAAAATTTCGTCAAAAAGTATGAACATTTTTTTTGGAGGAGCTGTTGTTTGATTAATAATTGCATGAAAAATATCGGAATAATGGATGCAGATGTTGTAATAAGTTGATGGTGAAAGTAAAATAATCGTCCACAGTTGAATGCAAACACCACAGCCTTACTCCATAGCCATTCGTCCACACGGGCGCAACAAATGATGAAATGCTTCTTTCTGTATGTTCCATTTTTCGGCATCGGAGAGCGAAAGAATTTTTTCAAAAATGGCACTGATAGAAATGCCGTCGTTGATCGTGCTCACCTGTCCGTCATCATGCGACTATATTTTTTATGACCATTGACGATATAAAGTTGCGAATTTTTTCGCTTGATATTTCAATACAACCATTTTAGAGTTTGTTGAACATAACAGGGGATGCAAACAATCACGAAAAGAACGTAAAGTTGTAGAGAACAGAAAACGAATGATAATGATTGATCAAGGTGAACGGTTATCACACTGAAAACAACACAAAATTCATTTGTGAATCGAAGAAGTGGGCCTGTACGATTTCGCGTTCATTCTCTGTATTAATTCTGGATTTCGTATTCTAGGTATAACTTCAATGTTCGGCCATCAGCGCGTTAATATGTGCACCTTAACCAACACAGAGACAACCATACATATCCTATTCGGCGAATGCATAATGCAAATTCATAGCCGTAGCATTTTAAACGCTGACGAGAACACAATGTGAGCCGTAGTGCAACGACTAATTTTTCTTTTGAAAATTTTTGCAACGATCCAAAAATAATTTCCTGGGGTCGCCAGTCACTTGATTTTTATGACGGCTCATGCGAGTTCCGTAAAAGTTACGATAATTTTTTAAAATATTTTGTATTTAAGGGTGTTTTTAAGGGTAATTAAAGGATTGTTGAGTATGTAAAGGTATTTTTAAAGGTATTAAACGTAACGTAAAAGGTATTTAAAGGTATTTTTAAATGTTCTTTCGTAAATGCTGAAGAAGCGAGCAGAATTATCATTTAGCATTTAAGGTTATACGAATATGATACAAGGGGAGGCATATGCTACAAGCGTTATTCGATTCAATCCGACCTTTTGTCTCTTTAGGCTTGATGTTGCGATCAGCAGTTGAGAAAAAGAACTGATAGTCGACTAATTTGGCACGCATTATTTATGACTCTAACCATGCGCATAAGCAATTCTATTGGAGAGCGAGAGTCACAACAAGCACGAGTGCTTCGCAAACGACAACCGAATAGGTCAAATTACACTTGAAATCAAAAAGAGTATATGAGAACGAAATACTTGAAACGACCGCACACTACTCGAACGAAATGCCCCAAAATTTCAAAGCTGTTGAAATAAAAATATCGAAGACTCAAGTGAACAATTCTTTCTGATTAGGAATGCAATGGTTTTGAAGGAAAATAATGATCCTAAAAACAAGTTATGTGATTTTGAATGCGATAAATTCACTGAGCGATGGCGATGCTAGATTGGCATCCGCATAGCTTTTCGATCTTTTATACCAACACTTTTCAAAATGCTATTCTTTCGGACTATCATCACTCCCGCTCAATGGTATTGCTACATTTAGAAATAACTTACTTCCTGCAAGGCTTGGGCTTTTTCATCAGTAACTCTAAATTCATGAAAAATTTCATTCTTTGCAAATTGAATAGATTCACATTGGCCTAAGTTTTAATAGTAAAAGAGTTCTGAAAGTTTCGATGTGTTTGTCTTCTCCCATTGGTTTGCGCTTATCTAAGGCTCCGTCCTAATTTTTTCATTTCTATTAAAATTTGACATTTTCTGAATCCAGTTTTGCAACGCTCATTGATTAGTGATTTCGCTGCTTAAGAAAACTAAGTCGTGTACTTGTTCTTTCTGCGTTGCTGATGGGTTAGAGCGCAGACGGCGCTAGTTGCCTAACAAAAAGCTGGATGATGCAACACATGAACCTGTCTGATTCATCAATCAGTTGCCTGCCTGATCACGATGGAGGAGCACGCTGTGTACGCCTCGAGGGAACAACGTTTGACCGCTTTCGCTGACCCTTTATTTATTTTTCATTTCCTCGTTCCAGTCCGTGTTTGATTGCGCATGAATAATAAGTTCTTAGAATTTGTTAGAAGTAAAATTCATTTTGATTTCCGCTTTATTTGAACGATTTCGAATGTCTTAGAAGTAATTCGTCTAGCCGTCTTAGAAGTAATTCGAAAATTTTTAAAAAATAGAAGGAAAACGAATCGTATGGCGAAATTTTCATTTGGTTTTATTTTTACTACTCATTTCACTCCACCAACTGTTTTGTTCCAAAAATTTATCGCGTAGAACAAAAAATTCACCAGAAAGGAGGCCTTAGTATGTGATGTCCGATCGTTAGCAAAATGTGTGTGCCAATTACGTACAAAATCAGCTAGCTTAACAGTGAATCTTTTTCATTGCTGTTTGGAGGTGATCAAGTCGGCTTGAGCACGACACCGTAATGTTTCTATGGCTTATCGGTCAATTCTTGTCGATTTATATTACGGAATTTTCGGCTCGAGGGGAAATTAGCCGAGATCGACGTATTGATTGTCTACCGAAACCGAATGCCTTCCAATCGGAATGCGAATCAAAAGGATGTATTTGGGATAACATTTATGATTTGGTACGTTCACTTAAGTATCGTTTATTTTTCATCATCAAAGACTAGTAAACGTTTACGATCGTTTATTATATTTAAAACACAAGAATGTTTCACGGATAGTGATTTACTTTAACGTTGCTGCTAGTATTCTAATATCATATTTTATCATATTTTATCATATAGCTGCTAAAGAAACTATAGCGTTGTTTTTTGTGCATGATTGGGAGACAAATCGACGAAATATGCCAATTTTCTCACAGTTTTTTGTCTATCCCCCAAATTTTCTCGTCACTGTTTTGATGCATGTAAACGCTTATTCAAGTCATTTATCCATTGTATGTGCCACTTTTTCGATCTTTTTTCACTGTTTTATTCTCTTTCGCGCAATAAATATACTCTTCGAAGCATAATATAGTCGACCATTACTTTCGCCATAACGAGCTCATTCAGCATAGTCGGACAATACTGTATTGCTTTCAATGGCGTTGGAAAGCTTTCTTTTTTTTTCATCCATATTCATATAGCGCATTGTCGTAATAAAACTTTTTGCATGTTAACGAGTCTTTTTTTTTCAACATATTGCAAGAGCGTTTTAGCTAAGTACGTTTGTTGAACGATTATCGTCAAATCGTTTTTTTTTCGCAATTATTAATGCATAGTTTGAAATGTTGGTCAGTTTCAAAAAATTTTAATAATTTATTCGACAACTATTTTGCTACATTTCATCTACTCAATTTAATGATGCCCAGTATTGACTGTCAGTTGTGTGACGCTGAGCGATGAAATAGCTCACTTTTTCTAGCATTCATTAGTCGTTGAGCATTAGTGAGAACATTCTCAAATTTTTATGAAAGAAAATTGTGTATGCGTATGCAACGGGTTTTTGAAACTATCGATATGTTTCGCTTCGTGAGCGGCATTTTCGATTTGAAAGAGGGGAAACGTCAAAAGCGAGTACCAGCAAGCGATTCGCACCATTCAATCATGATTTTCAATTTCTTTTATTTTTCATTTATTCGCCATTTTTGCATATTTTTGCCATATTTTTGCATATTTTGTTATGCATTCACTCACCTATCCTTGAGTACCACCATATTGATTTATTTTTTTTTAAGTGTTGAAACTGTTGTCTATGCATCGAAAGCTCTTTTTTGAGAAATTAATTTCTTAATAACGGGAATTTCATTAGCAGCTTGTATAGGTCAATAATGGCACACGCAGGTGGCAATTAGTCATGCACACACTGGCGAGCAAACAGAGTCGCAGAAATCGTTCGCTTGCATCCTTTAAGATTTATTTGTTTTGCTTCTAAACGGCAAAGCTTCGAAAATTTTGTTTTCAATACGTATCCTCAACACTGGCCAATTATGCGACATCAGAACGATTGAACACCAAAGTGGCCGTCCGTTCGGCAAACATGTTTTACCTAATCTTACATGTTTGTATTCATCATTATGATTGCAAATAAACATTTAAGATTTGCATTTAGAAGCAACTTTCTAACACGACCATGAAGATCGTTCTTCTGCATTTAAACGCAAAACCTTTACGTTCATAATTTTCTTTTTTTTCGATGGAGGTCATAACCAAGTTAACCAAGAGTTGTTGGTTCCGGTGCACGAGCGCAATTGTCGGCAGATGTCTAACGGTTTTGCAGCCGCAGTGCAAATTATGCTACTTTCAGAGTAATGCCAAATTCAAGTTTCTGAAGATTCCCTGATGCCGGAATGATGATTAATACCGATATTGGTAGCTGCTGCCAAAACAAGGCAACCCCTTCGGCGTAAAGCCGAGGCAAAATTTTTTGAAGTTGGTCTGAAGCGCGCGCAATTTTTTCCCGTAGGCGAATTTTTTAAACTTTTGATAAACAGGGCAGGGTTTCGTGCACTTGGAGCTAAGATCGAATTTTTGCGTGTTGAAGTCGGTTCAGAGCCAGAGCTATATTTTCAGAAGCCTGCAGCATATGCCGCGCAATTTTGGGCGTTAACCAAGTAACATTAGGAGTGGCAAATAGCATTCATGAGTTAGATCTGACCCATCTAGAACGCACCACCAAAAGCTTTCATAGTGGCGCCTGTTTCATGTCATTTAGCCCAGAGCTCAAAACACAACAAGTTTTATTTCGGAGCATTTGGAATTCGGAGCAAAGTTGTATACTGTGTGTTCGACGTTTTTCTGAATTTTTATTCCTTCCTTTGGTCGTTTAACCAAGGTCGTGCTTTTATGAATTGTTTATACCGTTGTGCCAAAATATTTGAAATGATTGATGGGTTTTCGATCAGTTGGGAGGATCGGATTGTATATGTGAAGTCTCATTTCAGATCCGTCGAATATAAATAGTGCTAAATTATCGTCGACCAGAAGAAGGTGACAACTGCTTTTTCTATACTGCAGTTTTTTGCAGTATATCTGATCTCGGCAGCCTTACTTTCAGCTCAATCCGACGGTACCGCTGTGCTATCTCCCTGAGGGCACTGGCTATGTGGTAACGGAGAATGGTGAAAAGAAAACACTGATGAAAGCGTCAACTGGCGCTCCGAATCCGTTTGATAAAGATATTTCTCCAATATTTTTCTCAACGACTACAATTGGCGCTACAGTAAACATAAGAATCGATGCGCCAAATAGGTAAAACAATTTTTTACCCTCATCATGTACTACCTTGAAAGGGGGAGGGGATCATTGGTTACAAAGCAGTTTCGTTCAACGAGGGTCAGCGAAAGCGAGTCAAGACCACAAAACACGCGCTCAACCCAAAAAGGAAACTTCTCACTTCACGAAGTGTTTCAAAATCTTTTAAAATCATTAAATTATGGGTGCGTAACCGTAAGTTATTCACAATCAGCTTTAGAGTGCACAATTCTAGTGTTCAAATGGTTTTAAATGAAACGTGACAATCATATGCTGAGATTTCTGTGAAATTTTTCGGTGATTTTACTTCATCGGATGATTCACCTTGAAGCACACATCAGTAATGCATCTGGCTCTTAACTAATTTCTTATTAACGTCTACCAAAATAAGCGCAATTTCCTTTCCTCCTTCTCAGCCTTTGCAATTTGCCCTACAAGACGAATGCTGGGCTGCTCAGACGCTAGAATGGAATGCTCACATGCTGCTTTCCCCAGTATTTTTGAAGGTATGAGCCAACGGTGAGGATACCTAAAAATCCTTCTCACTCAACAGATTCACTGTTCGTCGAAACATCCCACAATTCGAGTGTATTTTCGTTCGCTGTTAAGCGGAAATCAACCGGTCAGATGGTGTGGGATACTTCGATCGGTAAGCGTCTACCTTTGAATTGTGTCTGCCTATCGACAGGTGAAAACAGCCTTTTCATATAAAGCTTAAAAACTCTAATTCATCCCCTTCCAATACAGCCATCACCTCAAATTAATCCCAACTCTGTTTTGAAGGTGGTCGTTCACACAAGCCATTTCTTGCATCCAGTCTCATTCGCGCACTTTGTCCTCCTCCTTTCTTTTTCAATCCCATGTTCTCTTGCAAAAGCCATTTCTCAAAAGCGCTTCTCTTCGGATTCAATCGCTCTCAAATTGACCTTTGTCCTCTAATGAGCATGAGTTCTGCTGTCCCAGGGGTATGAATTGAGGGATTAGCGAGCGCTATATAGATTACATAGTTTTCCTGGTCGATGTCCGAATGTGAGAAACGGAAGAGGTTGTTGCATCATTAGGTGAGATTGAGCATGTAACTAAATTTCGGCATTCATTTCTTAGCGGTAACACCATCTAATTAACATGAATTTTGTCGCTGTTCTAAGATTTCGCCTAAGTATGAAAGCACTGCAGGAGGAATGTTGTTTGGAGACAAATATATCCAAATTGCAACTTTTTTGCCGTCGACGAAAGTCTACGGACTCGGCGAGAATGTGCATCAGACACTAAAGGTATGACGTTTTGATTGTACTATTTATCCCTTAGCGATCAAAATGGACAAATTGTTGACGGGAGAAATGTTTACGTTGACTGCCTTTATACAGTGATGGCCAGTGAAAGAATTAAGTGCGTCTGTTACATTTCGGAAATGAGAAGAAAAATTAACTTTTGATGAGCGGTATTATTTTCTGTCTGTGGCTGTCAATTGAGCCGTCAGGTGCATATGCAGATGAATACAGGAAAAGTTCTTTTGCGTTGTGATTGAACTTGAAAGGCTACTGCGACCGCGAGCAGATGAATCAGTACTTCATGAGTTTGATCATCTTCAATGATTCTTTCATTGTACTCGGAGTTGCACGTATTCAATTTTTATTAGATTTGGTGAAAACATAACAACATATAAATTTTTGTCAGCTCGCTTATATAAACCTACGTAAACACCTCACTTATCAAATCTTTCTTCAATCGAACCTCGCCAGATGCCACGGAATCCCATACCTACGCTTCCGTTGCATTAAACAGTACCTTTATAAATTATTTCCTTGTTCTCAGTGCTAAGAGAGGGAGGGGGGGGGATGGAATTATTCTGGCTACGCAGCCAAAAAGTATTCCGCAGTAATCACAGCAAAGTTTGCCATCTCCATCCAGATATATTGAGTGACCATTTGCTTGCAATCCGCTGTCACGAGCTGTGCAGGTTATACGAAGAGAGCCAGTTTCGATGTCGTCACCCTGACTTTCAGTGCTCTTTAGTTTCTGTGTTTAGCACAACTTTACCGAATACCGAACCTGGGGAATGTTTGCACGGGACGAGCCACCAGACTCGAGCCATCTTGTCACAAAAAATCTTTACGGTGTACATCCGTTCTACGTTGCTCTCGAACCGGATGCGAAAGCACATGGCGTGCTTATATGGAACAGTAACCCACAGGTACGGTAGCCGTTCGTCACTGGAGTAGTCTCAACAAAGGTGTGCTTGTTAGAAATATGAGTGGCATGTATCTTTGGGGTTTGGAATTTTGGTGCAGATGCATCAATTATGGTAGGCATAGAAACGGCTGCCGATGCGAACGTGCTATTATACTTCGGAATTAAGGGCTTTAACCACGAAAAATTCTGTGGTTTTGCCGCACGGAAGTGCCGATTTTATTGCATGCATTTTTCTTCTTGTAGAGTGAAAAAATGCCGGAGGCGAAAAGGATTTTTTTGTCGCACTCAAATTAAAGATCGTCTCAAATATTTCTTTGCATATTTACAAAAAGAATTGCTAACGGTAAGCATCGTATCGCACTTTTAGTGGCTAGATGACGGGGAACTTTCTCTTTCAAAGTTCCTCTAGTTTAAGCTCACGTCACCGTCCTTATTTCCGACATTGTCCTCCGTGACATTAAGCATCATGGATATGGTGAACAGCTCTGAAGAGGCCGTTACCACGCTTTCGATATGCCGTGAATGGTAGGTACTGCTTGGAAGATTGCCGACGTTGCTGTTGGGTGGTTAGGATGCTCAGTATTAATTATGATGTTGTTGCTTCCTTCGAAATAATTTTGCCGCTCCTGATATCCTGTTTTTCCTTGGAAGTGTTTTAAACCTTCTCGATTATCCAAATTTTTTTGAAATCTCAATCAAATTTCTGTTTTCTATCCAAAAAATCCAAAATTTAAAGTTCTTTTTATTATGTTATTTGGTTTTAAACCTAATTATTCAAGACATATATAATCGTTACAAGCAAGTTTGATGGCACTTTTCTTCACTGCTCCGTTTCACCGTCATTGTCTTTGCTGCGAATATGCTATCAGAGTATTTTTGAGCTGCAGTGAACCATTATTCTCCCTCGATAGTTTGTTAGACCTTTCAAGGCTTTTATACAATTGTTTGCTTCAGAAAAGGCTCCATTACAGGAAATTACAACAGGACCTGCTCCACATCTTGTTTATCGAACGATTGGTGGAATACTTGACATTTATTTTTTTCCGGGTCCTGAACCTGAACAGGTTGTACAACAGTATCTTGCACTCATTGGCACTCCTATTTTACCGGCTTACTTTGCTCTTGGCTTCCAGGTTTTTTTTGCGTTTTTGCTTGGTTAATTGACACATATTTTTATTGATATCTGAGTATTTCGACAACCGCTGAGTTTAATGCGAGGAATTCTTATTTTACTAACCACAGTTAACAGTTATACACGTGCAGAAGGTGTCCCGATGAAACACACAGAGGTAGTTTCATGCTTGTAACTTGATAGTTCTCTTAATTAGGAATACCAATAATGCAGTAGTTCTTTGAGCTTTTATCAAATTTCATGTTAAGTGGTGATAAGTGGTCAAACACTAGACAAATATTTTATCGTTGAACTGCGGCAACAGTTGCTTAGTAACTTTATACGGTAACTATGATCATACGAATTATGCACAGCATTTCATGAGCCCCTAGAAACTTCGACTGTCGGGCTATAGGCTAATGCAAAATTGACGTAAGGAAGGCGATCATTGATATCATATTTTTGGATCCGAATAAAAACTAGCGAATTTTTGATTCCATATGATTTAATTTGAAAGATTTTCCGTCACAAATTTAAACTCGTTCAGTTATGTCGTTATGGATACAAAAGTCTCGATGAGGTGAAGAAAACGATCAAAAGAGTTCAAAATTATGGTATACCTATCGACGTTTCTTATGCCGATATTGACTATATGGACCATTACAAAGATTTCACATTGGGCGACGTGAGAATTTTCGATTGTTTCTACTTCTTCAAACGAGTACTTTGTAGACGTTATTGTATTGTTATTAGTCGTTGATTTCTAAAGTTGACGTTAGATGTGGAAGGACAAGATTGTACGTCGGACAAAAATCATCACGTATTAGGTGTGAATGTTCACATATGAAAAGTAGTTTTGAAAATCCACTACTGCTAAAGGAAGTCATTTGACGATAGTTGATCTCAACGCTTTATCCCATTCGGTTATTCGCCTCAAACGCTAATCAGTTGGCAGTCATTTGGAACCGCCATCAAATAGCTCAATAAGTAAATTCTTTTAGTAACTTCCACTCCCAACATCTAAATATGTCGTATCTAACTCTTTAAGAATGGGTAATTTTAATTCCTGTTATACAATTACAATTTTGTTGCGCCATATGATCAGTTATTTTGTGTGAGAGAGTATGAAGAATTTTTTTGATTTTAAATATTGTTGTATTCAGTATCGTTCTGTTTTTGGCGTTCATGATATATGCATTCATTTAGAAATGGAAGGAATTCAACGATTACGCAGAGCAGCTTCACCGTGATGGTCTTCATCTCATTCTTATTTTCGATCCAGCTGTCGAAGTCGACTACGCCACATTCGAGCGTGCTATAGAGATGGTTCGATAAAACAAAATTCGTCCATAAAGAGAGAACAAAATTGCGCTGAAATGTTGGTGGGTGGGATGATTCACAAATTAGGTGCGCAATTGCTCTGGGGGACGTTACTTCTTGGATGATGCTTTTGTAATAAGGGTGATAAGGTGATGTATGATAGGAGAAAATCGGACCGTTCACCGTTTCATAATGCGTTAAAAATACGATTGTTTTACCACTGAAATAATTCAACGGGACCTTTGAAATATGCATATACGAATTGCTGAGGTTAATTAGTCAAATTGTATGAGCTTAAAATAATCATAAGCCTCATTGATGTGTGATCATCTTTGGAAAACATAACTGGCCAAGAGCTAGTGATGTTGAAAGCAAAATGAAACAGCAGCGAATATTGTAAATAAATGACTGCAGAACGCCAGTTTCATCGAGTGGGAAAGATACGACCAAGTACCGCACACTATTCAAGATATGTATCCGCTTACGAAAGATACAAAGGTGAGTTCAGTGTCTTTCCTGGATTGTCGTTAATGACCAATACTAGAAGGCATAACAATTTGCAGCTGCCATTTGTTTATTTTTAGACAGTAAGAGACTTAGAAGAAGCCGAATTTGGTAATGTGATACCATATGATATCAGTATGGTGGGAGTTGTTGAACAGTTCTAACCTGGGTGTCGCCAGAAGTTTTTTTTAAAAATTCATGATACCATAATCTAATGAGTTTCGCATGTTTATATCATGTATTTTATAGCAGTTACGACGATGCGAGTGATTTCCCTTGTGACACAAGGTTCAATTTTTGTTAGCGGTTGCAAAATGAGATCTAAGTATTTTCAGTGGCAACGATTTCAGATAATGCTAGGTATCGTGTGGCCAGAGAGACATGCAGCTTTTCCAGATTTTCTTGATCCAACAAACGCAACGGTTGAATGGTGGGCAAATGAGTTCTCATTGTTCCATAAAACGGTAATTCTTACTCTTTTTGCGAGATGATCTTCCATTCCCTTCAAACACTAAGCATTATACCTAGGAAAAAACGAAAACATCCGTGCACATAAAACTAAAGACGTTGAAACGACCGGTGAAAAAGCTTTTTATAATTTAACCGAAGAATTCCATCACCGGCTTATTTATATGAGCAGGTGAAGTGTTCTAAGTGCGAAGCGAAAAGCCATCGAGCTTTTGCGATAATTCCATTGGTAAGGTAAAACTGCTGGCTAGCTTAGACACGGTCTTTGTGATTGCTCAAAAGCGATTTTTGATTTTCTTACTACGTTTCCGATTCTCAGCACGTCTTCAATTCATCATATGGCGAAAGCTGTACATGATTATGCTCATGATACTGTACATTATTAACGAATAATTCCTAGTGCAACGCTTATGCAACGTCGAGAGATTATTCGTAGTCACATCACGAGAAGCTGTCACTGCATATCTGATTAAAACTCCCCTCTTTAACCTTTATTTCTTTCATCAGTAAGATTTCACTATGGAACGTGTGAGTGCAAACATGAGTCACTTTGACTGTATGCAATCAATTAGAATAAGATTTTTCTCACATATATAAAAGTAAGAAGAATTTGTCCGCAAACAGGTCGCATTTGATGGAATCTGGATTGACATGAACGAACCGGCTAACTTCCGAACTAACGAAAATTCGGAATCGAATGAGGTGACGCTGGAGTCGCTGAAATGCCCTCTGAATGGAACTGACTCCGAATTCGACAAACCACCTTTTGAGACAGCAAACGTTTACTTCTACAATGGTGGTGTAAGTCATACTTTTTGATCTCGACATTCACGAACTAACTTTTCGATGAACTGACAAAAGCGCGCAATCCTCAGTTCGCAGGACATCGTTTTATACTCGGTTTTGTTGAAGTTTTTGGTCGTAAAACCGTTCTCAGAAACTTATTGTCATCTTTGCTTTAAAAAAAAATAGATCGCAATCTGAAGGAAGGGAACTATGGAGTGCATAAATAGTGTTGTACGACTGAATTGATGAGAGGCGAATTAGTAGAAACGTCTTTTTTTCGTTATTCAAGCCATTCACCGAATGTGACCCGCAGCACCTTCTATAATTTAGTTGCCTTTCGAAAAATGTTTGGCCATCGTTTTAAAGAAAATTCCTTTTACGCCGATTCGAAACACTATTTATAGAGTAGCATTTCATGTTCCATTTTAATACCAATATCAATACTTCTCGGATATGCCTTTTGCCAGTTGCAGAGTTTGTCGACTAAAACGTTATGTATGGCAGGAATGTCGCATAGAGGCACTCAGCGGTTGTATAACACCAAAAATTTGTATGGTCTTAGTGAAGCAATCGGTACACGAAAGGCCATTCACGAGGCAACAGGGAAACGAGGAGTCATTATTTCGAGGTGAATGCTCATTAGCGCTTCTATCGAATGAAAGTCTCATCTCATAATATATTTGTTTTTACTATAGAATCAAACAATGAGTTTACTTTTGTCTCGTTTTTACATTCGAATGCTGCTTCATTCATTTCAATCATTATTCATTTAATAAACATTTTATTACCGTCATTTAGGATTCATTGTGGCTAAATCTCTTGCGTCTACAGGTCATCATTTCCATCCCTTGGTCACTATGCAGGGCACTGGCTAGGTGATAACAGTGCTCATTGGGAGGATCTTCGAACGGCGATAATCGGAGTGCAAGAGTTCAACTTATTTGGGATCCCGTATGTGGGCTCTGATATTTGTGGATTTATTGGTGCGACCAATGAAGAACTCTGCTTACGATGGCACCAAATGGGAGCGTTTCACTCATTTTCGAGGTTATTCTTCTAAAAGAGTTTTCTTTAAAGCGTCTCCTCAGTCATGTATGACTTGTAAACTTTCTAAGACGCACTGAATATAGTCGAGAATAATCAGCTTTTCAAAGTACTTTCTAATAGATCATTAGTCCAACTTTGTGATCGATACGACCAGATGTTAGCATGCCATCGTAAGACGTCAAGGTAAAGCGTAAAGCTTGATAAGAGCTGGCACGATATGCGCATTTCGCAACCAGAATCCTTAAAATTTTTTAAAACCCCGAACTGATTCTATGAAAGAGTCGAGATCAAATGAAAAACCCTGAAGTGAGCATTTCTGCATGATAAACAATCAGTCAGTTGTTGTCGGCAGACACTGTGCTGTCCAAACGAGTTGTTGGCGAGAACAGAACGGGTGGCATTGTTGATGACCATTCTGAAAGTTTTGCGCATGCTTTCTAAAAATTTCCACTTCTCATCTAGAAGGTCAGGTAGTTGCCGATGTTTGATTCTGTATGCGGAATCCAGCTTGTGCTTGTAATGATCAAATTTTGATCCAGGAAGTATCAGAATGGCCAAATTTAGTTTCAGGAAGTGTTGGAACTGATTTTTCCTCGGGCCTTCCTTGTCCGCCAAATCATTTTCAGTTCGTCCAAAGATTTTAGACTGTCACTACATTTTGTCTCGAAGCTATATCATGCCATAGATTCTACCTGCCAACTTTAATAAGAAAGCTCTTCTGGTTCATGAGCTAAAACTACGAAAGAGAATGACAGATATACACACCTAAACACAGAGAGCCATGAAGCATTTTTGAGGGGTGAAAATCAGATGGAAAGCAACGCTTATGTGCATCTAAGACCTGCTGCACAGAAGTCCACCTAATTTCATCGAATGCAATCGAAAGAGTTACTTACGAAAATCGATAAGTTTATGTGCTTTGAGCATTATTGAATTATTAGAGTGATCAGTGTCACCGAACCGACTACAGCCATGTTGTAGGAACCATAACGATAACAACTGTCCTCCACAGGATCCGGCACAGTGGCCGAGCGTCGCAACTGCAACACGCATTGCTAATCTCTTCAGATACAACTATTTGCCGTATTTGTATAGGTGAGCAACGAATAATGTTGACAAGGAATAAGAAAAGCCAAACAGCCAATATTTTGTTTTCTTTCTTATAGTTAATCACCGTTCCACAGACGGGAAATTTCTGAGCGCTGAACGGCTTTTAATGTAAAGATATTGAGCTTCAGACCCAGACCTGCAGTCTAAAGATATGATGCTTGCACTATGAAGGATTTTTGCGACTTTCTTTTTTTACTTCTAAAAAAAAACTTATTGGTCAGGCACTAAAAATGGTTGGTTTCACGAAAATCAAATTTTGCGTTTTTTCCACACCAACAGTTGTCAAGTTTGTTCTTCCTGTTTCTGGCATATTTCACTCCAGTGCCGCTGTTGTTAGCGATCACGTTCCCTTGGCTATTATGGCTACGGCAAACTATTGCTAAAGCACACCCTTTCCATAATAGATGTTGTGATTGCACAAAGTTTGTGCTGACGGGATCTGTGACGGCGATTTCGAAAGAGCAAATATGAGTGGCAAAAATTCTTTCAGTTGTCGTCTTTGAAAGTATGTGTCTATGTGAGCTAGACCACGTATAAACATTACGTTGCCTCGAGGCAGCATGCATACGCCTGTATGCATGCTGCCTCGAGGAGTAAGACGTTCGTTGCTTTCTGTGCAATCGAGTTGATTGGTTGCAGTTTACATTTTGAAGCGTCCCTGTACGGTGGAACAGTGGTGCGACCGATATTTTTTGAGTTCCCTGCTGACCCGGAAACGTACGATCTCAGCTATCAGTTCATGTGGGGATCCGGAATGATGATTGTACCCGTCGTTGAACCGGTAATTTAACTATTTTTAATCATTGCTTTGTAACAGCTTACGGTAGGGCATTCGCTCAGAAGCTGCATTTATGTCGTTTATCATTGCGCTCGCAAATTCCTTTACATTACTCTTGACGAAAATCGTGTTGCAATGACACCGTCAGTTAATTTTGTCCGACATACAGTAACTTTTTGCAGTAGATTTTGTGACCGTCTGCGTAAGATTCAAGTGCTCCTCTGTCCCCTTCCTGCATTGGGGACTAGAAAAAGTTCATGTTCCATATACGACGACTGATGACGAGAGACTCCACTCTTCTTTTCTTACGTCCTTGAGTTTCAATATTTTTAAAGATCATTTGTTAGCAGTCCTTTTTCTGGCAAGTAATTCTCATTGTAGTATATCTCTTTGGTATTAGGAAAAGAGCTCCATCGGTATGCGCGAAACGACCTTCACATGAGAGATGGCTCTATTTATACTGAGAGTTTTTTTGTCTTTGCCGCTTCTCGGCTGCAGTAACGTTTGCAGGTGGAAACGTGTATCCACTTTTCAGCATACTTTTTCAACTTATATAAATCAGATTTTTAAGAGAGCTGTAGGCCACTCACATCAAACACCGAAACTTTGATGTCGGCGATTTATTGACAAGTTAGAACACTTTCAACCCTCACTTGGTGAGTCTACATCTTCATCGTAATTTTTTCAGGGAGTTTCTTCAGTATCGGCCTATCTGCCGAAGGGTACAACTTGGTATTCGGTTCGTCCTTCGAATTACGGCAGCAAACTGGCATCGGGATTCGGCAACTTCAGTGCGTTCACCACCGAGCTGATTCCGGTTTTCGTACGAGGTGTGACTTCCTCGAATCTCCCTTACTTTCTACGAGTGCTTCAAGCGTGCCATTTTGTGAGGCAATAAAGTCGTTCCTTTTTATCATATTTGCGCTGAGTGACGTTTCCTCCCTCTGGGGGGGCTGAAGAATAATTTCCTCCATATCAAAAAGACTCTTTCCCTTTCACATTCGTACCATCTTTCCTTTGCTTCATTTATCGCCTCTTCTCTACACTTTACTCTATCCAGCAAATAGCAACGGCAAGTGGGAGGCAATCGTACAAACAGTTCCAATTACGTGTGTGAAGAAAAATTTGTTTTGGTGCTGTGCAAACCCCATAGATTTCTAATACAGTTCATACAATCCGCTAAGCAAAATGTCAGTTTCCAGTTACTCTTCTGGACGAGAACTGTGATGGGCTTCCTGTTTAGCTCTCAATGGGCGAAACGGAAGCGACTGCGGTTATTTTAACCTAGCCGGATTCAACGATTTTTTCAAAATGGCTTTCGTTAGCACCGCGGTTTTGAAGAGATCATTGTTTGAAAGCATTTTTGAAGTGTCGTTAAGACTGCTTTTGGATTGTCGATTTCATTGTCTGTGGTAGCCGTTGATTACGAGGGGTTTGCATTTTCAGGAGGTGTTATCATCCCTCGCCAGGCACCGAACACAACGACAATCGCTTCACGTCGAAACCCCTTCCAGATCCTCATTCCTCTTGGTGACTGACTTTAAAGTATAGTATTATAATATGAACGCTTACGGTGCGTTTAATCCTCATCCGACCGGTGGCGAAAAAAATTGTTGTTTTATCCACACTTTCCGTAATTATCATTCGCGACTGTTGTGGAGGCGGCAGCGATTTGTCTGAATTTTGTTCAGGCAGCTGCTATTTGCTCGGTATTAAATAGATTCGCTCAGGAAAATTCGGTTCGGAAATTATCAGAAGTTTCTGATGAGAACTGATAATGTACTTGACAATGATAACAAGAAAATAGTTTGATAATGCTAATAAGCAATGTTCCTTACTGCTTCAGATAAAACGTTCGGGTTGGATAGATACCTCTTACCGACGCCGCAAAAAAATCGAGCCCGCTTTCAAATATCGTCCTTCCTCGGTCTCTCCTCATGTCCCTAAAATCGAGAGTCCCTCCTCATGTAGTTACTTTCTCATTTTTATCAACAGTCAAGCTCTACCGAGCTGTATGCGTTCGTTTTAACCTCCATATTGTGAAAAGAATAACCTAGAGGCAACGCTGTAGTTCAGTATCTTCACTGTAACAAATTTGTTTTGCTATGAACCAAATAGTATTTTTTAACAGATTACGATGAACAAGGTGTTCCAAAGCCTGCGACTGGGAAGCTTTATTGGGATGATGGCGAAAGTGTCATTGAGGACATTTCCGTCTACAATTACAGCAGTTGGTTGTTCGACTTCATCCTAACCAGTGATAAAGCAGCACTCTACATTACCTCAATTCATCAAGCAGTAAGTCCTTGCGATCATTTTTAATATCTTTGTCTACATAATAATGCTTTCAACTTTGTTAACTTTAATAATTTGGTTCATAGCAAAACGTCAACGTAGCTCTTCACTATTAATTTTATTCCAAGGTCTGTAAGAATTCCGCAGCAGTTCCGACAGAGAGGGGAAGAATGATACCCAAAAATTTTCGTGGGAAATCTTCGGCAAGTTTTTGTTCCGAAAACATGCCTTCTGTCTGAATGCATCGTTAAAATCTGTCATTATGAAGACAGGAAATTACCCCTTTTTTCTTTTTTGGCAAATTTCACCATGAAATATGCCCGTCTGCCTAATCAGTAAGAAATTTTGCTGGTTATTAAATGTGCTATATTTATCGCAACAAAGAGATCAGTAGAAACTCCAAAAATTCAAATGCTTATGTTCATGTCGACCACGTTGCGCAAACACTCGTTTTGATCCGCAATATAGTATGCCAATTAGTTATCTTCCATATAACTAATGTTTTCCAGAATTTCCACTAAGTCACTGTTCTTTGTTCTGCTTCCACGGACGGCTATTTCCATGTTTTCTCGTCGGGAGATCGAATTATGGTGAGAGGAAAAGAGTTTTAGGTAAAATTGCTTCAATTCTTTTAAGGTTTTGCCTTTTAGTAGCAAAAAAACGCAAAAAGAAAACAGCGGTAGTTCATGTTAAAAAGAAATGTTATTCAATGGTTCAGCGATAGTGTAAAAGGAATTCGCTAGAGAAATAAAATCATTCTATATAAGCCGAATTGTTTTGATTTGTTCAATGCTTTGATTGCATTCCCTTTTTTTTAAGGAAGGAATCAAGCTACCTTCACTCGATATTATTGACGTGATTGGCTACAACTACTTCCCTGATCTTCATAAGGCAATGTTAAATGGGAAACCAGCTGCTATCGATTTGAAGAAATCAAGTTACAGTATGCTTACGAAACGTCTTTATATCGAAGCAACCAATTTGATTAAATTGCCGACCGGTTCAAAGGTCACGCTCACTTGGCCGCATTCGGAAATTTTCTTAGGGAGGAGTGAGCTAAAATGATATGCAAAAGCACATGCTTTCGTTAAATCGAATAGCGCAATTATACATTACGGTATTGGTCTTGCACACATTATTCGTTCTCAGTTGTAGATTTTTGAAACGGCAAATAGCTTGCTCGTTTTTTTCTTAGTGAATGAATTGAGCATTCCAATACATCGGTGTAGCGCCGGTCGAGCGTTCAGAACTCGGTTTGAGTGGTTCCCGGTTTGGTTGCATTGTGCTTAAATTTTCTCATAACGGTTTTATTTCCTGTTATGTCTGCGCACGCAAGAAGGGAAAGAAAACTGATAATTGACCCGATCCGTCAGGGTAGGAGTGAGGAAGGAGGAAGGGAGGAGGTGGAAGGCGAATGATACTCGTGCTTTTTCGTAAAGATCGTCGGTAACAGTTCAGACGATGAGAAGTAACAAATGCATTCTGTTGGAACGTTACCACTTTTGTTTGGATTCTTTTGAAGCCAATGGCTGAATTATTTCGATACTCGTGTTGAAGTTTCTCTTTTTCCTTCATTTTCGGGTCACTTACCTCATTCGTTGCAAAAAAAATTGTATGGAAGTCGCATAAATATAACTAACAAGCATTTCAAATTGAAACGTGCTATAGTATTCACATGAAATTTGAAGTTGTTCATGTTGTTCAGTAAATTCTTGTTTCTTAATGTTTCTTAATGATAGTTTGTAGATAAAATTGACTGCTTCATCATGCCGCATCAAATTTAAGCATATGGAGCTGTCCATTGGTAAAATTTTTCCTCAGGAGTTTAGAGAGTAATTTAGAGTTAACCACAAAAAAGATGTGCTTAATTAAGTGATCTCATTACTTGGTAACAGGTCAGACAATCTCTAAAGCGATTTTCCGGAAAACGCGGAATCAGTTTCATTTCTAAGTAAACGCCGAACAGAAGAAGGACATTTACTGCAAGAGAAGGGTATTTATTGCAAGGGAAGGATATTTATTGCAAGAGGAGGGTATTTGTTGCAGGAGAGGGGTACTTATTGCAGGAGAAAGGTACATTAGAGAAGGGTATTTATTGCAAGATAAGGGTATTTATTTCCGATGTTTTCGTTTTTTCGCAATTCTGATTGCACAATCGTCGTACAGTCGTGCAGTGCTACACATTGCCACTTTGAGGGCGTCAGAGTTGACAAAAAAGTTGTACTCTCTGCACTGTGCGTAAGAAAGAAACTCGGTTTGAGCGTGAAGTTATGCGTGTATAAATCTGTGTACTAGAAAATTGCAGCAGCAATTCGGAAATGAATACCGGTTTTGGTATGGTGTGTAAACCGATGCGATTCGGATGAGAAATGAGGTCGAAATGCTCGGCATGCATAAATGGCGCTAAAATAAACATACATTGGCGTTCAAGCGCGCAATGTTTTTACCGTTTGTGATACTCAAACGTTTGCACAACTCCTTTCAATCATCTTATAGAATTGCTTAAGCGATCTGATTGCTCCGAATCGAACGAGTTATCGGTATTGTCATTTATGCTGTGTGCCTCACAATAAAAGCTTATCGCTGGTTAAACTTTTTAGAAATTCTCGAAACAGTTCCGACACGAGTTAATCACTTTCAGGCCAGTACTCATATGCATTTTCGCAGAAGTAGCAATCGATGATTGAAAACACCATCAGCTGATGGTGAATAGGAAAGAACGCAAAAATTTACATGATCTATTCGCTATAAGGTTTTTTTCCGTGACAAATCAACAATATGCTTCGACATGAAGCACAATATTCCAAGCTTGAAGTCCCTTAAGAACATCTATTGAGCTAGCATGACCGAAAATTTTGAGGATCTGGTTATTCGTCACAAAATTCGGTGTAAAATATCATGGTTCATAAAAATTGCCATAATAAAAATCTCCACTCGTGGTTTATGCATACATCTAATAGGATGGTCAAAGGATGATGGATGATCAAAAACAAACTAGCGAAAGGGGGGGGGGGGGGGGGGAGGAAGATTACGAATTCTTATCGAAGATCGTCTCATTAAGTTGATCTCACTCTGAAGTGCTCGAAAGTGGAGGTTTTCTTTTAAATCCAACTCTCTGCAAATTACTCGTGATCAAAATTTTCATTATCTGTGGAGAAATTAATTAAATGCGCGAGTCTGAGCAAGTACAAACGCTCACCAATGCCAATACGTTACGTATTCATGCGCTGTTGTTGTTTACCGTTTACGGCCTTCTATCGAAACATTGCATGTGTCCATGTACACAAAGTACTCACACAAAAATCACGACACAGATTCTATTCGCCCGCCTATAAAAAAGTTCATCGATACAATTGGCTGCATTTTTAGAGGATCTTACAAATCCGCGTACATTCCTTCTCTGCCACATCGTTGTGCATCTCTGTTTTCCCTGTAAATACTCACAAAAATGTTTAAAGCACCACATTGAGAGTTATTCATGGAACTTTTCAACAAAATATAACAATATTTGAAAATTTCTAAAGCATATTCACAGTTTATTGTGACTTTAACCTTCTTAGGCGTTTTCCGCTACTACGAATATCTGGAGATTGCGCTTGTACACTCTCGACAAGTAAGCGGAATTTTTGAACGTTGCAAAGCTCCTTCGCACCCATTGCTATCAGTACCGAGGTTTTTTCTCGTATGGATACTGTGATTTTGTTCTGCGAAATACCATGAGTACTGGTACTTTCCTTCCAAGTTTCGTTTTGGCAAAAACTTGCCACAGTGAAAGCAAAGGTTTTTTAATACCACTTTCATTTCTATTTCTGGACGCTTCACGTTGTATTTCCAAAATTTATCATCGATATGTTACTCTTTTTTTCGGAATTTCATATTCATATGAACATCACATAGTACGCATTAATGAATTACCTTTATAACTTTTCCCACCTATCACAAATATTCCGAAACTTTCAGCTCCAATTCCCCGATAATAAAGCATTGGTTTTGAATTTAACCGTTTTCACTGGTCGCCCGCCATTTCTGTTTTCAACAAAACAAAAGCCTTCAAATATGGCAGATGAAACAACGAATAGTAGCAGCCACATCTGTACTTTTGAGTGCAACGGCACTACTCATCAATACGATCGATTTCATATCACTACATCAAGAAGTTAACGAGATTAGCAACGATGTATCAAATGAAGTTCATGGCTTCAAGGTTCCGTTTCATAACATTTTTTTTCCTTTTTCCATTCGCTCGTGTTCACATAGTAATTACGCATTTCCCTCTTGTAATTTTCTTTTTTTCGATGCTGAAAATTCAAGAATTTTTTTGCTTTGACACTTTTATTCGTTGAATAATGATGGAATTTTCTATGCGATTTCGCCTAAAAGGGATATGTCCTGATTTGTCGTCAAATACTCGTCGTGAGGTTTTGTTCGTAGATCTGTTTCGAATCCTTTCGACATCTTCTAAGACTATGCAATAAAGACTTTTTAAAGCATGCTTTAATTAATGATGTTTTCAACAATTGACTATAAGCCCATGAACTTTTATCGCCTTTCTCAGAAACAATATCTTCCGTTCAAATTCTAAGTTGAGCATGATCATGACAAGAGTACCTGCATGAAAATGATTGCGTAAAACTTTTTCGAACGATCTCAAAACGCTCAAACATATTAGTATGATTTAATATTACCAATGAT
This sequence comes from Toxocara canis, assembly GCA_000803305.1. Classification (NCBI taxonomy): domain Eukaryota; kingdom Metazoa; phylum Nematoda; class Chromadorea; order Rhabditida; family Toxocaridae; genus Toxocara; species Toxocara canis. The sequence continues at coordinate 585,498 of JPKZ01000761.1, forward strand.
GGGTCCTATTAAAGGATTGGTACTTTTAGTGGAGGACGACCTTGAAGCACAAACTGTTCAAGAAAACCTGAAAACCGCCTTACCGAAACAGTCGAAGTACGAAGGTCGCGAAGTATCATAGACGCATGTAAGAGTTGAATAATTGAAGCCATTGGATTACCCTCACTAATTGCTGTACCCTTAACCTTACGTGCAACAAATGAACTCAGCGTCGTACGTTAACTCATTCAATACTCAATTATCTCTATCAGGTGGATACCAACGAAGCTTGGATGGAGCTTATGGAAATTCAGTTATTATTCATCTCGTCGACACGACCTCTCGAGAATCCATTCTTTAGTAAAGACAAACGTTTAAGTTACTCGAAGTTCGCTGATCTTCCACAAAGGTGTCACTGCGAGCTAGTGCCACGCTGCCCTCATTCACTTCGTGATCCTCCAGGACAGCCGGAAAAAGCTGGCGGTAAACATTACTATATTGGATTTGACGTTCATTGAGATTTTTAACGGCCTGGTAGAATAAAATTTTGCAGACAGTCAGCTCCGTCTTTTATTGATTTAAAACGCTATTCACGTCATATATGCGTACTTCAATAATCATATTCATTTGCAGTAACAAAAACTACAGAAATACGGTCAATCTCAATCGAGATTGGCTCTCATTTCAGAATGGAAATTCAGCTATGTGTTTTCTAATCAGTTGAAACATCTTGAATTCATTTCCATTACAGATTACACGACAGCTGTCTGTGAAACACCAAATATCCTTAAAATATTAAAGAATCCGCCAGTTTCTTCAGCACGTAAAGTATAGCATACCAAATTTCTCCTCATCTGATGATTGGCTTATTGCTGTAAAGCGTTATCTTAAAAAGTGACGTCGGACGTTTAATCGAAAATTTCGCTAAAGGAACGATCGGTAGTGTCATAATTTCCTAAGTGCTTCTCCATCAGGGAAAAAAAGTTAGTATCTATCACCATATAATGTCCTCATTCAACTTAACGATTGATATGTCGTATTGTGATTTTCAAAGAGAGTAACTCAGAGAAAAAAAAGAGAATCCTCTTCTGGATTCTCAAGGTTGTTAACAGGTTACAACGATCTCAATGGGTTACCGTTATATTTGAAGATGTGGGAAGAAGCTTTCCTAGACAGAGGTTTGGCATGAACTGCGACTGGGCACAAAGTTTGTCGAAACTACGAAAGACATCTAAAGAGCGCTTTCGAAAGCGGTTGGAAAGTTCAGTGGTTGGACAGTGCATGCCAAAGCGTAGAACGAAATTGTTTCAGGATAATTTGAGAGTTATTTTTACAGCACCTGGGCAACCAGGAACATATGGATCTCCAGGTACGACAGCTAAGTGTGACAGGCACTGTCCTCGACGTGATCAACAGCTGACATGCGTTAAATGTCCTCCTGGCCCACCTGGTGTTCCCGAAGCTAATGGAATTGTTGGTCTGGAAGGAGTACCAGGAGAGACAGGACCGGCAGGAGTTCAAGAAAAAAGAGGAGCGTCAGGAAGTCCTGGCCCACGCGGAGAGCCTGGAAGGCAAGGTCACCAACTTAGAAGCGTTCGCTAACCATAAATTTCTGGCGTAGGTTTTCAGTGACGAAGCTTTTGAAAATGACATCATGCATAACAAGCAAAACAAAGAACGTTCGTTTTACAGACCGGAACCGCTGCAAAGGGCTTGCTTTCTTTGTACTGTACTCTCAATACTTTAGGAATCTAGTCCATAATAAGTTCAGAGTATGTCTTTCATGGCGAATTTTACTGTAGATTTTGAATTAAGGTAGATCTTCGAGTGAGAATTTTGACCACTTCTCAGTGTGATTCACAATATACGAAATTTGGCTGGAGTGTTTTAAGAAAAATCCGAGCTCGAAAAACGAAGAATCGATAACAATGGAGTAGTAATTAAAAGTAATTGAAAATAAATAATAATTTTAAATGTAGTGATTAATTTCTTTGTTTTCACCGACATTGGTTCACTTCGCCGCCTTTTGTTCTCTCTCATTTTGTCTCCTCAATAGTAATCATTCAAAACGGCACCAAATATAACCAAAATTTTTTTTTGCTGAAAATACAAGTGAAACGTAAATTTTGGCGAAAATTCATTCCCTCGAAAAATACTGAAGCGAGCTGAAAAAATATGAGGATGCTACAACCATTGTTGCCAGTTTACCTTGAAAATAAAATAAAATTTGGCATGAGTAGGTGATTTCACATATAGATGCAAAACTTCGCGCAGAAACGACCAGATAATGATAACTGAAGTGATAAATTTGAAGGCAAATTGGCAAACCATTTCACACACGTTCAAATAATCGCTAAACTAAACGTTCTCAATGTTTTCAGCAAAGCGATATAATAACATAAGCGAAGACTTAGCTGTAAGTGCAATGTTTCTAGGATATTTTCCATGTTTTTCTTTTCAGGCTCATCGGGAGTTGCTGGAGAAGATGGATTGGGCGGAGAATGGGCCACAATAACCAAATTGGAAGGACAACGACCGAAAGGTCCGCTTGGTCCTCGGGGACCGCTGAAATATCGCGGTGCTTCAGGGGAGCCAGGCACTCAGGGTGCTTCAGGTGGAAGAGGCTCGAGTGGTAAACGTTGCTTAAATGGACGCAACGGTTTACCCGGTGAGCGATCCTGCATCGAACCATGCATAATAGTTGTACGCGTTTAAACAGTCGAAGAGTTGACCGGATCATTAATCGTCGTCAGTTGGAGTCAAAACTTCGTTCTCATCGATATTTTATGCAGAACAATGAGCACGTTTAATGGCATCATAAAAGTAATATTTATATACGCAGAGATGATTATGCATAAATAAATAATTATACTTCGCGGCTAAAACGGCAGCAGCACTGATTTCGTTTTTTTTCCACTTCGCAATAGAAGCAATTTCTTAAGGAGATCAGACTAAAAGAAAGTGGTGGAAAAGCAATCGAATTGGTGGGCAAATAAAAACGGAATGGTGAGGGGGAAGGGTGGAGGTAAAACAACCGAAAGAGACAGTCGCAACCAAGCTTAGATATGAAGAAGCGCAAGAATAATAATAGCAATAATAATTATAAAAGTTCACCCAACTATTTGCTCGGATAACAACAAACAGGATAAACTGTAAATTTATGTGGCTAACAGTCTAAACCTGTGGCGTATTTTTTTGCGCCGGCAAAGATAACACTGCTGAACTGCAAAGAGCAACAACAATTAGGTACAAGTACATAATAACGATAACGTCAGATGTCAAGCAGAATGAAGTAGGCAACCCAGTGGGTGATGATCTAAATGTAACGATCCCTTAGAAGTTAGCTGTAATTGTTGAACTTTTGAGTGAAAATGCCTTTTTCAGGAAACAATGGCATACGCGGCGATCCTGGACCACCGCGACAAGACAACTTACACCGTTCGTTTTCCAAACGATCATACGCATACGCTGTACAAAATTGAATAGTGTGGTGATAAGCGAAAACTGTTGATGAATGGTTTTTTAAAAGTTGGGTGCTAGACCGCGCAGTTGATAACAGACCGTTTATTAACAGCATATTTGTAATTTGTTAGGTCCACTAAGAAACGACATTATGCTATGCCGGACGTACAACAGGAAAAATTTCAATTCATTTTGAATGTCATCATTGCAACAGGTTCTGTGTGCAATTTTGGTGCGATTTGCAAGTAATTGCTTGATGTGAAACCTTGCACTCCTTTCCAATACCGCGTCGCATTCGTCTCCGCCTCAGTTGCTATGCATGGCTCCAGTTCGTAGTATTTAGCTGTTTGTTAAGGGATAGTATCGAAATATCATTATTCAGAACTGACAGCTTTTGCATTTGTCAAAATGCCCGACATTGCAACGCATAGGCTTATCTGCTTACGTGTTGAAGGGAAGCTTGGGAAGATCGACGCTTCAAGTTCACATGCTACGCAGCGCCTACGAGTTATCATAATCACATCGAAAGAGGTTTTTGGAAACCAGACCCTATCGGCGCTTGCGCAATTTCCATTTTTAAATCCTACAAAAGCAGATTTTCAAGCGATGATTACTCATCGGATGAAATATTTTGGAATCGGATTATTGACTGAATTTCTTTCTAAAAAAATAGCATAAAGATTAGTCGTGCAAAAATGTTTCAATGCATGCTCTTTGTATGGTACCAACATCATGATTGCTATGCATGATGTCTTTAAATCTTGATTCTCTATGAGCGCATTTGCCATTACTTTTTTCTGATAAACAGCCTTAAAAATTCTGAAGCCTTTCTTACTGTGGTCTTTGAAATCAGCAACGAATGTCGGTGCATTTAATCGTCAAAAAATCCCCCTTCATGTGTTTAAAATGATCTTCTTCACCAAAGCAACACTTTTTGGCCTTCTATGCACTGCGGAGAATTGGTCATTGGTATCGTTATGCAACAGTGCGGCGAAATTTTACGCCTTTCTGCTCCACAACGCCATCATAAGCGTATAATATTTTGTTGGCCTATTTGTTATCGTAAATCAAATTATGTCGTGCATGGTTGCACAAAACTCTAGTAGCACTGCCACAGAATGCATTTTTTTATCACTTGTCATTAGACTGTACGGAAATCCTTTGTTACTGCTTCCTCACTATTTCGCCCTCAAAGCTTTGTAGTGTTTAGTGAGGTACCTATCCGTATGCACTATGATTCGTCGTTTATATCGTTACGAGTAAATGTGTTACATGAACGAGAAGGAAAATTCAAATTCGTGCGAAAAATTGCAGACCAAACAGATATGCAAATTACGCTGCGACTTACATCTAAAGACAAAAAAAAAAGAACTGCTGCTGTTCAACGAGAATGACTAAGCTCAGTTCACATAAATTATATCTGAAAACGAATTGTTCACAATATTTCACGCTTGAGCATAAGGGCACCTTCTGTGATTGCTCGGTGAATAAAATTTGAAATAAAAACATGTATATAGATACATGCGTTTATAGGCAATAGATGAGGTGTTCAAATTAAAGATGCCAATATGTAAAAACAACAAAAAGTGATAAAAATGTAACGAAACGATAAATGACCTACCAAGTGATGCTTAAACGTTTTAACAAGTTTTTGCTTTTGTAAACATTTGTCAATGTGTCTCGTTTATGGTACATTGCGTACAGTGATCAAACGAATTGTTATACGTAAAGCAAAAAGATGTGCAAAGAGGAAAACCAGCTCGAATACATCGTGAAACTCATTTCCGAACGTTTTGCCTCATTTCACCGATTCAAATACGATTCGGCACCGACAAAACCAAACTACGTCCCCTATAAAAGTGTTCAGCGCTGTCGACTGTATCGCATTGTTCCTTTCAAGATATCGCCCATAAAATCTCAACTACTTTTACTCCGATTCCGTTTAACTTTAGTTTTGCGCTTATTGCAACAATCCTCACACCTTACTTTTAGATTTTTTTAAAGTTGTACTTAGAATCAGTCCTATCATATCCATACTGTCCTATTCTCTATAACATATAGTTCGTGCAAGAACATTTCCATTTAGATACTATAAAGTAGCAAACTGTGCGTAAATATTATTGTTGAAGCGAATTCAGCGTGTTACATTGTTGGTCATTCACTCATGGCTGAATGAATTTGTTGGCAGTCACTATTATTACGGTGGTGAAAATGATTTTTTTTTAAACCAATTCAAATCCACTTTATTTATCGTTGTTAACGCAAGCCTTGTTTAGCATACGTCACATGTCTAGGTGGCTTTACAGGCAAATCCATACTTCGCACATTTCCCATCACCGACGGTAAATTCGTTCAAAATTTTTCCATTTATAATTTTTAACTAGCTCACACACTTATATCGCTCATTTTCTTATGCCTGTGAGTGATAATGTTTTCGAATTTTTGTTGCTCTAAAATCGATAGCGAATTGCTGATTTTTAAGCGAAAAGTAAATATCCGTGGTTGAATATACTGCCTTCAGCAGGTAAATTTCTCGCAGTTGCTGGAAATATATAAGTAATTTCTGAAGTGTGCACAAATCGGACGCTGTTTGCAAAGGATGAAGCCTGAAAAGGTGGCTGCAATCGTGTCCGTCGTTTTGTGCTCTTCAGCTGCTCTTACCTGTCTCGTTGTTATTCCGTCACTTTTTACGCAAATCAACGAGCTCAGTGCTGAAGTTATTGAGGAAGTCAATGCTTTCAAGGTGGGCCTTTCTGTCTTCCTGTTTTATTTCTTGCACGTTTTTACCATCATAGCAACGCGTTAGATGAGCACATTTTCTGCGCGCGTACATACGTGTGAGTCCATTTGTCTACTTATTCTTTTCATTTCACAAACCAGGAGGAGCATTCTCGTTTGGCATTTATAATCGAAGGTCTCTCATGAGTCACCAAGCGAAATTTCTAAATGGTCAGCATAATTTTGCGGACAGACCTCTCTACAAGTTTTGAGGGCATGGGGATGTTTCAAAAGTATCCAACTTGTGTCTGCGTGTCCATTGTTTGCATTGTGCCAATAGCCATGTAAACATGTCCTTGTTGTCTCAGAACGGCAAATATTGCAACTTCAAATGCGCCTGAAAGTTTCTGCGTTTTTAATCTCTTATATCTAAAAACATAACTCAGCTTAACTTCGGCACTTTCATTCGTATGCAATTGTTTGCAAAATCATCTCCTGAACAGATGAACTTAGCTGTTATTTGGAAGGTTGCATCTCTAGAAAGAGTAACATCGTCGAAGCTGTCTCTTCAACTTCGACTTGAGTACGAAAGTGTTCATGTTCATTGATGAGGAAGCTGTTCGAAGAGAGGAAGAGGTGGAAATCCGTTTGCGACTAATCGGATGTGTGTGGTGTGTGAATCTGAATTTCAAGTCCGCCATTATAATGCGGCAAAATATTACCATTGTAGTTAGCCGACAGTGCCACAGCGCATAAAGCTTCTTACAGACCGCATCCAGTTCTTAAAAAAAAAAGAAAAGAGACGGCTCCACTGCATCTGTCTCGGTTTTTTGTTAAGAAGCTACTTTCGCCCCATCAGTGAGCCACAGAAGCTTTCCGATTTAAATATTCAGGCTGGACTACGTAAAAACTTTCTGACTCCGTTTTAAACAATCATTAAAGCGTAGAAGCTTCAAATTGACCTAATAAAACGAAAGCTTAGCGAAATCCTCATGTGGCAAAAAAATGATTTCAAGAGTACTGAACGTGTTTCAGCATGATTACTAAAACATAAACATAAAGGCCAATTGAAGCTAAAAATCAACCCCTAAATTTCGGTCATGAAACAGTTTATTAATTATAACCCACAATGTTTTAGCAGATCAATTTGAAGTTCGCTACAGACTTTTGAAGATTTTCTTATATTCAGCAATACTATAAGTAAATTTTCACTGTACGCATGCAACCAGATCTTGTGGGTCTATCACTTGAACATATCGCAATAAAATGAAGAAATCTCGTTTACTTAGGAAAGGAGATATTTCCTCGTCACCAACAAAACGCCTGAATTTCGAGTATTCTTAATATACGATGGTCCAATGCAATTTGCTATGCTTGCATCCTCACCTTTGTGGTGGCGATTCAGAAAGTGAGTTCAGCTGGTTATTCCAGGAATTAAATTTTTTTTCCCATATGCTGCTCTAGAATTTTTCGCAACGATTACTGCATTTTCGAGGAGAACATTCACTGGCTTTCATCAGGTGGATACCGATGAGGCATGGAATCAGCTGATGGAGGTTCAAGTGCTAATGACACCCCCGAGCCGACCACGTGAAAATCCCCTGCTTAGCCGAGTGAAGCGTCTAAGCGACCCTCGTTTCGCAGGTCTTCCCGAATGGTGCCACTGCGAGTCACTGCCATCATGCCCACCATCTCCGCCTGGCCCTCCTGGAGATCCGGGTGCTGACGGAGGTATATTTGTTCAGTTTTGTACAAGAAGGCCTCACTATTTCATCCGTAACTTCCTACCAGTTACACCAAATAACAAACAGTTGTGCATACTATATATTTAAGAACTGCACTTCATTATTTGCGTGATGCTGTGAAAAAATCCGTTCATTCGGTGAAAAGCATTGGCAAAAATCGTTCATTTGAGAACCAGTGCGCATGACCTTCTAAACATATGGATTTTAGTGTTGCTCCAAAACAGCTGCTTTTTAGCCGCAAAAATTCGATAAACGGGTAAACGCAAGAATAAAAGAAATTTTTGGAAAGGGGGTAAAATGTCGACAATTTGCTAAGTGCTTATTATTTAATAAATTACTTAACAGTCCACTCCCAAATGGTTACGTCGTCCTTAGAGTGGGCCGATTTCGACTGAGAACAACCAACGTCACATTCTAGTCGGAAAGTTTCGATGATTGATCTCCTCGCTTTTCTTAATTCTCATGTATCACTCTTGTGTATGGCCAGTTCTTAAACGTTTGTTATAGAACCAGGAGTTCCTGGTCCTCCTGGAGTGGATGCAGTTTTCTCTTATGCCGCTGTTACGTGCAATCAGAAGCAATTTGGCTGCATCAAATGTCCCAGTGGTCCACCAGGTCCTCAAGGACCAAACGGTCCACCGGGACCGCAAGGACCCGATGGAGCACCCGGGAGACTTGTTCTGTCCATGATCGGCAGGCCAGGCCCACCAGGACCGCCAGGACCAGTGGGCGATCCTGGAGAACCAGGTCACAATTTTACTATTGAGCTCGAAAGCCACCTATGACCCCTCAATTCAGTCTATTCTAGCACCTTAAAGTTTGTTCCATGAATCGGAAAAACTTTGTTTCCCGCTCGTTTTAATTCATTCTTTGAACACTGAAGTACGTTTCATATATACCCAAGCAGATATTTTCCACACCCAATCTATTCTTTTCACTGTTTTTCTTTTTGTGCTTCTCACCAAAATTTCTTTCCAATTCCTAAACTAAATTTCAAATTTTGCAAGGGAGGAAGTAGAAAGAGTGAAACCACTTACTGAATTTATCAAGAGATTTTAAGAAATTCTGTTGTAGAACTGTGGTGCTTATTGTGTTCACAAAATTCTATGAAAAGTTCTCACATAATAGGCAAACTTTTTTTTAAAATTTCCTCTAAAAGGCTGATAACCACCGAATAAATGCTGTCGTCACATTGTTGCCTGGTTGTTGTAACATTGTTTATTGTTCACTTTCTTATCCGTCACGATAGGCATAGTATACCTCTAACTGGCTTACTAAATTCAATCGTGACAATATGAGTGAGTGGTCGAACACAACAAAGATGGCGCAAGCAAAAGATCATTTGATCATCATTGCACGTTCTTTCGTTGCTCTGATTTCCTAAACGGTGTTAGTTGCAACATTCGTTTACAGGAATTAAAGGTGTTGCCGGTCAACAGGGACCACCTGGCCGATCGTCGCGGTTCAACAAAGGACGTCCTCCGAAGGGGCCGCGAGGACCTCCTGGACAACCTGGGAAACGTGGACCGCCAGGCCTGCCAGGACCAGCTGGCTCACGTGGCCCTGTTGGGCCTGCAGGACCACCAGGGAAACAAGGCAAACCAGGGATTTCAGGTACGCGCTTCCGTATTATTTTCTAGAACGCAATTAACATTAGCTGAACTGACTTTATAGCATTGGGTACATCTCTCAGCATTGCCTGCCTCTTTGCAGTTATAAATGAATGAAAAAAATTGAAGAAAACAATAACTACAGGAAAACCGAAACTAGTGTCTCGTTTAATTTTCTTCCTCCATGGACTGTTATTTTCTGGCCGAGTCGCCCGAGTACGTTAATATCTTTTGTGAGGTTTTGTTTCGACGACCTCCACCAAACTTAACGAATTGATTGATTGAGATTGTTCCCGACAAGCGAACATTTATAGTTGAGGACTGAATGTCACATATCAGAAGTTGCGCTCATCATTTTTCACATACTCACCGATGCAACTTTCAGGAGACAATGGACTTCGTGGCATTCCAGGACAACCTGGAACAGATGCACTGTATTGCCCATGTCCTCCTCGGTCATTCGCTTTTGTGGCTCATAGAAGCAGACATTGAAAAGGGTCGACTTCCACTTGTATTCCTGAAGATTCTCATAGAAGCTTTTAAGAATAAACAACGTGAACTAATCGGTTTATGTTTATTTTTAACATCAACACATTAACTTCGCAGTGAGAGCTGTTTCATTTTCAAAAATGTGAAACAAAACCATTCTGTGCTTCGGAATTACAGAATTACTACATTCATCTGTTCATATCCATTATTCGTGCAAGCAACAGCTCAGGTCACTTTTGTATGCAGAACTCTTTCAGTACTTGTTGCATTAAAACCTTAAATACGTAAAAGGCATTCAGTAATGAAAATCTCATTCCTGCCTAATATGAAGTCAACTTCATTGCACTGTCGTATTGGGCTGCATAAGAAGATGTTGCTTTGCGACACTACCAGCACCTCAAAAGGTTATCAAGGTAGTCCTCCGCTGTGACCGTTGTCGTCCAAGACCCATAACAAATTGTTACTCACCACCAGTCGATTTACTATTATCTCATAAATATAAAACGACTGTTGTTGATAGTGACTTGAATGATGCGTGATCACAAAAAGAGATTTACGAGTCCAGTTTCTGGACAGGTTGCCACCATGAACCACCGATGCCGTGCAGTTTTAGGATTTTCTGCTTCCTGACGTTTGCCCCAGAGCCCCATAGACCCATCCTTTTTTGAATCTCTTCCTGACGACGTTCCTCTTGCTGCGTGAAAATCGCTGTCCACGAAACGTAGTGTTCGGTAGAATTTGTGACCTCATGTTTTGAAAGTTGCATATGGCTTGTTGAAAGTGATAATAAACGGAGGCGTTCGCGGAATTTCTGAGGTGATAAAGCTATGTATAGCGTAAGCTATCAATTCATACAATCATTCTAACTCTGACTGAAAAATTTATTTTGCTGAAAAATCGAGAGGTCAATATTAATACATCGAATGTGCTGTATTAATCACACATTCACCACTGATGTACATAACGCTTTTCTATCAAGTGCATGGTAACGGCTAAAGAAATACATAGTTCGTGGCGCTATTGATGATGAAAACCATCTGCTTATTCGATGTGTCGCATGTTTTGGACGAGAACTAGCTCAGAGGCGGAGGTTTTTGCTTCGTATGCGGGAAGACCTGGGTTCGATTCGCGGGTGCTTATCCGACGACTCGCCAGCAGGCTGACTACCAGGCGTTCCGTAACTGGTCAGAACAAACATGCGTGGGGATGGTTGCCAGCTGCATCGATATGGGAATCGATGAAATTACAGCTGCCTTTGCATCCTTTTGCATCCTCTTTATTAGACGTTTCGACGCTTGGTGTTATCCCTCTGGAATGTGCATCAAACAAAATTATCACTCAGGAGAAATATAGATGTACATTTATTATGCTAGTAGCTGCTCTTCGTCAATAACAAGTTTTTGTGAACTAGTCCAAACTTCTATTCGACATTTTGTGGTGTAAAATATGTAAGAAAAATGATTTGCATTCAAAAGGTTTTGTACGTCATTGAAGACCATATATGAAGAGCTGCAGGGGAACATTTATAAGAAAACATTGAAGGCATCAATTTTGATCATATTTAAAAGACATTAGCGAAAGTAGAGAATGATAAATGCATTCGTTTCGCCAGGATGGCACAGTTCTTGATATTAATTTGCAATGCCATCAGTAATGCATACTGTTCGATTCGCTGTCATCGTACACACAATCGATATTACGCTTGACCTGAACAACCTAAGCCGTGCAATAGACCTGAACAACCTAAGCCGTGCAATACGTAAACGTAACAGTCTTTTTTTGACAAACCAATTTCTTTTTTTTTTGTCGCGGGCAATTGGAATGATCCATTTGGAATAATCCACTTAGCTTTGGTGCAGACGAATCAACTGTAATGTACGCTTTTTGTAAGCTAATAAAGTGATCATTCAGCGGGTTTAGCAAGTCTGTTTTTAAAAGCTCTAAGGGCCAAGAATTTCTTCACCGTTGAAGTTATTTTTTTTATTGCAACAGATCCGAAAAGCATCGAAGAACAAAAGTAGCCTTTTTTAGAGCCAAAAAATGAGTCATCTATAGTTCCGCATCATGATTTATCGTTGACGAAATCTGCATAGCATGTTAAAATGTATGTAATTTTCAATAACAGTAATACAACTGCGAATTCATTGCCATGGAGAAAATCACCATTGCTAGATCGAAGAAAAAGAAAAAAAAAGACAAAAGAATTTTTGAGAAACTGATGAAAGATTCACAAGAATCCGATGAATTAGGCTGCTTAATGCGTCACGGGGAAACTTATTTCGTGTTCCATAAGACGTCTTCGCAAAAACGCTCCTAAATTATCGTTTGAAGAGACGATTCGAACTGTGATTAGTTTTTATAGCGACTCTGAGGCGCAAGCTCTTAATTTCAAGTCGGCACATTGGACATTTCATCTATGCGGTGTACCGTACGTGTATAGAATGTAGTATTTCAGTCATTTTCATTCTACAACACAAAGGCACTCTAGCTATCAGCAGTCGTAAGCGTCATCCTGAGGCCGTTGATATCATAAGTGATTATTGATAACGTACCATAAACTTTAAGGCATAAACGATAAAGGGATAAGACTGGCTTAACTTTCAGTTTTACACTACTAAACACGTTTATGTGTTGATTGAAAACTTTCCTTGTCGATATTTGCATAGCGAAATGGGCGAAATATCAGAAGAGCGTACTTTCAGCTTTCACACATTCTGACTCGCAAAATAAAGAGTACGAGGACAAAAGCACATCGAAATTGCTCTTTGTGACATTCAGAATCAATGGTGCTTACAGCCAATTAAATTGGACGCAACAGTAAAATCAACATTAAGCGGTGTGATTCATTTGAGTATGAAAAAGCCACTGACCTTGAGGCAAACAAATGTGATTGCCGTCGACCCTTCCCACCCCGATTACCAAATGGAACATGACATTCAGTACAATAACGCGTAATTGTTGACTCTCCATGCAGTTTGTGTCAAAAATAGCAAAAGTCACAAGATACGAAAAATAAATGTGTGCATGTATAGAGGAAAAAAATGCATGCATGCATGTTCCTGAGCTTCAAGGTGAAAAAAAAACCTGTATTGACCCATTTTATTGTAACCTGAAAAGTTGAGGCAAACTGAGGCAAATAAGGTGCTGCAGCGGACGAACATTACCGGAACATTACTGAAGTCGTTTTGTACGTACTAAACTTACCAAGTGGACGAAAGTGAGGAAATTGATATTGCTTCCGTTAAGCTCATACCACGCGTTTACTTGTACGATGATCGACTGTAAAAAATTACCAATGTTGTTGTGTATAGTGCATTTTGGATAAGTCGTACAGCTTCAACACCTTCCAACAGTTTTTCCAGTGATCTTATGTAAATCACTGAACAATGAATTTATTGCGCATAGAATGAACACAGCCGTCATAAGTTTTCTTATTATTCACAATAAAAAAGGCCTAAAAAAACGGCTGCCCAACGCTTACGTATATTGGGTCCCATTTAAAGGATAAAGCAGACAAAAATTTATGACGTGAGTAAGGTTGGCATGAGCCAGAAGCATGTTTTTCACATATACGACGTGTTGCCGTATAAGTTAGTCTACTCGTTTTTCCGCCAACGCAACTATGCAAGACGGCTAACCATGAGTCAACATTCATGGTTAGCCGTCTTGCAAACTGAGTGAAAAAAAGCTCCGCTACGTTTCGCTTCCTATCCCTCTCTCCCTCTCATGATGTCCTTTATATGATCTCTGTACCCTGTGGCTTAGGAGAAGCATGATCATTCCATCTGATTTACTTTGGCGATCGATGAGAGGGTCTGCGCTTGAATGATTGTTTTGTCCAACTTCCTTGTTGCTTGAAGTCATTTCTTTGTTTAAACACTTTCTCTCTCACATTCCAGCGGTTTTCCTTAGGTCGATTATTTCCACAGAACCAAGATGCTGCCGACGTCAAAAAATTTGCGCAATCCGATGTTTTAGAATTTTCATGTAGCTGATCAGTACTGCCCATGAGGCTGATTTCATGAACTTATGAAATTTTAGTTCAAAGTTTCGTGCGCATACATTAGAGCAAAGAACCGTGGAGTTTACCGTATCGCACCACGAGGAAGTATGTGCAGTTCGGCGTTTAATTACTCACTGTAGAAAATAATGTCGCTGCTGGGCCAGAAAGGGTGTAATAACGTGTTCTGGAGCACCAGCAATGAACATTATATCTCGATGGCATCAGCTATCATATATTTTCATAAATTTTAATTAACGTTTCGACGCCTTTAACGCTCCTTATTTCAAACAGTGGAACTAACAAAAGTCAACAATCGATGTGTGGTTTCGATATCGAACATCAGATCGAAAACGAATTCGCTTTCTCGTTGATATGTTTAGAAACGTCTTATCGAAAAAATAAAAACGTTTGCAAACTTTAAAATATTTATATCCAGCTGTAATACAATTCAACTAGGCAAGTGAAACGAAACACATGAACTCAGCAGAACCAGCTACACAATAACGACTTGATTGCACCTTAAAAGTAAATGTTGATGCTGGCGCACATAGAACGGTTACGATTGCCTCATTGTCGACTTCTTTTGCAGCATCGTATATTTTCTTGATCGTATCTGTTGTGTCCTCACCGCGATTCTAGATAAAATTACTTTTAACTAAATTTTTTCTAGTGCTTCAATCAAGTAAATGGAGTATTCACAGCAGTACAAAAGTTAGCATTTATGGTTTGGTTGATGTGATTTTTTTTAAAATGCTGATTCGCTTGACTACATCACAAATGCAGCCGGTTTTAAGAGGTGTGACGTCATTAATCAGGTCCTTCAAAATCACCCCTTTCCATACCGCAGTTGTACTTCAAATTCTTTTACTGCTACCATTTCAGTGCGAAGAACGATTTTAAGGAAAAGAGATCAATCTTCGAATGTCTTTTATCGTCAGAATAGCATGATGAGCTGGAATAAAGAAAAGGGAAGATGAGTTGGGCAAAAGCTTTGATGCATTGGTAATGAAGAAGATCTTTGCAATGAGCAGTTGTGTGAGCTCCTCCAGCCTATGGTTGACGCCATCGATTTAACTTCAATCATTTATGTGTCTGTGAATTGTGAAAAACAACTGTCGCCTCCAAACGCGTGCATAAAAGTAATTCAAGTGAACTGACTAGTTGATATAAAATTACTGTAATAAAATCACTAGAACAAAGTCGATGCACAACGGTATCCGATTAAGTGCCAGATGCATTAATTTCTGTGTTCCTAATTTAACTCGTTAGATTTATTCATAGTAACGGCCTTTTAATTCCTGAATATTTGTGATAGTATAAAAACATGCGCTAACCACAAGCCGTTATCTGACTAAGCAACACGATTTGATTCTGTAAGTAATTTGGCACGTGAAAACCTGTATTTCGCGACGAGTGGACAAAGCAGTTGCCATTGCAGACATGTGCAGAAATTATCGATCGATCGATAGTTGCAGTGAGTTCTAGCTTCTCTGACTTCTTTCAACAATTTTAAAAAACAGTTTGATTGAAAAGGAAAATGGAATTTCAGTGCTCCTGACAAATGGATTTGTTGAAAGAAACAGCATGCAAATTTTGATCAATCATAAAAATAGCCAAATTCACCTTCAAAATTACTGAGCGAAGCTGAGTGCTGGTACATAATGACTCCTCACTCAAACTCGGCTTTGCAACAGGACGTCTCGGCGAACATTGCGGAGGGCGCGGTCCAGGAGGTGGAGGAGGTGGACAATCGGGATTTCTTGCTGCACCCATCGTGCTGTCCACAAAATACTGTAGCTGGCAGACAAAAATCGCAAAAATAATAATACACCTCCTCATAGCTGAAAGCCTTGTTCCAACTTGTTAGATCAACGTAGACACTAGTGGGGGTATTTCTGCTCTCATCAGCACTGGCAAAAATTTCAACAATTCGCAACTCAGAAAGAAGTTGGGCAGCCCGCGGCTGAATTCGAAGGAGTCACTGAAGAGACTACAAAACAGACACTTCGTTGTGTTGTAAAGTGCGCGCTGTGCTTAAATAATTATTTGTTGGTGCAGAAACAGTCGAAATTCAAAAAAATGGAACGGTAATGAAATATTCCTGTTTCAATTATCAAAACACATTCAATTCAATGCGAGCTCATATTATTCACGAAACATTCATGTTCCAAAGAATTTTTTATAAGATTCATGAGCGAAAGAAATAAAGAAACATCTTTAGATAAAGGGAGGTGAATCAGTATTGTGACATTTTTGTTTGACCAACGGACTTCGTCGATCGAATTTGCTATACCTCAGATTCCAACTTGAGAATTGGTGCAGCTGGTTATCGTTCATTCAATTCATTCGCTTTTTTCATCAAATTTTACCCGACATTCAAAACGGATACCATAAGAGTGCGTTATGCCTATCCCAATAAATTACGCCAACCATTGTGCGCTCACAAATGTTCCCTCTCAACAAATATAGTTTTTTAACAAAGGGAATACGTTTAAAACGGTATTTTCAAATTAAAATAGTGTTAGCAAATGGGAGTCACGTAATTCATCACTAACGGGTCATCTGTGATGAAAGCTTAACATTTAATAGTTAACTATTAATAGGAATTTGATTGAAATGTGTGCCAATGTAAAACAGCGATTCCCTTAAACGATCTCAAGTGTATTACTCGCTCAAGTTATGGCAATTCATTGCTCTTGTTTACCTGTTAAATTATCTCTTGGCTACCTGCCGATCTTTTAAAGAGCCAGCCGGCACAAAAGTGGTTCCAGCGGATGCGATAACACGAACAGAGCTAACCCCTCCATCGATCGTCAAGGAAGGCGATTCACTCCCGTGTCAATCGAATAAGGGAGGGATTAGAAAACTTTTTCTTGGTACCAGAATTTTAGATTTTTCGAGAAACTATTAAATACTGGGCAATGTTGTACGTTTGTAAGCCACAATATTTGATCCAAATCTTGATTTGAATACACTCCTAATCAATTGTTCGCCTTACAACATTACAACATCTTTACGCATTACTTGAGGAAATTACCCTAATAAACTAGACTCCGAAATAGATATTCCATTTTTCGGATTGCTCCTCTCCTACTTTGTCACTATTCTTACGTTTGCCTAATCTCTTGACAATTTCTAAGCTACTTCATTTTCATCCGACTCCGTTCCTATACTAAGTTTTGCATGTTTTATTTCTAGGTTTCATACTCTATATGTACGCAGCTGCTCCTTCTAAATTTCCTCCTCCTACCAACCTATTACGCCAAAGAAAGAAAAGTGATAGGCGCAGACTCGCAGACTCTCGCCGCCCCCTCCCCCCTCCCCTTTCTGCCAAATGACAGATCTGAAGACTGTTGATCCCAGAGCATTATATACATTTTACCTATGGATCCTTCCCGCCACGCAATCATTAACATCTTTTTTTTCACCCAGCTCTATTCATCTCATCGTGTTCGTATAACTTTTTTTCCCGTTTTTTTTTTAAGTTAATTAGTTCGATTCATCGTGGATAACTGATGTGATGTGTTCCCTTCAGACGATCATTTCAATTTTTTGTTTACGTAATTGATTCTTCCGATTAGTTGATTGGCAAAGAAATGCTTGCTCCGAATATTAATCTTTCAAACAGTGCTGCTTGCACTCAGAGTTTTCTGCACAAATCAGTTATTGATTAAAGAAACGAACTACGAAACATATTGCCCTATGCTTTTGCTTAATTTCTCAAAATTTACTTATCTGTTCATTAGTTGTTTACGCGTAGCTTTTTTTTCATTTGATGCTTAAGACATATGCGTAAGAGATATGTTGAGGTCGCTTTCTATCCACAATTTCTGAGGTTACAATTTCTTGATAGTTGTCTAGAGGCAAATTTTTGCAACCGACATCATTTCCAGCTGGCCTATTTGATTACTGGATGTTCGGAGCATCCTGAACTTCTTTACCTTAGCAAGAGATAGATACTTTGGGTGAGTCGTCGAACTGATGAGGACACCGAGCATGGACTCATTCTTTTAATAGGCATCAAACACTTCTCTATCGGTGTTTCGATAGTGAGGGTACGTTGACTTTTCAAAGTAGCGAGAACACCAACGCTGCGGCTATTCTTTGCTAGGAAAATTGAGACAATATTTTTCATGAACTAAATGCGTAGCAAAATAGACGACGGGAAACATCATGTATCGTCGAAAAATTTGCTTTAATATGATAATCATGCAATGAGCACATAGCAAAATTGTTGATTCCACCCGTCCATACAGAATTTATCGGCCTGAGCCATATAGTTAAGCACCGTCTCTGAGCATATTACCTTAACGCTAGCATCTTCACTTGCCATCTTCACTGCTTCATATATACTCTTCGTACTCACTTCTGCGTTTTCGCCCAAGTTCTGAAATTTGTGAGGAACTTTTGAAAAGAATAATTGAACACTATGAGGGGTCGTGGTATGTTAAAAATGTTGCAAAACGGTTTGCACAACACCTCGACGACCAAACTAGACAACGGTTATAAGAGAACATCCTTAAAAGAGGAATTCAGCCGAAATAAAAGAGAGTTAAGTTGAGCGCAACAGCTGACATGGTACAGTATCGAAGCCAGAGTAACTCATCAAATGCACTTTATATAATGGCACCTTGAGCACATATTCAAAGCACAACCCCTCGTTCGTTTCTAGGCCTTGTCAGCGTATTTTCATCTCATGCGAGTTAGAATACTCTTTATCAAACTACATATCTGTATGAACTCCGAATTGCGGAACAGCTGAATCTTACGAAGGTGTAAAAGTGCTATAACCTTTCAGATGATTTGCTTTAGCACTGGATCACTGCACGCTGAATCATCGTTTCCGCTGCGTGCAGTTCTGAGAGAAGAGCGTTTCATCCTATAGGGGCTGAAGGGCGGTCGCCCAGGAGAAGGTGGTGGAGGGCATCTTGGGTCCATGGTTGCACCAACCAGCGATTCGCACATTAAAATCATAGCACACCAAACAAATGCTGCTAATGCGAAATGCCTCATTTCAGCTGAAAACAAAAAATGAAAACCGCCAAAGAAAAATTCAGCGTCGATCAGCGAGCAATATTCGATAGTTTATCACTTTCAAGTGGGCTTTTGAAGCTCAATAACTTCACCGTTAAAAAGGTCTCAGAGAGAAATTCCATTGCGAACAATGGTGTTCCCTACTCTTGTGATAATTTTCATTATTTACAAGCTAATATGCGCTATAAAATGGTAGTCACTAAGTTGAAAATAGAGTAGCGGGCAAAAGATACTCCACGGCAATTGTTTAAGTCTAATATGTAGAAGTAAAAGATAATCGAAGATCATTGAAAAAAATAATGATCCGGATTTACAGCAAGTGCAGATGCAGATTGATCAATCAATGATTTTCGACCTGCGAATGCTTTCAGTCTAAGAAGCTGCTGCGAATCTAACAGTGTGATTTGCAAACGATCACACTGTTAGATTTTTTGATCACAATCACATAGATCACAAACATTTTGCACACTGCAAACGAGCAAAGTTTCCTGATTTTTAGCCTTTTCATTTTCTTTTATATGCTAGCTTATTTCGTCAAAACCTGTTACTCCCATATGTGCAAAACGTTGCGCATAGTAAAATGCGTAATGTGGATTGCGAGTATGTATCGTTGACTGGCACCGATCTGGTCATTTGCTGTTTCGCTCTTCGTGTTACGTCGCATTATAACGTAAGATATTTCTCAATGTATTTTACTAATCGAAAGCATTTTGACATATAAGATAATCAATTAATCGGAAAGCACTTCAAGGTGTTAACTACGGTTCGATTCAAGATGCTAACCGATAATCGGACAATATATATTCATTTATAGACACGGCATGTACTGCTGCTATTTGAGTGCTGTCGTGTGCCCATCAATGTTTGCAGCCGAAGGATTCACCTCATGAGGCAAACTGATTGTTCTGTTCAATGAAACCGACCTCATATTTTCTCTAAACAGTCTTTCGGAGATTCCTCTCTATTAAATTTTTATATTAATTTGTATTAATTCCTATACAATTCTTGTATTCGGAGGTTCTTTGTATTTTTTTAGGGTCAACTTATGTTAGGCAAAAATTTTCGCTTTTTTCTTTCTTCCTATTCACTTCTTCAACCGGTCAACTTTCAGCTCAGTAACACCAGAAATTCTCCCTGAACGTAGCAAGAAGTTTTGCAATATGAAGTAGTTGCAAAACTTTCAGCTCCTCCTCCCAGATCCATTTATAGTCAATGCTGAGCAGCAAGCATATGCATGCAATATCAAAGAGATGTTTTTGTTTCCTTTCATTGCATCACCTCATCAGCTAATTTCCTTCATTCCTTGACAACGTTAAACATGCCAAGGGCGTTCTATACTGGAACTGGTATTATGCCATCGAAAAGTCATTGGAAATCACCAATCATATCATACGCACAAACGCCCAATCAGACGAAATCTATGTTACTACTTTGGCAGCAACAATTCCAAGAAAGTATCGAACGCATACTCGTCTCAAAGCTATGTCAGAAGCTTTCCTTGAACAACAATGCATCTTCTCAGCTCGTCCGTCGAGTTTGCTCGAGCAAGCTTTATGCAAGAGCACAGAAAAAAATACTCACTTATTGTTATAAATATAAAATGATATATATCAAATGTCAAAAGTAGCGATCGCCTTTCATCTTAATCGTTTCTCAGTGTAGAGGTGAGCAAACCTCAATAGTCGGTAGTGACCTTGCTGTTGCAACGCTACAAGTTATCTTCAATTCACTGATTTATTTACGAGAAAAAAAACAAAAACAATCCAACAGAGAGCACCATCGTGATCGATAACCGCAAAGCACGGATCTATTTCACGACAATCGAATGCAAAAATAGAGGGTTCTGAAGTGTAAACGATTTCACGCGTTATTTTTGCCCGGCTTAGTCGATTGCTGAATATACCGTATGTTCAGTACCGTATGCAAGAATTTGACTATTTAAAACAATTAATACCGTATTATTCCGAATAAAACGGTCACACATAAAGTCGAAGGATTTCTAGAGGCTTAAATTTATTGGGCAGGACTACTTTTTTATAATGCGCTAGCAACTCATATAGTTCTCATTATCGATTTGCTGGTGGATTTTCCGATAAAGCTTATTTGGTTACCTCGAATAGATATGCCCGCTAGCGCATTTCGAAAAGTTGAAAGTAGGGGTAAAGGGGGAAGGAGGGTGGTCGTGGAGAAGAAAGCAGGAAAGAAATGCCGGCACTGACTGATGAAAACAGGAACTGCGCGCAGGAAAAATTTAGAATTTTGAAAAAGTTGGAGGAAATGTGTCGATGAAGGCGAAATTGCTCTAAAGAAATTTCTCACACCTATTATAAACTGGAAGTATAAAGCTTTTTCTTGTTGCAAAAACACACTGTTCCCTGATTAAAACGTTTAAAAAATTCTCCTTAGTCAAACTCAGAGAGGGCAGAGTCTAACGACCCCATTCTTCAGAGTGCCACTACAACAAAATACCCCTCCTCCCCCAGGCCTCAAACTGTAATTAATACAATAAAAATCATTCATTTTAGGGAAAAGGCGTTTTATTCGACAGGTAGATTTCATAGGCCTTACTCCGGACTTTAGAAGCATCCTCTACCATAAGATAGCTCGCTTGAACTAATAGGATACAACAAAGTATAAATAGTGCATCAAGACTAACTCTCTCTTTTCGTAAACGGGTTTAGAAACTCGTTCGGACTACCAGCAACTGAGATAGCAGTGAAAATGCTTGAGTTGAAGCATCTTCGTTCAACCACGCAAAACAGTTCAAAACAACAAATGTAGGGAGAAAAAAATAGATGTCAAAAAGATACAGAACTTATGTCTTCATTAGTATCACCTCGATCACGCCGGGACGACCGTCGAGAAGTGCCATCACAAATTGAGCTGACGGAGTGTTCACTTGGTACTTCATGTAATGGTTGCTTTCTGGAATCCTCGTTGAGGTGCTTTGCTTTTTCAAATACTTCAAAATCGGGCACATCACTTTTTTTCAGTACGCTGCTCCCTTCCATCTCTCCTCTCTTCATACGTTCATAAAGTCGTTTACTCTCTTTCACTGAACGTCGCAATCGATGCGCATGATACGTACGAAAAATAAATATCACCATCATAACTACTCCTTGCGAACCGTTAACCAAATTGAACAAGTAGTGAAACGCGGTCACATGCGGAATAAATAGTGTGAAATATTGAAAGATCTGAAAAATGTGTAAAAATTGAAATATCGCCAAATTTATGCTCATGAAGTTGTTTCGGAAAGTTCCAAGATAAATATGGTATTGCCCGAACTGGCGTATGCTGGGAAACCAACAAACAGAAATTGCGTACAATTCTTTTAAACGATTCAATGCACGCATTTGATAAAATCGACTGCAACAGCTTTGACGACAAATATCGGGTGTAATATTGCTAAGCGTTTGATTCATCAACTTCCCAGCATGCCAAGTTATTTAAGTTATTTTGATTGGATGACGTGTGAAAAGATAACGAAGTAAAAAAAAGAACTTTGAGAGAAATCATCTGCAGTGAGCTTTTTTTTTAAAAGCTTCCT
Organism: Toxocara canis; assembly: GCA_000803305.1. NCBI lineage: Eukaryota > Metazoa > Nematoda > Chromadorea > Rhabditida > Toxocaridae > Toxocara > Toxocara canis. The sequence continues at coordinate 608,088 of JPKZ01000761.1, forward strand.
GAGCGTTGTTATGCCTAGCAAAAGCGCTCCCTTCTTCAAATTACCGCATGCATTATTTGAAAGTCATGCAGTGACCAGGTAAGCATCGATGATGATCTCGTTTAATAGAGTCATTTCTTTAAATGAGAAGTCATATATCCAATAAGAAAACTTAGGCTTGAAGAATGAAAGGATACGTAGACGAAAATGATCCGTTTATATTGCTGGTTCAAGAGAACGCAATTAGGAGAGCAGTCTCTGTTAAATCGATGGGAAGGTGGCATTTTTAGTTTGCGACAAAACACCACAATGAACAGCATACCCAAGGAACTCCAAGTGTAAACTGTACGAGAAGAAGTGTGACGATTTTAAGCCTCTGCACTGATTTCGTATGCGTTAACTGAAACAATCGTAATGCTTTCTTCTTGTTACCTATCGTCGTAATATACATATGCACTATAGGTAAAAGTGCTTTGTTATTGCATTTACTATAACACCGGCAAGAATGCTCAACTTGTGTAAATATGTGCACATACAGCAATATTCAGAAATAAAAATTTATAGATAATGAAAAATGCCAACAAGGACCTGAAAGCACCCGACGGACCGGCTATTGCCCATGAAGTGTGCGGTAAGATTTGCCTGCTCTGACTGACCAGGCAAACAGCAAATCGTTGCGATATGAAGCCGAATCAAAAAAAAGTCGATTCTTCTAAATTTTCATCCTCTTACGTGAGCTGTATAAATGTGCGGCTATTTTGGCATATGTAAAGTTTGAAAATGAAATAGAAGTAGGACTTCCTAACCTGTCTTACAGTGATCCCCTTAAAGCATAGTCGAGGAAAGAGTCGATACAAAATCATAATGAAGCATATTAATCCGTTTACAGATACGATGCCAATGGGAAGGGCAACAGCTAAGAAAACATAATCCGGACGAATCCAGCAGCTGTAATTCATTAGCCACTTTATCACTGGAAGCCTACCTAATTACACAATAACAACAACAACAACAACAACCATTCGACATCCTATTTTCCTCCCGTGATTATTTCATCGATTTTTGAAAGCTCTGTGAAGTACACGTAGAGCAACAAATCACAGCGCGTTAATTCATAGACACTGAACGGTGTTGAAATGCACTGCGTTTAATACGACGATAAATGGCTCGGCTGTGGGCTCATTTCAAGCAGCAAAATTGTATTATCAGACCAATGCCATCATTTACAAGGCATCCCAGCAACTTAAAAAACATTTTCAAGCGCACTTAATTTTCATTTTTTTTCATGCAATGGATTTCATGAACCATCTTGTCATAGGTCATGCAAGCTGTCTTTAGTCTCATTTCGGGTGTAATCCATTTAGTTACAAATAGGTTATTCGGTGACGATCATCATTTTTGGACTGAATAAAGTGAAAATGCAAAAAGTGGAAAAGTGAAAAAGTGAAAACCTTCATTTGGAAGTGAAAAAAATGCAAAAAAAGGTGCAAAATACAGAAATGGGCGATGAGAGTAAAATCATGAAAAACCTACAAGCGATCATTTCTTGTGAAAAAGTCGGAATTGGTTATGGCCGTAACAACGGTTATTATAATTGGTATGCCTGAAACGCAAAAGGTCAACCAGGAACGACGAGAAAAAGTAAAATCGAGACGCTATAAAGCAGACAGGCAGAACGTTGCTTCATCTTTAAACCAACAGGTCGAGCAAATCATAACCGTCGGTAGTAATGTTACTGTTCCCCATACAATCTACGTTAAATAAGTGGAAGAAAGCTAAAACGGCCATAACAAAGCACTGCTATGTATCCCATGCTTAATAATTACCTTAGCATCAGCAGATATTGCCACAAAATCATTAGCCTCTGAAAACACGTTTTTGCGTTACGACGAGGCATTGGTCTAAACGCTCGATTCCAGTAGCAAAAATGAACTTGAAAGCAAAAAAGACGCTCTACTCACTGGATATAGATGCCGCCAGAAACTACAAGTATATTCGTTTTCCAGAACTGACTGAGGACATGTTCTTCTCATTGTGCCCACTTCGCAGTTTGAAAAAAAAAGAACTCAAAAATTATACCACAAAACAATTACCAATTCCAATGAAACATGCGGCGAAAATATTGGATGCTCTCCTCAGGAATCCTTCCAGATAAACGGACGGAACAAACGAAGATAACACTTTGAGTGATTGGAACGTAGTCATAATCATGCTACTGAAAATGTTTCAGGTTACGAGTGTAAAATTGACCTTAAAATAGTCTCGCAAAACCATTAAGGGAAAACTCCGTAAATCAAATGAATGGAGCTTTTAGTGAAAAATTCTTAGCAAATCAATTATTAAAAATTGACGGGCAAGAAAAAAAAGAGAGCACAAAATGGTAACCTAACTTCATATCGAGATATGTTCACCAAACATTTCCAAAACGAACTGATTAAGCTCCTCATAGAGAAGCCGCGTCTCTTTAAATCTACGCATCTTTTATGCACTCCTCTTTTACGCCATTCGTTATTGCTGCATTGATATTATTTTGCCCAGATGGGTTAACTGCATTAAATTTGAACTGAAATTTGTGGTTAACGACGAAAACCTCTTGCACATCTTGAAACAAAAGTATTTTCCAATACATCCGCTCAAAATGTTTCCAGTGGAGGGAATTCCTCAATGAATGGTATGGTTTTTTTAACCATAGCGTGCGTTTAGTTGTCGTTAACGAAAAACGGTTTGGTTTACAACACCACCATTCATTACTTATAGTTATGTAATCATGTTAATATAAATCTTGCGAAACGATTATTTTATGTGGTATTGTACGCGCAATGCAAAAGCACTAACATAGAACAACTGTGGTAGAGAAGCTATAAATTATACGTACGTTAAGAACGTAGTATAGGTCATTCCCGCGACGACTGCACAATTCGTTCCAACAAGATTCTGATCGGTGAAATATGTGAACATAATGAAAAACAATAGCAATCCGGTAATGTACAATATCCCGAGGGTATCGTCTACACCGCGAGGCTGGTACTGCAACACAAACGCAAATGCAACGCACAGACGACCTCGATGGTATCTGAAAACGATTCATTATTAAGGTCGATGCATCATTCCAGACGGATAGGAAACCTGATGAACGCAGAAACCAGTAGCGCCGGGATTCTCCAACGATCAAGAAGGGTTAATCATTCGAAATGATAGAAGGAGTGGACTTGAATTAGTATTGTGAACTTTGAATGTAACTACGGGCCTCGGCGCTTGAAGCGAGACCACTGGTATTTACACTAATGAGCCGGCAGAAAATGGTTCTTTAGCATATTTTTGTAAAGCTTCTTTCATAATGTTCTAAGCTTCACGTAGCGCAAGCTAATTTGCCACTACAAATCGTAAAATTTCGTTTAGTGAGAAAAACTACAAATGAAATGGGGTGAGGAAGGGGAAAGTGGGCCGCCACTCTCATTTTTCATGCTCTGAGAGAGATTTAACTTCCCTACTATATTAGCACAAATAACCACCACCAAAAATAAAGGATCTGCGAAGCAACACTTCCTACGTATGCCGACACTAACAAAAACGAACCATTGCGAAATCCGAATTTTTTCTCGAAGCACTGAGAAATCCGAATTTTTCTTGAAGCATCGCGAAACCCAAATTTTTCCCTAAGCATTGCGAAATCCAAATTTCTCTCTAAGCATTGCGAAATCCGAGTTTTTCTATGCTCTAGTTTGTTTATACAAATAATATCTGAGCTATGGACGTTGTTGAGCTAGGACTTATCTGAGGAACATAAAGAGCTTTTTTCACACGTTTTGCTTCGTTTAGTGGGTCAAAAATCAAACGTACAATTTACAAAGATAGAATAACGTTAAAATCGCAAGTGAAATTACTGAAGCAGTTCCAATTGTGAAGCCAAGCGAAACGAGAATATCGTTGCATAGCGCTGGATCGGTGGTCATGCCATTCTGAAAATTCACAACATTCTAGTAGGACAAAACTCAGTTTCGATTTAATCTTTGGAAAAAACTCTTGATTATTTAAAATGCTGATAAACAAAATCGACTCGGGCAGCAAAGTTTCCTTTCCCACCAACGTCATTAGCAGAAAAGATGACGACCATAGGTGCTTGTGACATATTCATTATAATTATTTCTGCCGAACTCTTTTCCAGAATATTATTATTTCTGCCGAACTCTTTTCCAGAATTATTTCAATGAAGGATAATTTTTGGAGTGGGAAATTCTGCTAACGTGTCTGATTCCGATTGGCATAGCTCATTATGATGTTCGGAAAATTCCAGTACTTAACACAGAAGATAGTAAGCTTAGAAAGCTTAGCTATAAGTGATTGCCTGGTCGAATCTATTTAAGATTTTCTTACGAAGGACAAGTGATGATAAACTCAAAGATCGCGACAGTTCATTTCTGACTCACTAAACTGAAGCCCTAAAATTCATAGCGGCAATCAAGCGGAAAATATTAATTACAGTTTTGCGTACAGCAAAACACAGTAACTGCAGCATACAAAATAATAAGTAACGTACTACAAGAAGTGTAAAATCGGTGAGGTGCACGCATCGGGATTCGTAATGGCGACCATTTCTGGAACTGAATACGCTACATGCCTGCTTTGACCAACCGCTTTTCTCCAAATAATGTGAAACTCCAAGTGTTCCATGCAAAGGTGACGGTAGCTGTAAGTCGATGGCAATATACGTATGTCGAGTTGGCATCAAAACTATTTCTTAGAAAAATCATTAACTCCTCATCATTAGTCTCAAAAAAATTACTAATGAGTGCCTTCAATAAGCCCAAATACGTGAACATTGCACCCTGCTATCAGTATGGTTCCAAGGACTTAAAAATCTCATGGTTTGGACGAACACTGCAAAAGGCCTTGGCAAAATCGGCATGAGCACACATCGATTACTCACTAATGGATTTTTGACACCGTGAAGCGCAAGTATGTCATTTAGCTGTGAAAGACACTGCGCATGCATTTATACATAAATATGAACGATCGGGAATGATCTTGTTATATGAAAACCAAAACCGTTTTTTGCCTATAACTACCCGGCTCATCACACAATATACATGATGGCTACATAGGAAATGCAAGCCATCCTAGAAACAGCAACTGAGTGAATCGTTTCGAATTGCCCAGCCGAGAGACAAGTCTGACTGACTGAATGCGTCAAAAATTCCTTTCACATGAGAACTTTAGAAAATTCATCAAAAGTTTTCCACATTTACAAGGCGTAATCGGCGAAAGTTGATCATCCTGATTAAGCTTTTATTAAGTTTACATAGTTGCGAAAGCAATAATAGCAACCTTCTTTTTGCCATATCGTAAAATCGCCATTGTTTGGTTGACACCATCAACGATAAGCTGCGACACTACAGAATTGTTACTCAACAACGTCGCCGACAGAACACGGCGATCAGTAAGGAACTGACCAACCATACAACCGTCAGCGATTTCGTTTCTTCGATCATCATGCGATGTACGGTCCGCCTCGTTTCCAACAAACAAATTCGGATTGCGGTAGACCACAAAAAAAGATTTGGAAGCTGCAATTCCTGCGTATTTATCATCCCCCTGCGATTACTCTTTTTCTTTATCATATAGTGGAATTACTTTATCCGAAATCATGACAGCAGATTATGCTGATAAAGACAGCGTAGATTAAGCCGCTAAGGAGTTTTTGGCCCTGCCTCAAAAATAATTAGATTGTCGAAGTATCACGGTGATTATTTGAGATGAATGGTTGGTAAAGTTTGCCTGATTGGGACAGTTTCTAGTAATGCGCCTTGTCGCGAGCTGCTTCCGAGAGGATGCTCAAGTGATAATTTTAGGGCATGCCTAAACATAACTACTGCATATTTTAGCGGAATAGATCAAAATGACAGAGGCTTAGATCACGGAAAAAACTATTTGGCTATCCGGAGACTAGCAGAATCTACCAATCGTGCATTTCGCTTGGACCGCTGCCAATTCTGAAAGTATAAAAGTAATGGGAAGATAAGCCGAAGTCGGTTTTTTTGAAAGGACGGTACACGCTTAATGTGTGCTGTGAAGTTGATATGTCGAATAAGCGAAAATGTTGCAAAGACTTTTTACGCTTGCCATGTGGCAGTGGATCGATTTTTTAATGTGATTTTGATCTAAGCCAATCCATATTATCGACCATCAGTGCATCCGCGCCTGTCTGCATGTCTGTTCGATAGTTTCAACTCACCGCTGATCGCAGTCGCCGCGATGAAACTTAGCGCGCATATTTTCTAGCATACGTACCTCAAAACAACCTTCGAGCAATATTCAGATGGATTTCTTGATGACTCACAGTGCATGGGAGCTAGCTTGGCGGAACCGAGAGGAAAGAGGAATAACTTCAGCTAATGGAACCAGTTTGAGTTTATGTGACATAGAACGTTGCAAATTACAGTGCATATTTAGGCAAATCTCAAATAGTAAATTTATTGAGAGAAAGGGGAAATTTTGGGGAATAAGCGCTAATGTTTCTGGAGAATGTGCGGCATCAGCGGAATCAATCGTAATCTCTTATAGTGCATATTTAGTCACAACTCAAATAGAAGCTTCGTTCTATCACCATTGCTTTACAATTAATGTTACTATAAGCCATTTGATCGTCGAACAGGCAGAAACACATGCGCCTGGCTAAACATCCATCGTCTCGTTTTCGAATATTTATGCAACGAATTACTCAATTAGCCGCATATCTCCTCACCCGTTATCGCTCGTTTCCACTCATATTAAGCCATTCTATGTTGCGCCTCGTGGGAACAAAGCATTTCAACGAAACGTTCCAGAACAATTTTAAAGTATGTCCGCTGTTTCTATTCTCTTGCCGTTCCTCCGACCTATCAGCACCTTCTAGAACTAGACGCTGTAGTATAAATTCACCTTCTCGGAATCCGCGAATTCCATTGCCTCTCCAGTGTTGTCCTCTTTGAGCACACAGACCACTGTGGTCAGAAGCCAGCAAAGTTAAACCGTCGATTCCAGCGATGTACGCAAAGAGTTGAAGGGGGAATCGAAAGTTTCCCTTTCCAGCTCTTTTTCTTCAAAAATTCTTGCTTTTTTCTTGCCACTTTAAGCAGTTCAATTTACCAATTCTAGCTGTTCTGGCAACCACCGGTGAGTGGGCGAGTTCATTTGTGCCATCCCTCACCACATGTCGATTGCACAAACTGTATCACGAATCATCGAGACCAACAAACTAGTTGTTCTTGGAAGCGTTGGATATTAAAGAGGTTCCATTTTTATTCGAACTAATCTGAAATGCGCCTCATTTTTAAAAGAAATTATGTGGATGACGAGCAAAGCTGTAGAATACGCGGTTGAAGACAAAGAAAGAAGAAGCACCTTGAGACCTGCAAATAACGTCATGAGGTACGGATATGGAAGCGCCATCGTCGATATCTAAATCGTCGGCATCCTCAGCGGTGAACAATTTGAAACTTTGGCCATCGTCTGCAATGCCTTCCACTTGATCGTCTTCATCGATTTCCGATTTGCAGTCAACGTCCCAACCCACCAGTGCAATAAGACTGCCGTTCATGTACTCGGCTCTTGCAGGTGCGTTGCGAAATAAATTCGGAAGGCTTTGAAGAAATCTGTATTTAGCGAAATTAGATATTGGTGATGACCTAATGAGCGGTGCTATTCATATAAATGAGAGCAGCAACGTTCACACGGCATTTCGCCTAAAGTTCCATACTTGTTATGAGTTTATGAAGCGAAATAATACCATTTTTCTTTTGCTTGCATAATCTTTAAAATAAACGTCGGAGTCTTATAAAGAAGCAGGCAACAGCTCAATTGAACGATTCCATTTTCCATATTTCCTTTGGTTTCCGTAGGGTTACGCTTCACTGACTACTTTCGATTTCCAATACTCGTCACACAATGGGAATAAGTATATGAAAGATTCACGAGCAACTTTGCGCGAAGCCCTATCTGCTGTCTCCATCTGCTCTGTACATACAGTTAGTTGTTCTCTTAAAACACATATAAGTTATTTCGTTGATTAACCTTAATATAAGTCTCAAATCAGAATCGTTTGCAGCTGAAATTTTTTCACATCTTTACTTCTATCCATGCCTGGAAAACTTCGCAAAGTTACTCGGTAAAAAAATCGCACAAAAAGAAACAATCCTAGTAGTTCACCTGTTTGTCGAATTGAGAGCGCCGCTGTTACTTCGATGGAATAGATCTTCAGGTAATGCGAGAATCGTATCCATAATTTCTGAAACAGTGATAAATTCCTGGACGACAACTGTGAACGCGGACGATGATTGATCTTACCTGATTTGTGAGATTCGAAACACGTGTTCCATTGTAAATGATCAACGATAAGTAATAAATGTCTTGCGCCGTAACAACTGAAGTCATCAGCAAATTCTTTACACGTTCAAGTACAATGCCCACATTGTCGTTGTTCAACGTAATCTGTAAGCATCGATTATCTTTGACCTCTCAGTAGATTTGTTGATCTTAAAAGGTTCTAAAATGCAAATGCTATCATGGTTAATTAATGACTGAACACTGCTTAGGGACGCAATAAAATGTACCAAGCGTTATAACGATAGGCATTTGCAAATCTCATGAAAGATGCACTGAGTTACGAGTTAAGATACATCTGCGTTGGAAAGAAATGAGTATTTCTTTCGCTGTAGCAGTCGACGAAAAACACCAATTGTCATCATAGCACAGCTCAATAAGTAGACCGATTTACAGTACGCATTTTGGAGGAAGGAGAGAGTAAGACTGTAGCATTAAAATGATAGAAAGTAAAAGGCGCCTATGGGAAAATTTAAGGTGGTCGTGTCGGAAAAGGAATTTGAAAAGAGGAAACGACGCTGACGATGGAAAAAAAACGCAATCGTTAGACAATTTTCATGATATTTGCAACATGTCAAAAACCCTTTGATGCAAACGGAAGTTGAAATTTCGAAAAAATAACCACCATAATGGCATTCAAGTTGCAATATCTGACAATGCAATTGCATACGCGCTTTCCAGAGCTGCAATGTTGGCTTTGCGACAAACAAAACAGAATGCTATATGATAATTCCAAGCTGAGCACATTGGTCTTTCGTGGCGCTCTACTTGTTCGTTTGAACTCTTATTGCTTAAACAAAACGATTCATGATCGACCGATATATCGAAATGCTCTAACAGCTAGAAAACTAGAAATGTTCAGTATGAGAGCCGTTGAGCTTGTATAGGCAATCATATACTTAGCGCATTTCAATAAGAAAATATTCTAACATACATTTGCGAGAAGCTGAAATGAATCACCACAGGTTGAGCAATTAAAGATTGGCGTACTCGAATTTTCACCTGCAAATGCAAATACTTTCAATCAATTTTTTTTCAATCAATCAATTTTCACCAAATATTCAATCGCATAGAGAGTCCAGTCTTTTGATAGTTCTTCCCTTGTCATGCTTGGTTGTTCCGAAATATAATATTACTTTGAGTTAGGTCATGAAAGGTTGCAGGATTTTCGCTGGGGGATGACGACTAATGAAATCGTCAAAGCAAGAAAATGGACTCGAACGAAGGCGGTAAAGTCGATTTCGGTGTGGTGCCCCTATCAACTTCAGCAACGTCTTCGTGAAAGGCAAAGCTGCTAAAAATAGATACGGTTGAAAAATCAAAAGCTGAGTGCCGCGTGAAAGAAGAAGAAAATGAACGAATAGTGGTAAACCTCTTAGTGGAAATTCGAGCGCTTATTGCGATCGTTTTATGGCTTTAACAAAACGCCTTTCGTACAAATCATTGCTTTCTCAACATACCGCGTTGTCTCCAACACAAGCCTTCCTCAAAACAAGTTCGTCTTGAACATGGCCTCATCCCTTCTTCGATCTTACATTTGAAGAATTTGATGCCAGCAAACTTCGCAGGCTTAATTACTTCATGAAGAAGTTCTGTGATCACTGCATTCAACTCGCGGCATTTGCCCTTGCTTACATTTTAGCGTGCTTTATAAGTAATCCTACACTGGCGTAAATCCGTTGTGATGCTGAGCAGAAATCATTGTTAGTGGACTGGAACAATTTAAAAAAGAACCAATACAATTCTACTGGTGTTTTTGCTGCGGAACATCTTGGAATTCTTGGATGTTTTCACTTCCTTTTATTGGACGAAAAAGAGGAAGGGAGTGTGCAGAAAGGAGGGGGGGGGGGGGGGGGGGGGGAGTGGGTGGGAAAGAGGGTTATTGCGACTGATTTTGCTTTCGAAGGGTTTCGGAAATGTGAGTACTGTTGGCCAATGCAAACATGCACTGAGTAAGTGTTGGAAACGAATTGCGGAATCATCTTATACGGGAATTGGCTAAGACGACTGTTGGTGGCGAATCTTGTTCGATATGTTTAGGCCAATTATCATAAGGTAAATAATTGGAGCTGTGGACGACATATGCTCCCGTTGCATTTTCATTGAGTTTATATAACGCTCCATGACTGTTTGGCTACTTTTTGATAAATAGGGATTTCCAGATCATCCATTTACAGGAGAAGGTCTAAGCATTCGCCAGTTCTTTGTTATAGCTTTCAGTTTATCTAGTGCTAATTTCTGCAGGGCACCACTTCGGAAGGAAGTCAAAAATGTGTGCTTGAAAACTTGAACTCAAACTTCAAGGAAGAAAAAGAAGAAAAGTTGAGAGTACTGTGCTGGACGTCTGCGTAATTCATGAGGTCGTCTCTAAACCTTAACAACATCTTTTCTCCATCATCTCATCAGAAAGGTTTGAAAGAGACGATTAATTTGAAACTACCGGACAAAAACTCTGCTGCGAACTGTGCTGGTTCATTTTTACCATGACACAATCCGTCAATTTTCTTTGCGTACGAGACAGACGACTTGATGATTCCACTACAACAATTAGCACAACATTATGTGCCAAATTAAAGGGATACTGTGAGCACAGATCTAAAAGGTATTCTGGTATCCGGACAGGAAATATGGGTATTGCACCCCTTCGAATTATATTAGCGTATGAAGTAAGACGACGACTTGAAAATTCGACTTTAGCTGCTTAGACGAAATTGTGAGTTATAGTTTTTTGAAGCTTCTTATAGCCTTAAGTATCACTACAATACGGAAAACAGTGGACCCCTGTGGAGCCGAATGAATAACAAACGGGGTGTTACCTGTGGCAGTTGGTGCTGAGGAGGTAGTAATGGGCGACGATGTTGAAGAAGAGCTCGTAATGGTAGTCGCGTTCGTACGAATGATGGGATTGGAAGTAATCGTAGTCGCGTTCGTACGAATGATGGGATTGGAAGTTAAAGTTGTGGAAGAGGGATCTATTGGCGCTGGTGGTTTGCAGACAGCAGTACTTTGATTACAGTAAACAAATGAAGTTACCGATTCAATCGAAGACTCGGCTCCAAATGAGAGACACTCGTTGGACGTCAGCGGATGCTGGAAATTACTAGAGAGTGTGTCATTCAGCTTGTATATCGAAAATGCGGTTGACTTAGTGGCACCGTCAAAGAAATATGAAAAGTAAAGTTGGCAGATACCATCACTCACAGCTAGTCCACAATACGCCTGATACGTTGAACATCTGCAAAACAAATTCGCATTTAAATGCTGCAGCAATTACTTGGTCAGTTGCTCATTTTGCAAACATTTGTGTTGGTTGAAAAACAAATGCAAAATGCAAAGACATAATGCCTAAGGTGTAAATAGTTAATGGTTCTCGTGAAGCATCGCTTCTATTCGCAAACTTAACGTGAAAATGACCAAAAGAATAAACAGAAGCTTAATTGAATACCTTATGCTGTGATTGTTCGTGCAAAAAGCATCAATCATATAGATCAGCTCTCCAGGAAATGCGCCTTCATATTTCACCGACGCCTTCAGGACGTTAACGGACGATTTATCAATTCGAACTAACATAAGCACGTTCGTCTTTCTAATTTGACGTCCTTGAATCATTGCCGTATAGTTGACGTCCACTTGGTAAGCATCGCATGGATTGACGGCATCCAAAGGAATCGTTCCGCTCACTATGAAAAGTGATTCCTTTCATGTATGATGATGATTAACGTTCCACCCCCCCCCTCCCCACCCCGCCCCACCCCCCCCCGTGTTGGTTGAAAAACAAATGCAAAATGCAAAGACATAATGCCTAAGGTGTAAATAGTTAATGGTTCTCGTGAAGCATCGCTTCTATTCGCAAACTTAACGTGAAAATGACCAAAAGAATAAACAGAAGCTTAATTGAATACCTTATGCTGTGATTGTTCGTGCAAAAAGCATCAATCATATAGATCAGCTCTCCAGGAAATGCGCCTTCATATTTCACCGACGCCTTCAGGACGTTAACGGACGATTTATCAATTCGAACTAACATAAGCACGTTCGTCTTTCTAATTTGACGTCCTTGAATCATTGCCGTATAGTTGACGTCCACTTGGTAAGCATCGCATGGATTGACGGCATCCAAAGGAATCGTTCCGCTCACTATGAAAAGTGATTCCTTTCATGTATGATGATGATTAACTTCCACCCCCCCCCCTCCCCACCCGGTCCTCCCCCAACCTCGGACCCCCGATAGCCACAAAGTGGTATTTCTAACCTCTGGGGGATGTAAACGTCCCACAGACGAACTTTCGCGTCATGCTTTACAACGATACAACCGTCCAGTGATTCAACGAAACAGAGGGATTGGAAGAATAAAGAAAAGTACAATTAGCTCTTGATGATACCTGAGTCAACTATACTGCAGTACATTTGTTCATGTTAGCACGCATGACTCAGTGAGAAATGGTGAACGTTTGCCCCCAAAATGCATAAAACTCTTTTCATGGTAACTATTATAATATAGATCCTCAAAGGCAGTATTGTTTTTAGTAGCAAATCGCAAAATGTGTCCTCTCGAGAAATATGACAATAAAATTGCACATACCATGAAAGGAAAGTAAAAATGTGCAGAGGAACACTGTTAATGGCAGATACGCCATCGCAATGCGTTATCGGTTCCTAGAGCACACAAATAAACCATCTTTATGGCTCATGCAATGATTATACGTATCACGCTGATTTTTTCGCCTGCAAATGCATAGACCATCGGCCACAACAGTGAGCGCGTTGCCAGCTAATAAACCGAAATGAGTGCAGTAAATGCAGTGTTCTTTGATGTAAAGTGGAAGCTGTTCTAAATTGATAGAACAATACATTACGTTCGTGTGGCGCGCTTCGATAATGCTTATTCACTTTTTGACTCCTCCTCCGTGGGTTATAAGCCTCTTTTGGTGCAAGCTGCGTAAGCGACTTTTTGGCGTTAGTATTTGGCGCATGTGGTTCGAAGCCATACAGTCGTATATCGTACTGTAATGTCACATCCCATATTTTACAGGTACGTCACATCCACCGTATCGCATCATATGGATTTGCAACGTATTCGAATGTTCAGTTTGAAAATTAGGTGGATGCAGTTAGGCGGTAATCCACAAAAATTTTTCTCTGCTGTTGCATGTTTCGAAACCATCGAGCGCTCAACGCATAGATGTGTGAGAGACATTCGGTCAGTGTACCAGCCATCGATTTTGGCTCCACTCCGCAGACCTGGTACATCCAGCGTGAACTTTTGGACTCTAGCGTCACCGGTGCCGATCATCCGGTGGACCAGTTACGTGCTCTCAGCGCACCAAAGTTGTAAACAATAAGCTTCGGCGCGATGAGAAAATGCTGAAATACAAATGCTAGCGATGCTAAATTCCTTCAGATGTTTCGGGGCAGTTCCCTACTGGGATGCCAGACTGTTTTAGCATCGTATAGGGAGCAGCCCGAAATTAATCCTTCTTCTGCATAGAACTTTCAGCACACTTAGAAAGGGGCATTGATGGCTTGGCGAAAAGCAGATCACCAGCTCACTGGAATTCGGGATGTTCATTTCGGAATCGCAATGCGCTGTCACGCATCTGCGACCATATCTCCTTACGCATCCTACTTGTATTAATCTACTTTGCTTTGTCATCAACAGTTTCGCTATCTACAATCTCCTTGAAGATCAAACTACGTGACCAGGTGGCAAGATCTTATGCTTGGCCAGCTGTGGGTTACTCAAAAGCATACATTTCGATGAAAAAACCTTGTTGTTCCCGTTAACCCTAAACCGCCTCAACCATCTTCTTGAATAAGCTAGGCAGCTCAGACTATTGCAGGGATCACGGGAATAAGACTGCTGCAAGTCCAAGCAGTACTTTGTGCGGCTGCAGCCCATCCTGACGTTTTGTTCCTCGATGATAACTTCAAATGTTGCGATCTATGTAGTGAGCCCAAAAAGTCGTGAGCGTTCCAGAGGTAAGGTTTGTTGCCATCTTTTTACAAATATGTGCTTGGTGAAATGCAAAAACTGCAGAAATGTTTATCTTACGGATCTTTATACAGCCGATTCAACTAGCAAATTCTTCAACCATCTTAGGTTTTACGAGGCGTAACATTGAACGAAAGTATTCATTCATCTGAAGTGAGCGCCAAAGGCGATTCAACGAAAGGTTAGTTATGAATGTTGTCTTGCAGTTGCCGAATTAGTCGAGGCGTCCCATCGTGTGGGGGAGGAGGCGAGAAGGGAGGGGGTATAGGCCATCGTCGTTAGTACTCATTTGCGTACGTGACGCAAATTTTTGCCTTCGTTATCGCTCGCGATTACGAACTCGTCATGCTTGCTATCCATGATGTTGACACGTCTCATACCTGCTGATTTTCCAAGAATACTCTTCTTCGGCTGAAATTTATAACCATACAAGGGCGAAGAGTTCATGTTTTTGAAATGGTCATTTCGATCGTCGCAATTCAGATAGCCTTTACGAAACCAATAAGTTTTCATCAAAAATTAAATTTTGTGTTACTCAATGATAAAACGAAGAAACCTTCCGTTTTACACACGTTTTAGTTTGCTGGGTTAAACTTCTGTTTCTCCATTTAGAACTTTAAAAGTGGGGGACAATCCGCAACCGTATGTTTTTGTGAAACACGCAAGAACAAGCAAGGAAACCACAAGAACAACTCGCCAAGACGAGCGCACAAGTGCAATACAGCAATAATTTTGGCAAGAAAACAACCGGGGAACAACTGTATACTGCTCATTGAACCAACCCTAACTGAATGAAAGCCTCACAATCAATAAATTCGTTGACCATGATTAAAACAAACCGCGACGGGGGCATTCTTTAGTTTGGCGCGTTCTCTGGCAGCAATTTCGCGTACATCACTGTTCATGGCAACAGAAGGTGCTTGAGCGGCCGAGGCGGCGAGGGCAGACTGGACCCAATGCTTTGCCTCCATCGTGTCTGGTCTCTCCACCACCGATGTCACGTAACGTTGCTTTTGCAGACTTTTGAGCAGTAGTTGTCTGCAGACATCCTTATCGGTGACTGGCGTACCATCAATGTCAATCAAGTGATCACCAATCTGCAGCGACTGCGCAGCCAACGAGTTCGGATCGCAACGTGAAACCAGCACTCGGTTTTGGTAATGCTTGATACCGAGACCCAGCTTTGGACCGCCAGGCTTCCAATCGAGTCTCATCATCTGAAAGGGCAGCATAAAGCCCACGATTCACCAAGCTTCTTCTTCCTACCGTATAGCTTAGCGTCGGTTGGGAGGCTGTTTATACAGTCAAAGAGGCTTTCAAGTTCATCTCACGAGGAAGGCCACTCACATGGATCGAATCACTCTCACTCTTTTCATCTCGCCCATTCAGGGCATACTACACGTAGCTCAGTCATAAATGTGGAAATGTCGAACAAGAAAGGCGAAGATCAATCGGCAGGAAGTTATGGTTGTGGAAAGGACGCAAAAATTTGAGCGAACACATAGCAATATATCAACGCTGCACAACAGACAGCAGTTCGCAATACGGCTACTTTTGCAAATATATTCATCGCCTGAGGCAGTAGCACTGTTCTTCGTTATTTACGGAGACTAATCCCTTCCTGCATCACATTTTTCAATTGCCTCGACTCTTTGCTTCGCACAATAAATGCATATAACTCCCAGTAAAGTCTCGTTTTTGCCCACAATTAATCACGTATTAAATCTCAAATGAGCTCCTAATTAAACGATTCATCGAGTTAACGAATACCAGATAACAGAATCCATCACGTCGAGTGATGTACTTGGCACGTTCAGCAGGGATGTTGACACGAGCGGCCAATTCCTCGGCTTTTTTCTCGTCACGGATGATCAACAGTGCAGCTGCAGGTGGTGCGTAGCGCAATAGTTGGAAAAAATGGTTTGTGTCGTGGATCGCCTGATCATTTACCTTCAATATCTGATCGCCCACCTGAATTACGCATTTGCATTACAGTTCGTGCACATAAAGCTAATGAATCTCTAACGAGGCATTTGTGCATATGAGTCACAGTACGCTTAGGTTCTCCATAATCAACAAAGAGTAGCCCCTTCGAAATTCATCTCGCCTCATTTATGTGATTGGCTCTGCAGTTTGGTGTGGTTTGCACAAGAAGGCGCCATGCATTGAGCCCATCATTCGCATAGAAGCTCTTGCACATGTGTTCTTCCGCTGCATAAATATGCGAGCATATAAGCTTTCCAACCCAACAGATTCCTCTCAGTCTCATTGAAATGTGCCACAATTTATAATGGTATTCTCCCGACCACGAACTCACGAATCCGCGAGAAGTGTGGGCCTTTGATGCGAGCCTAGCGAATGCCGAATTCCATACTTTTGGATTTTTTTTGTCGGATCGAGTTGAATCCGATGGACGCTTACAGAAAGATAGCGATAAACATGTAAACCCTCGGTTAGTTCTGCCCTTATAAACTCCTGCTCTTTGGAACTCTCTGAAAACACCGAACTCGATTCAGCCTCTCTGCGCTCGAATCCGATCAAATACTATTCCTCTAATCAACAAAATGCCATGTCTGCAAGTGCATGAAAGAGGGAATTACCATGAGTTTTCCTTCCGCAAGCGTACCAGCCTGCACCTTGACAACGATGAGCTTGTCATTGGGCACAGCGCCCAATGGCTCACCCTCCTCCATCGGGATCACGACGGTCAACTGCTTCGCTGAGCTGCTATCCGCCATCGTCCAGTTGACTTCGTACAAAGGCCACCTCCCAGCAAATCGAAAACTAAACTGAATGAGAAGGAACCTCGTTGACCTCCTTTTATAGGAGTATTCTAAGCAAATTTCAGCTTAAATTTCCTATCACGCCCAAAATTACAATTCTAAACAATTTCTTATTGTGGGAAAATTTATGTTAGGCATTGCCAGCAGAAAAGGTATCAGTTGGTTGAAATTTGTTAGGATGTATGCTGGTGGCTCTTTCATACGCGTTTTGCAAATTTTACGCAACAGTCTAACGGCCTTCTTAAACACCTACAAATAACGACGTCGCATTCCTGCGTAAAGGAATAGGGGCTCATAAGATCGACTGGACTCATGCTAAAAATTAGCATTGCCGTTTTTTTACGCCTACGAAACGTCACATAATGTAGTTAGTGCTCATAACAGAGCAATTTTTGAGTGCATTTACACATCTGTCTAGGCAGATTGATGGTTAATTGTGAACGTTTGTTGCGCGATTGCCTGTCGGCGATTTCCGTGTTTAACTTGTTGGACTGACATCGACATATTGGACTTGTGTGCACGGATAATCTCGAAGTTGCCCTAATATACATATGAAAGTTTTGTTATTTGCATAAAAAGACATTGCTGAGCTTATAGAGGAACTGAAAACGAGGAGCGCAGGAAGAGACGAAGAATTCACTGACGACGAGAGAGCGCAACACATCATGCGAACTGATCAAATATCAAAAAAACAACTTCGATGATCTGCTAATGAGGCGAGACAATTTTTTTAACGAATCCTGATTGAGAGTACCTAATTCGTTCGGTGGGTGTTTGACAAGCAAATGAACAATGTTTTACTTTACTTGACTTTACATTTCTGTTCGAGTAGCGACCAGAAAGTTGCTAATAACTTAGGCATGGATGCAAACAAAAGAGAGGGAATACGAGCCAATGCTACCGTGATGTGCAGTTTAGCGACTTGCTGATGAATGCAACTTTAAGCTTCCGTTTCCAGAACGCTGCTTCTTGCAAATTTAAGAAGTGCCAGCGCTATGCATGGGGTTGGTGTGCTAACAGAGATATGACGGAGAACTATCAGTACTTAAAGCTGCTCAGAAAGTGCATGGGAGAACAGTTTCTTTCGGCACCACACTTTTAAGCCGTAAATGGCGTTTTTGCTAGCTGTAATACGAACAAAGAGTGTTTTTACAAAGAACGTCCGATTGTTATCGTTGTCATCGAACTTGTTTTTTTAAAGAATGTTTTCGAAATTTTAATTTAGGCGTAATAGAAAATTTAAAAGGAAATTTGACTAGAAAGCTGCCATAAAAGCAGATCAATGAGATTCTTCGCTATGTGCGACTTAAACTTACAATGTGACAAAATGGTAGTACTGTTTACCGTGTGCAATGAGTGCCGTTCTTTTTTTCAGCATCTGGAATGCAATTCTTCAGCTTCCTGGCTCAGATATTCTTAAAACTTCCAAAAGGGTCGTTTACGAATTGAAGATACAAGGACAATCTTCTCCTATTCGTGTTTAATAAACACGAGATTTGCCTACTTTCTGTTTAAACAGTACAAATTTGAGTCCTCACAAAATTAGATTTATATTAATAATTAGATTTACTTATAGAATGAAGCAGATTTATTCAAAATTAGTAAAAATTCTATTTTTGTTAGGCGTTTTTTCCACCCAAAGGATAAACTTAGTTTCATACCAGCTAAGAAATTCCCAGCGCTACTGCCCGTGCCAAATAGTTTCGTTGAAATTAAGGAAGTCGTTCCATGGCGGCAACAACCTTTCATACTACAATGTTCATCTTTGCACCCACCACGTTCTGTTCTAAATTGAGCTGCAATGCAAGTGGTAAACCGTTTATTAAACAACAACGCACAAACGATGGGCGCTTAAGAATGAAGATGAATGAGATCATTATAGCACCAGCTTGAGATTGGTAGGCTTCATTGAATGCTCCTCGAGTTTCGATTTGGTTGTCGCGTTCAACGGATTGCCTGTGAGAGTCAATTGCATAAGATGCGGAAGTGATGAGTATAATCTGTCGACATCAATCTCTGCAATATGAAACACCAGATGGTTGATTTTCAACTTCAGTGAAACTACCGATCCTTTGCCAACGCTTATGGAGCATTTTATACTAACGTCGATCAGATTGGTAGAGCCATTATTGCCCTTACAAAAATGGCCAACCGACTTACGCGCTTTTCACAAAACTTAATGATTACTACAATTTTAAGTAACCAAAGCTGTAGATGTGATGAAATTCCCTTCGACAGAAATAACCCACATAGGTATCTGATTTACTTGGTCTAGTGAAATTTTAAAGGGAACTTCCTAAACTGCAACTAAGTGTTTAACATCCGGGTGTTAAGCGCACAACGCGTGAGAGCGTAGATGCTGTTCTATGGTAGTTTCGAATGATCAGAAAAGTTATATGAACAAGAGATTTTACAGAAGGAAATAGAAAAGCTTGAGAAAAAAACGTTAAAAAGCGTGCCATAGCTCTTGGCGACCTGGGCTTTCCATAATTCTTGCCAAAAACCATCTAATTAACGTTCGAAAATAAAACGAAGAACACTAAGTGAGGAGGTACAACCACTGCTTAGCGAATGCAGTTGTTTTAACTGTAGTCGCTTAATATGTGTTAAAATTTTTCTTTTTAACTTTTTTAAACTGTTGAACTTAAAATTTAACTTAAAATTTAAATTTAACTTAAAACATTCAGCTTAATGATTTTGACTGTTAAATTTCTCCTAATATTCTTTTACTTACGCGATTTGCTAATAACATCAGAAGTTTTATTACTGATGGCGCCCATCTTCCGAGATTTTCGTGCTCATTTTTCAACTTTATTTCTCTTTCGCAAATCCACATATTCAAGTATTGTTTTGAAACAAACTATAGCAGAAGTGGTCTATCTAGATCGCAAGGGCACAAATTTCAGCAATGGAAATTGAACTTCAGAGCAAATATTCTGGTTAGAAGCTTTCTCGCTTAGCTATTTCCAGTGCATCATAACTCGCTTAAATCTGACAACTATTCCTATATGTTGTCCAAATTTCATTGAACAAGGTTCGCTGACTCACTCATCGTTAGAAAATATCCGACCACAAGCCATAGATTGAGATGTTCATATATATACACAGACAAGAAAGCACCATAATACAATGTCGCCGAAGCAAGAAGCGATTGCCGAAATACACTTAGCCTTTTGACACTTATTCAATGATGCGTCGAACGATTAAAGCGTTTGCAAACGATAAACGGAAACTAATTAATCGTCTTAAGTTTATACTGCGTTGTGGTCGGAGTGATTCTTGTAAAGTGTATCTTGTGCAGCACTCCCAATTTATCAGTACTTTAACAACGGACAGTATTGTTAAGCTCTACGGCTTTGCAATCTTTCTGAAGCTCATTTTGTGGTTTAAGGATGCCGAATGCAATAAAGCGGTAGGCAATTTTTTGGCGTTTTGGCATAAACATATTGGAAAACGTGCACAACGTTCTAAAAGCAAACTTTCTAAAATTGCCCCCAACATAATCGAACATCAAACGACCTATACCTTCAATAGAGTTGCCACTGATATCGAGGAAAGATAGTTGCTTCATACTGTATATGGAGAGTGGGAAGGTGGAGAGTTTGTTATTTGCGATGTTCATTCCTTTCATACCAATCCACTGTGCCATCTCTTCCGGAAACTCCTCGATCTTGTTTCCTTCTGCATTGAACACTGCAAAAAAAACGCTGTTTTGAAAGTGAGTGCTGTCAGTGATCGATAAGCATCACCTGGCTGAAATCCGCTTATACCACCCATTAATTATAAAATAATTTTTTTTACTTCTTTGATTTTCGACAAACTTAGTTCAGGCAACTGTAGCTACTGCTCGACACAACATTAAGCTGTGCTACCAGACTCACTCTTTTATTCGTTCGTTTAAAAATTAATCTTTGATGTGCTTATTCCAGGCAAGCGCAGAGATGTGCGAGGGTATAGGCATGGTGTGCGTTTCATCGACTCAAATATTAAACCAACCGTTTTGATAAAGTGGTCATGAAAGTGAAAAATATGAATTTCATCCCTCCCAACTGATCGTTAAGATTTTCTACCAAAGATTGTTTCTTCTTTTGCGATATGACCGATCGAATGTGCATTATGATTACTTTACTTACCACTCTTGAAGGGAATCTAACTCCCCCCTTCCGACTCGCGCATAAAGTAGATTTAGTTTTAGGCGATACTTGGGGTACAGATTATACGCACTAATTTTTATATCTCTAGCTTCAGCGGTTCTCCGGTCGGAAATACTGGATAGACAGACACGTTTAAACTTAGATACTCACCGATGTTATGTGGCTATAATATATCTCGCAAGTTGCTGATTTGTCGAAGCGCATGACTGACTACTCTACCAGTGACTGGTAAGGCCATTCGGCCTGACTGGTAAAATCGACAAATTCTATGAATTGCTGGTTGACATACCGAAGTTGCAACGCATGTCTAACGTTGAAGACTGAGACAAGAGACTGGTACACCTTTCCGTCTATAGTGCAGGAGTTTTTTGGTTAGCGGCTATGCTTCCGGAGTTAGAGGTTTTGATGGCTGAACTCGTTTTAGTGGTTGATAGAAGGAATCAACTAATCCTGAGGAGACCGCACCTATGACTCCAACCCTATGCGAGCAACAAATGTCTTACGACTACCTACTGCCTCTTGTGTCAACCACCATTTTTTTTTTGGCTAAGGTTTGCGAATCTGGCACACACTCCTCTTTATCTCTCCGAATAGGTGAGCAACACATAAGCCTTTCTCCAAATATGTTCGCGTTATCGATAGTTTCAACTATTAAATAAATGCTTTCAGAAGTGTCCCAACGCAATCGACGAACGAAGAAATTACTGGCGTATTCTACTTCCTATGTTCTCTGGCTGAAGGAATTCTCCTAAGGAAATACAGCACTTGAGCAGGATGGCATCGGCAGCATCATTGCCTGCGTATGGTACTGCCGATCGATGCCTTCTAGGTGATTTTGTACTTTTTGAAATGGGGTATATCTCTCGCAATAATCTGAAACGTTAGAAGTAACAGCGATCTTTCTACTTTTGGTGACGTATTTTCGATTAAAGTTACTTTGAATAGCGATCGAGTAGCACTTACTGATCATATTGCTGAATCGCTCGACGAGCTTTCTCGGTATCTTCTTTAAGTTATTATTTCTCAAATTGCATTTATTTATATCGTATCCTTTCAAGACGAGATATATAGCGTCCGCAATATACATCAAACTACAGTCTGATAAATCTGAAATTTAGTTATTTTCATATTGCCCCTTGTTTATAATATAGACCTGCATCAATTCAGTGATTGATGGATCATTGTGTTTACAGTAAACACCAATATATTCAGGCAAAGTTTCGCTCATATTTCTTCCAACAATAAACACAACAATTGGTCTGACATGTAGCTTTGATTTGGTTGCGGAATATGAACACATCAAATCAAAGTTATTTCAAGTGTCAGGTGTGTTCTGACAATATTTAACGTTTTGTGTCATGTATTTCAATCAAAAAAAAGAGCGCTCAACGATTGCAACGATGCTCACTTAGCCAGACTCATGAGTTCATCAAAACTTGAGCTAGCTTATTTTGTTAGCTGTTGAGTTATGAAATTCACCAAAATTATGACCAGCAACATCGAAATGACGCGATCTGTGATCCATAAGCTACAAAAGTATAAACAAAGAATTTGAAGACTGATCGGATCGAATCGAATCGAATCTTTTATTTAGTCGATAGGCAAGGACTATCTTTACGACAATACAAAGATGATACAAAGACGATACAAAGGGGTATAATCAGATACAGTCATAAAAAAATATTACGGCCCAACACATCACTACATATCACTGTTCAGCTCAAAGGCAAACAGTGTACTGAGGAAACCAGTCGCTCGGTGTCTTATGGTTTTCAGTCCGTAATTTATTCGGAATGTTTCACAGGTGTACATTTCACGCCTCGTTCGGTTATGAGTTGTTAATCCAAGCGTTTTTAATAAACACAGGCGTCGCGTATTAGCCAAGAATCTCTATGGCTTGATTACTAAAGTTTATTTTTTGGTTCAGAAATATGCTAAGACCACAAGACGAAAAAACCAAATGTTTTTCGGCAATATTCGTTGAACAATTGTAGGTAACGTTATGCAAATCCATCAATCGCTGTTTACTCTGAGCAACCACAAAGTATACGGCACGGACGTTAACGTTTGTGAAACATTCACTAACCAAGATATCCGGTTGATTTTGCTGCCTCGCATCTGTGCATCACCTGTGTTACACCCTTACCAGCCGCAGATGCCATTTTCTGAAAGCAAACGGCTCATGAACACAAGAAACATATTACTCTCGTAACTTCTGCAAAAGATATTCTTCTCGCATGAGGCATTGAGCGGATGGTTCGCTATATTTATGCAAATTTCAACGTAATTAAAGCTCAGAAGCGCATGAACAAGAATGGTCTATTTTCGACGATCGGTCCAGACATGCGAAAACCAACGTTCATGGGCATGTGCTAGAACAACGCATAATTTGCACCATCAATGAGCACTTACGTTCATTAGTTGAATTTTCGACAAATTATGGTCTTAAAAAAAAACGTATCACTTCTTCCATCGCTCACTTGCTGACTCATTCATCACACAAATGAATCATCGGTGCTCGATCTATCGGTGTCTGTCAACCACTGAGGGCTATTAGCATTTGCACCTACGTATAAAATATTTGGCAAAGCTTTGTTCACAGAACAACAGTGGTCAACCAAATAATGACAGCTCAGCGAGGTTTGCATATGCACAGTGTACACAATAAGTAAAAGGAATCGTGTAAGGCACTGCTACGAAATCGCAATGAGCGCTTAATTTCTTACATCGTCTTGAAAAAAACCGTGCTTGCAGTTAGCTATGAAAAATTGATGGGCCGTATATTTTGAAACCTTGATGAGTTTCTCGGCTATTTCTCTCGATTGTCTTATGCTCTTACTACCACCTGTCTTATGCTTTTACTGCCAATCATTTAAAGCTTTTTGCCACCTATCCTATGCCATTCCTCTCACCCTTCTTATCCTATTCGTTCCAACTGTCTTATGCTATTGCTGCTGCGTATCCATCAAAAAAGACGCAATCTTATTGAAGGACTTCAAATCACAACTAAATTCGGATAACAGATGTGAAGAAAGCATTTCAGACGACTGACTTAACCAATTCGAGTAATTTGGAGAGCACATTTCATCGCAACCAATTCAAATATCTTAAGAAGAAAATTTCATCGACTTCTAGTGCTAGCCGAGAGTTTTAGGAGGGGGGAGGAGGGTGAAGGAGAATGATGTTGGGGAGCAGGAAGTAAAAATCGAAGGAAATAAGGAACGCAAATTTAAAATGGGCACGAAATCCTCCTGATGAGCACCAAATTTACGAAGCGCACATATGTTTGCTATATTATGTTAGCAGTATAAAAGTTAAGTATGCGCTGTACACATCTACGACATCAACAAGTAACGATTCGAGGAAGACAGAAAGAGTGAACTTAACGTAAAGCATCGATACAACACGGTAATGGGCGAGGAAAGTGAGAGAAAAATATGGGAGTGAAAGGTCTACGAAGGTGCCCTTATCTCGAGCCAGCTGTGAGCTCAACACACTAGCGTTCTATTTGTAAGAATTGAACGTTAGAGCATTGCAAACAGCCGCTTCGAACGTCCGTTGCTAGCATTCAGCTTCATTCATTCAACTCCGGTCTTCTCTCTCTCTCTCACTTCGTTCAGTTTTTTATATGAATTACATGGCGATAGGTCCGAAATGAAGTGACACTTTGCAGAAATCACAAATGTTTTGTTTCATCCGAGTAACTAACTATATCTCATCACTTGCTGTGAAAATTGAAGTCCAGAAAGCAATATTCATTCAGCTGGAGGCTTTTTTTTGTTTTGGCTTGTTTTATGAAAATCGTAAAGTATTGTAAACGTTAAGCGAGATGAGCAAGCGCTACTTAATTTTATGATTTGTTCGCCACGTCAGTTATTTTTAACCCATAGCTGTTCTTCAAGAACCCCAAAAAAAAAACTATTTTCTGTGAGAATTTTAAAGCGCGGGAAAAAAATGTCCTTTTAACAGCATTGCACATCCGCATTTGATGTCACCATCTGCAGCAGGTGGCTAACTGATCGGAAGTCAGCTTCTATTAGCTTACCGTTTATTGCTCTCAATCTTATCTCTCTCTTTCTCCCTCTCTCTATCTCTCCCCCAGTAAGTGTTTTTACTTATACACGCTTATATTTAGCTTATCTTCGTTCGCTCGTATAAATCTTTCGCATGTCAGCACAATTCAAAATCACGTTTTATTAGCATGAGGGTTCGGGTGCGAAATAAACGGTCGAAAAAAACGAATTTTAGCAAAGCGCCGAATTATAAGAGATTTGCTGCTCTCGAGCAGGAATCGTCTCTGAAATCTCGGCATATCTAGCGTGAATAGAGCTGCGTATCGTCCTCACTGGCATTTCAATTCCATCTTTTTCATTAACCGTGAAGTCCGTATCTGAAAAAAAGAACACTCTTTGCAAATGCGACTGTGTTATTGTTTTGGAATCGTTTATGGAAAATGGCAGATAGCTTGTCCGAGTTGGGTCAGCATAACAGATATTTCATGCATATCTGAGAGGAATTACTGTGCACGGAGGTGAACGCATGTGACCAAAGTAACAACATCCAAACGTATGGAGCAGTGACGTTTTCAAAAGAAACGATAAAACGTTTACAAATACTCGCTTGAATTAGCGTTCTGAGGAGGTCTCCCTTCGCAGACATAGCGCAAATATGTAAGACTATGTTCGGCATATGTTATTTGATGGAAATCTTCTCTTGAGGTAATGTATCCCTCCCCAAGTCCTATCCTTCTGACGAGTCACTCTCCGACTTATTCGTGGCCGTCTCTCGCCTCCCCCCCCCCCCCCCCCCCCCCCCTCCTTACCCATAGGGCATCCTTTATCCAAAACGGAAAGTCGCTTCTTGCAGCGCATTGGTGGTGTAATATATGCGCACCCGAGAGTTACTAATTTCTCCAAGACGATCTGAAATGACGTAAGAAAAGTCAAGAAAACTGCTGTGGAAAGGCAGTGTGGAAATAATAGAAGGAAATTGGTACAAAGGAGCAGAGGCATACCCGATTGTGACACAGTTTTGACGCTCATGTACAGCTTTTCTTCGAAGAACAATTCCAATCCAATGCTTGCCAATCCAACAAGAAGTAGTGCCTGAAGCGAAAAGCATTCATGTTTCAATCTCAACACACCTCATTCTACCTTGCATTTTATCATGCCTTCTTTTCGAACGAGACGTCAACATCCGTCGAGCTGCATAACCTTCGAATAACTTTGTGCTCTTTGCCGGTAGGCTTACTGCTGCTCTTGGTACCATCTCTGCCTATAGTGAAATCGTCAACGTCAGATAAACTCAACCTTATGTTTAGTTCGGTTCGTTTATCGTTGAACCTGCCCTCTTGCATTGAATAACTTTGTAGCATGGTCCAAAATTTGTGACTGGAGGAGTGCAAGGGGTAGGAAGGAGGTGTGCTTCTCTTACTATCGCAAAAACTTATTGTTGACACATTAAAATGAAAGGGCTAAAAATTAAAACAAAGTTTTAAAAAAAGATGAGACACTACACGGCATAAATTTTAGAGCAGGTAACATCTGGCATTAAAACTTTTTGTTATACACGCCTCGTAATCCACTTCTCCTTTAACCATGCCATAACGGTAATACAATTTCCAATGACATGGCTGATAAGACAATATAGAACTTATCTTCAACTCATAGCCTCCGATTATGAACTGATATGAAATTTTGAATTTTTATTTACGATGCAACAGAATGAATGTAGAAGTGTACCAAAGCGATAAGCCACTGGATTGGTGTGTGAGGTGTAAAGTCGAAATTCATCCAAGACATTTCCCACGTCCATAACAAATAGCAAACGACGATTATCGAACTGAACCAAATAATCGAATTGATCAAAGCACGCATTCGATCGGTTTTCTAAACCACGGGCCTATTAGATAAAAGGTTAATTACTACCATATGAGTAGTAATTTCTCGGGTTTTTTTAATGCGCCAAAATGGTGCTCTCTAAAGAGAATATTATGATTTTATTTTCTCCCTGAAACCGATATGATCTGCATTAAAAGGCGTATGCTTAACGGGTATAGCACAGATGTGAATGGTTCTAATAATTTGGATGTAAATTTGTCGTGATAATTTGAAAGGAACAGTTTCTTCTACTTCAAAATCATCAACTGGTATGCCTAGGCGGCTGTAACGACATATGTTGTCTCTCATTAATAAAAGCAGCCATGCTGTATATCGTTCTAAAAGCACAAATCTCTGTTGTATAATTACCATTATGTTTAGTAATGCTGTGCACTGCAAACATGAAACAACGAAAGAAACTCGACGAAGACTTAGGGTATACTATCGAGAATATGTTATCGAGAAAATTTTTGCAAAGCAGGCATCACTAGATATCTGTGGATTAAGAAATCTTTTCCCTCCCCTTCTATGTCCCCTCCCCCCTCCTACTCCACCAACCCCCTCCATGCTCTCTATCCCAAAAGCCAACGAAAAAGCATTAATGGTTACGTTTGCTAAGAAGCTCTATTGAATAGCTTAGTTTCGATAAACCTCAGATGGAATGAAATTGCTGCATCCGACCGAAACCATCGTGTAGACCAGAATGATGATTTCAACGAACATTATGAGTGGCGTAATGACGACACCAGTGAGCGCATCGCAGATTGTATGCCTTTGTGCATAATTCCGCACAAAACACGTCACATCCTTGACGCCAATCTGCAAAACTCATTACTCATCGTATCTTTGAGAGATTCAACATGAAAAAAAAACGATCCAATCACCTAATTATTTTGCCACAATTAGGAGATTAGATCAAAGTTTTTCTCAAAATATTACGATCATTCAGATGATTGGTTATTGGTAGCAGATAGTGATAACGATCAAAAGAAGCGCAGTTCTGGTATTGGCGCAAAATTTACCGCATACATTTCTGAATTAGAGATTTCAGGCATTAAAGCTTGAGCTTTCGAGCTCTTGCAAATCGAGTTTTATCGCACTGCAACTTGCTGATTATGGACAATGAGGATGTAAATTGTTTTCTATATTTTCTAGAAGGATACACGTGGGCGCATAACCTTCCATTTAATTTGCGATGATAATTCACTAAGAGACTACGTACTAGCGTTTCGTAATCTCATAACTCTTCACCCTTACACCTCTCTTCCCGGTAGGACCACTTTACTGCTGACCGATCTCACGCGGCCAGCACAACGAAAATAGCAACGAAGAATGCAGCAACTGGAATAAATTTTAATCAGATGTGATGGAAGTCGTCTTACATCGATGCAGCTGAAACTGACGATCTTTGGGCGTTTTTTTCGTACCGATACCTCGGCATTTTGCACTTTTTCAGTTGCTTCTCTTGGCATTCTCTTGTTTCGTTCTGCAACTCAATTTGAGAACATCCTTGAAAGGTGAAAACTTTGGACAGAGTTAAGCAAATCCGATATGTGTGGTATTCATTCATTGTTGATATCTCAGTTAGCGCCGCAAGCTTCTAAATTCATAGAAAGCTAACTTATTTCCGAATTAAGTAAGTGTTATGCACAGTTCATCCTGAACTTCTTTGAATCTCAGATATAACAGTAGTCGAGAGGGCTAACTCCGGCGGGGCACTGTGTGAAGGTCAAAGCTTCCCGAAATCAGTTGTCGGATAAGACGTGAACAGGAGCAAAACGATGCTAGCTCAAAAATCCAGCGACGGATCCAATAAGCATATCAAAATTTGCTACTGTAGAATCAAGGAACTGTAAAAAATATTTGATCAGAAAGCAGCTCAAGATTTAAAATTATATTAGCACTCCACCTGACATAGCAAATAAGGCTATCGATGTTCCACCTCTCAAATTTACACCGACAACAAACATCTGTGTAGATCACTGTATAACAGAAATTCCCCGATCGCCCGCCCACTTACGTGATAAAAATTTTTCAGCAGTGAAGTACGAAGATGCGAGTTGGCTGCGTATAACAGCGCTTGTGCGCCAAAAAAAAAATAATTTGGAAGAAACATGCAATTACGCTCAAGCATACGTTTTGTTCCGTCGACTACCTGTAAGGAGGAAGTCGTTTTGCTAGCATCGCTTTTTTCATGCCATATGTTATGATGTGCAGAGGTGAAAGTGTTCATATAAATCGACTGAAGACTTTTCGAACAAGATGCATTCGGATTCGAGAGCAACTGTAAGTAAAAAATTTATGGACCATCTGCAAATCGTTAATGCTCGAAATGCGTGCTGCGAAGACCATACCGGAAATGATCGAACATCGTTACCAATAAAATCTGTTGCAACTTCTGTGATCTTCCCATTACGCAAATAACATGGAAAGTCTCCACATTTCTCATTTGCAAAAAAAGTTGGAATTTTCTGTCGTTCTCTTGAACGTTCAAAATTGCTTGAGCTGCAATCAAAAAGTTTTATTTTTACTTTATTGACTAAACATCTTTTCAGTTTTATGTGAGAACTTGGTACAGTCGGTACACAAAAATACTTTTGACATGTGAATTTAGAAAATTTTCAACGACTATAAATTGTCCGCTTAAGTGGTATCTCAACCGTTGAAAACTACACATTCTTCGCGAACTGTAATCGAACCTATTCTAACGGCTGCATAAAAATATTGCGCAGCCCTCATTTAATTGTGGCACGATGTTATATACATTCGAAGGCAACGCCTGTGACCGGACTTGCAGGTGTTCTTACTCAGCTGTTTTAAAGTTTGCCCTTCATCGTTGTGATGGTTGTTTCTCTGGTGATCAGATCATTATGCTGAAAGCATAGTGCCGCATATGGCATGATGAACCACTCAGTTTCAATTACTACTAAAGAACAACAACTGGCTTCCACTCCTAAACCCTCTACTGCTTTGCAAATGGTTGCACACGGCGCATTCATGAGGGCACCGATGCAACAACTCACAATATTCATGGAAGAATTTTGGCTGGTTTTTTTAGAACCAAACAAACCTTGTCTAAACTGGATTTCCCACATAGTTTACTGTTCAACATGAATAGAAGAATAACTGCATAGGCAATCAGGCATTGCGCTGCTTTAATAAAGTAGAACAGTCGCATCTCGGAACACCGTTAAACAGCGTAACTGAAAAAAGTTTACCTATTGTTCCAACATATAAAAGATGGAAATTTAAGAGTGAAACTTTAAGTTATAAATGAAAGCACTATCTCGACATGAGCTTACAATTGCCCCAACAAACAAGATGTGCTAAAAATTTGGCTGAAAGCTGTAATTAAACGTATTTTGCGATTTTCTCACTCCACTACCTCGAATAATCGAAACAGACGTTAACAGTATGAGAAGTGAAAATTTTGGAAGGGAATGCTAATGCGATGTGCGTTTCGATTATTTCGCCTAAAATACCGGTCGATTCGTAATCTATTAACGAGCAGCGAATCACACAGAAAACATATCAGGTAGTTGCCCGCTCATATAGCTAACTGTTCTTAAAAAAACAAAGTAATGCATATATACCTAATAGTGTATATATATGTGTATATATACCTAACTGTTCTATAATTATTCATTTGTATGAGCTTGGTCAAATTTTACATCTGCAGATTGCTCTTCTATTGTGGAACTGAATCGTCCCATGCGTACTCCTTTGTTTCCATCTGTCTGCCCTTCCAGTAGTCTCATTTGCGAAACTAGGGAACTCAGTAAAAACTACGGAACTCCTTACGATGCGCCGACCTGTCATACTCAATTTCAAATCGATTTGTTGACCACCCGGAAATTCGTTGGCACTATTTTGAGGTAAAGATGTCTCATGTCGGCGAGTGTATAGAAAAACGTTTTTCAGCAGAAAACTTTTATGAGCAGTAGGATCAGCTAGCGTATAAATGCATGCTTCATAATTTGCTAGCAGTACATAAATGCACATTATGTACGGTTCAAAATTTGTTCGCAATTTTTGGAAGCGGTTGGCCTGAGAGCTGGAGTCATTAAAATACACTTCCTATCAAGCCACCTCTCTTCCTTGCATCCCGTCCCCTCGTCTTTCAATCATCACTTCCTCTGCAACCAAAACGGTGTAAAATGCCCCGTTTGAAAATTTATTGTGATTTTATTTTTAGAATATCTCCACGGTCAGAGAATTGGACGGAAATTAATCTACTCTATGATGTGCATCAATTATAATCACCAAGTTTCATGTTTCTAGCTGCAGTTTTTCTCGATTTCAAGCTGTCTGACGAGCAGAAACATTTGAAAAACAAATAAACGCAAAAACATGCATGATGCGTTTTGCAAATGCAAATTTGTTAAAGTGCAAAAATGACCCCCCGACTACTTTGACTGTCAATGCCAGCTCGACCAAGAAAGCTTTCGGCGCCTTCGCCAGAACTTTTGCCGCACCACATATACGTTACAGTTATAGTGCTTGAAGCTCAAGACATCCGTAAGTGATCAACAAATCAGGCTATAAACGTCACAGAAACCTAGGAAATCACCTGGGAAGCACACTAGAACAGAAATAAGCAACCGTCTAAAATTGAACTTGACCAGCACAATGAACAATCGCGTTCCTTTCTCTACTTACGTGTACGTTGACCAAAACAATCCATTTGCACATTCCTCATCAAGCATGCAAATTTAAGTTGTTCACTGATCAAGTTTGTACATATGAACCATTAATCGAGAAATGGAAATACATGTCAAATGGCGGCTGACATGAAATGCACTTCGATGACCTCACCACCACCAACTCAACCAGTTTCAGGAATTTCTCACATTCAAAGAAAATTCAAATTCTGTGCAACAGTCTGCTCGCACCAATGTTCGATGACAGTTTTATGTGCCTCTTGCCGCGCATGATCATCACATTTCAAAATTTGTACACTGTTATAATGGTTGATGAGCACCATTTCCCAACTGGTGTTGCCGGAAAATGCCTTCAAAGTGGGATATTTTTTGTGCGTTGCCATTACCTATTAACAAGTTGCATCGCTTTCTCAGTTTATCAATACATACTCATCGAGAGTATGACTACGACCATATGAGCATTTCGTTCATTAGCTTTTCTCATTGCCCTTTATTTCAGTACAGACAGGGGATGGGGGGAGGGAGGGTGGAGGGGAAAGGGAGTGGGGGATAAGTGATTTGTTCTTTTCTCGTTCGGCGCTTTTTAGCTTAGTTGCTCTGTGCAAATGAATCCTGTAGCACTCGAATATGAGAATCCAATAGTCTCATCACAAACTTCATGTATTTTGTGACAGTTTGACAATTATGATGAATTGGAGGGGAATTGGCCAGACTATCTGCATCTTTTAGTCTTTGCAAATTTGCATATCTCTTTAGCACATTCCTTTTCACCAATTTCTCTACATTTGTCATTCGGTTTTCGAGCGGATTTGGTAAGTGGTTGGGAATTTACCGTCATTTTACCGTCACTTTCTAGTGGATTCCTCATCATCGGCGGTCGTGGCGAACTCGATAACCAAGGGGGATGTGTGAAAATTGAAGGGGTTTTGCAGGGCCAATCCACTTTTATGTTTGTTAAACCGACCTGCTCTATTTTTCATTTGAAAGTGATAAATTTAACGCTATCAATTCGTCGGACACCTTCGCCTGTTTCGACGTTTTCGTCATGGATATCTTTCTTACAGATAGGAAGTGACGTCGCCGAGTCAAACCATTCAAAGTGAAAATTTTTGCATATTGGAAATTTGGTTTAGAAATCTCAAGGGCAATAGTCGACACAGCCGAGCACAAGTGCGAAATTTTCATCGAGCACTTAGGCCATTGACCTCAAAACAGCGCATCGTATCCGCACTTTCCGCTGACCCGTCAAAAGTGCGGTCGTTAACAGTAGCCAAAATTTGGTGTTCAGAAAGTAAGTTAGAGCAGTGAATTAAAAACCGAATAAATGAAAGGCCGGACAAGGCATAAGTAAGGATGAAAATTTGCGAACGGGTACACACGGGTCGACAATAATCGATTCTTAGATGCCTCTCTTTTTCGAATATTTGTGTGAAGTTTACTTCTGAAGTTTATTTCAGAATGATATCGCGGATCTGCATTCATGATGATATTTTTTTTCGCTGTTCGATGTGCTCAACTGTCAGCGCAATTTGCATCGCTCTACTTGTTGACGACGATCAACTTCCTATGCAGTGTTACTCCTCTTGATCAGGTCTCCGTTTGTTTTCATTATATATCGATATCTGACAACCTCCTGTAAAATTCGATAAGTCCATCCACTCACATATCCTTACCATCTCGCTGCATACAACTTAATAACAGAACATAATAAACAAACTTGCGACGATCTTTTCCACTCTATAGTTTTATATCGAAATTTCTCTGTCCCACCTCCATCACTCCATACAGATCGGTTAAGCTATATATGGATTATCCCATGCCAAAATTTTTATAAAGTTTTCCTCTTCAGGAAGCAAAAGTTGCCTTACCACATACAAATCCTAGTTATCTTTTCCCTGGATACTAACATCATTAAGGCTTTACAGTAAGAACGAAAGTTCCCATATGATGAACAATAAATGGAAAAGTCGAAATGAAATTGATCAAATAACTGATGTGGAGGCAGCATTTGGTTTGCTTTTTAAATTTCCTCAAGTATATTACCTATTACAGCTTTTGTCTGCAGCGCATACGGAATGTGCAACCATACTGGATAAAACGCCTATGAACGTTGTTCACCTACGGAACGTTCGTCATGAGAACTTGTTTAAGAGTGCGATAGTGGAAAGTAAAGTTTTGATTGGTTCTATCTTATTTTGCAATTTTATTATTTTGCAACCTCGTTAACATTATACACCGATCATTTAAAGCGGAAAAAAACAAGAAAAAAAGTAAATTCGCGACGATCAATTAAAATCTGCAGCTTCTGACTTTCACAGTTTGTTGCGTTAATGGAATCTTTCAAGTATAAGATATGGCCCGAAAATATGGCACATCTAATTGTTGGTATCTTTGGCTCTCGCTGCAGAACGGCTAACTGGTATCGATCACAGTTTTTAAGCGAACGAAACGCGGTGCTCAAATATTGTTTTTCTTTTTACTGGTTTCTCAAATGACTGCTTTAGTCGACAACGATCTAGGATCACTACGCACACAGGCATAGAACCCAGGTTTGAAATGGTCGCAGCCGAGTCTATGAACCATTCTGTTGTGATGTAAGAAAGGGATGCAAAGCCAGCTGTGATTTCATCGATTCCGGTATCGATGCAGCTGACAACCATGCCCATGTATGATTGTTTTGACCAGTTTCGGAACGCCTCGTGGTCAGCCTGCTAGCGATACGTCGGGAAAACAGCCGGGAATCGAGCCCAGGTCTCCCCACATACGAAGCGGGAGCTGTACCACTAGGCTACTGCCAACCCCCCCCCTCCCTCCCCCGCCTTGTTCTGATGTAAAGTGCTCTAAATGATATTTGATGATTTCGGGGATGCGCATACGCTACCGTCACATCAATCGTCGTTTAATATACTTTCGATATGAATAAAACAAAACAGTGGTGCGGCGATCTTTTTACACTTGCAGCCCAAAACCGTCCGAAATCCTGACAAGAGGATGCACATCACATAAACAAGCTGCAGACGAATATGGCACAACAGTTCGGGTTCGCATAGCACCGCTTGAATATTTGCAACGCTAATCATTCTTATGCAGGTGATGCTTGCAGCAGAGTCGAAGGTTGAGCGCCTAAAGAGACTGGCAGACAGTGATGGGAACTCGACCTTTGCCTCATCTGTTAATCAGTCGTCGACCGAGTTCGAAACTGTGCGCTTGACTAAGGTTTTTTTTCTGTAACATAACGGTATGAATTATAATGATCTTTAACGAAACGAGTTGTGCACTGATCATATGCGCACATTTTGGACATATCTGTTGTTAATAGTTTTTGCTTTCAGAAACAAGATCTTCAAAGATCCAAAGATTCAACGATAGCTCGGGCCTTCAGTGCGATGTCTCGATGTTACTGCGATGCAACGCACGCCGAGCACAGCCATCCCCTTGGCTGTCTTAGCTTTTCGTTAAGTACTACCCGCTAGCTGGGCTGTCAGCGGTAACAAGATCTTCAGTGGAAAATGAAGTCGAAAATAAACTTATTCGTTATAAACTAGGGCTTGTTGTCTAAACGTAATGGTATCCGAGTTTAACACAACCTCTTTTTTGTTTGCTGCGAAATTGTTTAAATGGAGCTCATGAAAAAAATCATATGCAATTGGAGCAAAAATCCAATGTACTCTTCAACTCGAAATAAAGTGAAATAAAACCATGTCTTGGTTAATTAGCAGTTCTTACTGATTAATTATGAGTCGAGAGGGGAAGAGAATAGCGAAAATACAACTGTTAAAGTTTGTGAATTGCGAAAAAACAGGCGACATTAAAAATCTACACAAATCGACTTTACACTCCCTAAAAAACTTTCAGTTCGAGTCTGTTTCAACTTCAACGGGATTCAGCTTGAAGAAATCTGCAGATACAGTTTATCGTCGAACAAAAAACAATTCTCTCAACGTTGACCAACCTAGAGCTCATAACGGCCACGATACGACTGCTCGTCCCATTGATTACGGTAATGAAAAAGATTAAGGGAATTCGAAACGATGAGATATTTTGAATAGTAAAAGTAAGCAATTCGTCGGTTATAACCGTTTTCACTCTAAAAGCTTCGTGTGTAAAAATACGGTATAGTTGCTGAATTTTATAAAGCAAATTCTACTTGGTGAAAGAATAAATCATAAAGCGCTCACTATTTTGTTACGCCACTATTCGAGGGTTGGTCTTTGAGGGTGGCTTTCCGAAAGAATGATAAAAGAGAATTTCATGAACGCGGATGATCAACGTCATCACTATCTTTAGAGTCTAACAAATGTTTTGGTTAGGAACTTCCTTATTGTTTTCAGATAAAAACCACGATGGAATCAGTGCACACAGATCTGCTCCTGCAATTGAAAAGTTTCAAATACGCAAAATGCTTCAAATTCAAAGCTTTAGCTGCGTCGGTGTGAGTTTTAAAGAGATTTTCTGTTTGTCTTCCTACTTTTAATGCCCTACTGCATAACTGCATATGCGTAGATAGAGTCCTTCCTAGCAACTCTTACAATGACTGAAGGCGAAACGGTATGATTAGGAACTGGCATGAAGCTGTAAGTGTAAGCACCATTCGAAGCTATTATTATCGTCGATCTTCCTCAGAAGACGTAATGTTTTCAGCTATCCTATGCCGATATTTGGGCTATGGATTGGGGAATCCCTTATAGTCAAATTGATGCTCCGGTAATAATCGTTATCGAGATTATATTCACCTTCTTCGTGACCGGGGTCGTACTCCTCAATGGCCCATTTCGATCTGACGTTTGTTTTTCGTTTATTTTGTTTTCCCTTATACAACGATAAGTTTTAAATTGCTCTTGTTCGTTGAAAATAAGCATACAAGAATATAGCCGTTTCCTTATTCATGTGAATAAATACTGTATATGAGCAGGAATTCTGCTCATCCCGATAACATAACGCAAGTCAAGCTAAAAGAATCGCCCTCTGATTTGAAAATGTGTTCATCCTCGATTCTACGAAGCTTTGTTTGTGGGAATCAAAGCAATCACTAAGGAAATGGGTTGAGATAATTTCATTGCAGCTGTTGCTTTTCGGCTCTATTGAGCAATTCGAGTCAAACTTTTTTCTTCTAATCAACTTCAGATTGATGATCGATCAAGCAAATTTCTTTTTTCCAAGCAAAATCGATCAAGCAATTTTGCACACAAATTATGAACTTTAACTTTGCGATCGAACAACGAAGCAACGACATATCGCTAGAACTAAATAAATATCATAAACGTTTATACTGTTGTAGTACGTGGACGTTATAGAGAAGGTGGCGCACATTGTTTCATGTGCACTATCAGCCATCTTCACTGGACACATGATATCATCGATCAAAACTACGTGGAAACGCAATGAACTTATGCTTATCGTCCCAATACAATGGAAAATTGCAATGGTGAATTTTAAATTTCTCACACCATTTTTTTGGAGACAATCAGAAAATATTTATTAATTTATTTCAAAAATCCCAATTGCCTCCTAAAGATGTTCCGTTCAATGTTTCACGGTATTGCTTATTTTCAGTTCATCATGTTTATGTTGACGTTTGTATTCGTGGCAGAAATTTTCTACTCGAAATTTCTATTCGTTAACTTCGAATTGCGGAAAGTATTTGGTGAGTGTTTTATTGCACTTGTTTAACGACGAAGTTTTTAATAAGATGAGATACTGAAGAGAAAGGGCAATCTGTGTTTATGTGAAATCCATTACTCCTAACGATATAATCATTCCGAAGATTCAAAAGTTCATTTAAGTACTCCTAAATCAAAAGACGATAAAATCAAAAGACGAAAGCCGCTTAGAAACGCATACTCGAGCATGTCGATTCATTATAGGCAGCAGTCTATGGAAATTGATAATACACAAGTTCTATATAATATGCTAACTGCGATAGCATGAGAGGCTCTTAATTTGCGATTCTGATAGTTCTTCACACTGCTATTGTCTCTTAGCCTATTCTATATAAACTATCGTTTAAAACAACGGGAATTTCATGTAAACTCTTATTCGATTTGTTCCATGGCGGAGAAGCTGACGA